>CM076582.1:486393035-486827506 GCA_034641835.2 Pinus albicaulis
GTATATTCCAAGAATCAAGAATAACATGAAGAACATCTGAAAATGGTGATGTATACATTAAGAGAACATCATTTATATGAAAAAATTAGTAAATTTGAGTTCTATAAAGACCAAATACAATATTTGGGTCATTTCATTTCAAAGGAAGGACTATCCATCGATATTGAGAAGGTTAAGGCCATTTTAAATTGGCCTATACCTAAGGATGTGTTAGATGTCAGATCCTTCATGGGAATCATCAGTTTTTATAGAAGGTTTATTGAAGGCTTTTCAAAACTGACTTATCCAATTAATTCATTGCAAAATAAGGGGGTAAAATTTAAATGGAAATCTCAAGAAATATTTGACAAATTAAAACATTTGCCAACATTAGCACCCATTTTAAAAATTGCAAACCCAAAAAAAAGAGTTTTTATTGTGTATTGATGCATGCCTTGAAAGGCTAGGTGGTGCTCTGATGCAATAAAAATATGTAGTGACCTATGATTCAAGGAAATTGAAAGCACAAGAAATAAATTATTTTGTATATGAATTAGAGCTAGTTGTTTTCATCCATGCTTTAAAAATGTGGAGACATTAATTGTTGGGAAAAAATTTTACACTTGTCATGGACCGCATTAGTTTGAAATATCTTTCCAGATAGTCTGATTTAAATGCTAGATAATCTAGATGGATGGCATTTATAAGTGAATTTCAGTTCGATATAAAGCATATTAAAGTTAAAGAAAATAAAATAGCAGATTGTTTGAGTAGTCATGTAAATTCACTAATGGAAGTTTCTGTTAGCAGTGCCAAAACGAATTTTTCTGAGGAAATCAAAATATCAGCACAAAAAGATGAATTTTATTTGAGAATTCAACATAAAATACAGCATACCGAAATTCCAAACTATGCAGAGACTTTAGAAATTTGTTAACCTACAAGAACATAATTTATGTTCCAAATGAAGTTATTATAAAATAACTTATATTGGACGAACATCACTAGAAACCTTTTGTAGGACATTTGACATATCAGAAAATGATTTCAGCCTTGAGGAAAGGATTCTATTGGATGACTATGAAAATACAAGTGGAAGAATATTTGGCTTAGTTTCTAGAGTTTCATTAGGTGAAGGTATAACACCAACACCTATATGGACTACTAAATCCACTACCCATTCTGGAATGGAAATGGGAAGTTATTTCTCTAGATAGGTTACTGAGAACTAAAAGAAAAAATGCTCTATTATGGTTATTGTAGACAAGTTAAGAAAATAGACACATTTAAACCCGTTTATTCCACAATTGGAACATCATAGATTGTAGATATATTAATGATAGATGTTTTTTTATTGCATGACATACCGAAAATGGTGATATCTGACAAAGATGCTAAACTCACTTCAAATTTTTGGAGAACATCATTTGGAGGAATGGGCATGCAACTTAATTTTAGTACTGCCTACCACCACCAAACTGAAGGACAAATAGAAAGGAAAACTAAATTTTAGAGGACATGCTAAGGATGTATGCCATGGAAATACCAGCTAAGTGGAAAGATTTTCTACATTTAGTAGAATTTTGTTATAACAATAGTTATCAAGCCTCTATAAAAATGAGTCATATCAAAGAACTATATGGAAGGAAATTCCAAACTCCTTTAAGTTGGAGTCTATCAAAATACATGTTGGTATTAAGATCTGATGTGCTGCAAGAAATGGAACAAGTAGTGAAAAAAGTGAAGAAAAATTTAAAGCTTTCCCAAGACTGACAAAACATTATGATGATCAAAATATAACCCATAATTAATTTAAAGTAGGATAACATGTGTATGTAAAAGTAAAACCAAAAATAGCACTTTGATACTATGAAGTTGGGCTAAATTAGCACTAAGGTTTTGTGGTCCTTTTGAAATCCTAGCTAAAGTTGGGCCAATAGCTTATCAAATAGAATTTCCCAGCCATATCAAAGTTCATAATTTTTTTCATGTCTCCTTATTGAAGAAATATATGCATGATAATTCTCACATAATTGGTTGGAATGTGGTATAGGTGGAGCCAAGAGGATATTTCTAGGTAGAGCCACTTGGAAACTTAGAACAGAAAGAAACCATGCTCCAGAATTGAGCCATTGCCCAGGTTAAAGTGCAATGGAAGCACATTACCCCAGAGGAGGTCACCTGGGAGATGGAGGAAAAACTGTGAGAAGAATTTCCATTTTTATTCAAAGAGGAAGGGAACTGAAAGAAAAACACTAAGGACATTATTTATTTAAAGGGGGGAAGACGTAACACCCCTACAATTTTTATTTTTAAATATTTACTGTTTTTAGACAATGAAATATTATTGGATTTAATGGCTATGGAAGCCATGATGGGACATATGATATGATGTAATTATTTTATTATTATTTGAGTTAATAAATAAAATTTTTGGAAATGTTCAGGAAAGAGCACTAGAGTTTACAGGACTTCTTGCCAGCTTAGGAAAATGTTGTTGGTGGGCAAGTCCACATGATGGACCTTCCCTAAAAGTCTCCTAAAAATCCATAAGAGGAAATAATTAAAAGAAATTAAATTAACATAATGGGAGAGAAATATTATGTTAATCACTTGCTTAGAGAGAAATAATAAGTGGGGTGGAATAAAGCACTATAGGATAGAAAGAACTTCTTTAAAGAAAAAAATTATTTGTTTTATTGAAAAAATAAATTAAAGAAAAAATTCCTAGGAAAAAGTTTGGTAGACCTTAAAGAAGGACGCTGCTAAAAATATGCTCGGAAGAAATATATAAATGAAACCAACTAAGAATCAGAGAGGTTGTTTATTCTAAAGGGAAAGAAGATCTTATCTCGGGGGAACTAGCAGAGGAAGTTCATGGTTGGGTGGAACGTGCTCAACTCTTGAATATTTCCTCAATCATTTATTCTACTCTTTATTAATTAATTATGTTATGAAACCAACTCACAAAATAGAAGAAAATATTTATCAACACCTTATAAATCAGCCTCTTCAAGGGGGAAACCTCCTTTACATTACATAAATGAACAATTCTTGGATGACATAAATGACAAAACATCCTTTCTATATATAGGAGTCCATGGGGTCGCAATATAATCTTAGCCGACCTAACAATAATAATTTAAGGGCACAACAATAACAATAGTGGGCTATTATGGGGCACAATAATAACAATATGGGGACTATAGGGGTACAACAATAACAATAAGGGGGCTACACCAACAACAATAAAGGACTACACTAGTAATATAGGGCCCTAACAAATTCATTGTTGGTATGGAATGACAAAGTATGCTAGAATTATATTGTGAGAATGCATGCAGAGAATTTAATATGTATATATGTGTTAAAGTATTTTTAGAATTACGAATGGATCACGTGCATATGTCATGGTTCATATAGGGAGAAATTTTCTAATAAAGAATTGTTCCATTTTGTGTTCTGATTCACATTTATAAATGAAAGGCAATATATTAAATAGATATTTTGATTTTAGGGATATAATAGTTGTTGTATGTTGTAGAATTATATTCAAAATGTATTAATCAGTAGTAGACATGGAGTTAATCTAACTATAGCTTATATGTTTACCGTCTGATCATGAAAGAAATTCAAAGTCGTTATGCATGTTTGGTTTATAATTATATACACACTATATTTAAGTTAAAAAGGTATTAAATGAGAAGGTATTATAAATACACGAGAAATAAATTAAAGTATATATTTGATATGAATTTCTTAGTTTTCTGTGGTAATTTAAATGAGAATGGGATATAAGAAACTTTGAATGTGTATGATATTTTTGGAAATATTTTATTGAAATACATGTATGAGATGATGATAAAAAAACTAGAATCGAAGGTGTTTAAACTTACGCTCATATCATCTCGATCAAAATCTGAAAATACGGAGGAGAAATGAGAATTTCAATTCATAAATGAATAATCTGCCTTTATTTAACTAAAATATTAAGGTGAGATATTAATATAGCGATAGTAGGATTTTCAAATATTGTAAGAAGAATATTTTTTACGACTAGATTCAAACTAGGCTTACAACTATGTTTGTAAGTCTAGCATAGGAAAATTAAGTTATAAAATTTATACTGAGAGTATTATCAGCACCAATAATCTCCTTTCAAAATTTACACCAAAAAAAATATATATCCTAGGAAAGTTATTAACTAGTATTGAATTCCTTTGTGGGAGTTACTAAATTCATGAATTTAAATTAAACCAATTTGGAAGATATTAATATTTATAAGACGATGTCGAATATATTCGACCCAAATGTCTATAGAACAAGTGTGTTAAAGACAATCATGGGTATATAGGTATAATATTAAACCATTGTCCTAATAATAAAAAATCTCAAGTTAGGTTCCTATAAACCCTTTACTGGTTCCAGAGAAAAAACTTACCTCTGGTAATAGAGTTATAGTGGGATAGCATAAGATTTTTTAATTGTATATTTTCGAATAATAGTATATATATGTGTGTGGAGGGGAGGGGGGGGGGGTGGGGGGAGGTAGAGGAAAAAATAAGGCAAGCCCTTCAAGAAACTGAATTACACAAATAATCCAGTCGACACAACACTACGGTTTTTGAGGTTGATGACCGTTCCTAGACAATATAATGACAAATTCCATATTAAAAGGTTACTACTCGTTAAGAGAGTTATGGTTCTTATAGAACTAATTGATATAAAAATTTTGTGGAAAGAAAAAAAATTCAAGGCGTATACAATATTTTCGACCCAGAGGCAACAAGAAATATAATATTCAGTTCTTTATGAAGTAACCCTATTATATACTCAGAAATCACACTTGGAAATAGTAGAAAAATAATTATTCCCATATGCGATGAAATCAAATAGACAAATATATATTGGAATCCCAAGTCTACTTAGAATAAGCCATTATAAAATTAACCCAGGTCGATATTCAATAACCATGGAACAATTCCAATGTCATAACTAGTATTACAACCCTCCTGGGGTGAATATATTCATTTAACAAAAAAATAATAACCTTGGATAGGGTTTAATAAATACAACATGAGGTTATTTTCAAAACTCTTGGCTAAAGTCTCAAGTGTAGATACTGATAAGAAGAAGACTTGGAAAAAAGTAGCGACGTCAATTGAGTCAAAGGGTTGAAAAAGAAGTTAACATAAAAACTTCATATAAAACCCTCGTTTTTGCCAGCTCCATACCTGCAACCAATAGTGTGGATGAAGGTTAAAAGACCATAAGAAAACCCTGGCATTAACAAGAACCCATAATAAAAATTGTCTAATTTACATTAAGGAAGCAAAGAGGAGAGTACTTGTAACCAGACGAGTAGCTTGACATGTCAATCCTATGTGTCATCGAACCCCAAATAGGAGTTAGTCCATTTCATATACCATAACCAATTGCAAAAAGGATATACAAATAGGAATAATGAACTTCGATACAAGCCTACATAAGAAAAACCCTATCGGATTTCTGATTGGGAGAATGGAAATTAAAATCCCTTACATGGGGAAAAAATAAATACATGGTACAATAAACGAGGAATTACCTATGCACTCTCGGCATATAGGTGTTGAATAATGTGCTCACTCTAGCTCTATGGAACCCTCAACACCTGTAAAGAAATATAAAGGGTAAGAAGTTGTTGGATAAAATAACCCATATACACAACCAAATTTGACATTGATTAATCAATTGAGATTTGAAAAATTGAATAATTACCTCAATTCCACAATGTTGAGATTGCAACAAGATTATGAGCTTAGTGGAAAGAAGTCGCCTTCACTAAGTGGGCCCGCAGGCTATTTTTGGCACAAGTCTATTTTTAGACTATGTCTATTTTTAGACATGTCGATCATATTCTATGAGTTGCAGGATGCTATTTGTGGATGGTTGGTCAAGTTGGAAAAATAGATGGACTTCTATTTTTAGACATATTGGGCGGAATCTATTTTTAGATTGCCGGTCTAAAAATAGATATGTCGAATATTATTAGCTCTTAATAATATTTGGACTATAAACATTATCTTATTCTCTTGGAGCACTTCAGTTAAGTGCACAGATGTGGCACAGGAGCTGACAGAAGGAATTACACTATTCCTGAGGGCTAAGTGGAGCTATTTCATGGATACTTCAGTTAGAACTCATGTGACAGAGTTTGGTGGAATTATTGAGGTAGTTGGTGGAGTTGTGTTCAGTTTAACTGAGTTAAACATAGTTGAGCTAGTTGTATCTAGTCTAACTGATTGATACACTAGTGAGAGTGGTGTGAATTAATTATTAATTAATTCACTAATTATTAACTCATTAATCAACTAAAGAATACATCAGTTAACTACAGTGCATGGATAGTTTCAGTGGAGACTAGTGAAGAGGTAGGTGAAAGAGCAGTGTGACTATCAGTTGTGACTATAATGTTGCATGATTTGCAACAACCAGTGATTGGAGATGCCAATGAGGATTGCGTGAGCAAGGCTGGACCAATTTGATTTCATTCAGAGCCATTCTTCAGCAGTGATTGCGCAGTAGAGGCAGGCTATCAGGTGGTAGAGATTGGAGCATGTGATTTGCTAGATCGGGCTTGATTAGTGTGTAGAAATTGGAGATTGTACTGAGAGCTTTGTGAGGAGCTTTGTATAATGATTGTTACATGATATCTATGACATATAATATACAGATATTTGGGGGTTTTCAGCTTTAATCTTTCCCATAAAATACTATGTTCATATGTGTGATTGTTTATGGTTTTAATGTGCGCATGCGATTGTTTTTATTTCCGCAATTAATGATCAATGGTGGAAGAGATTATGTATTGTGAATGAAGTTAAAATAGTGTGTGATCAGGAGAATCTCGGTGAATAATATATTATTTATTCAAATTTCTACATGGTATCAGAGCGAGATTGATCATTGGAGCAATTGCAAAACATTGAAGCGGTTGAGTTTTGTGTTGGTGGAATTCGAATTTGCAGCAGCGTTTTCTTGGTGTCAAAGTTGAGATTTCTTTCAACGGATTACGATTGGAGTATGCCCTTGAGGGTAGCTCGAATTGTATTTCATGGAACGACAGGATGGAGGCGGTGCTAGATGAAAATGGGTTGAAGGAGTTCATAGATGTAGAAATTCCAAAACCTGCTTCTAGCGATGCTGCCGCACTTGATGCATGGAAAAAGAAGACAGCAAAGTGTCGAAGAATTCTATTGGAAGGTGTAAAGGATCACATAGTGTCTAGCCTTCATGGTAAGGCTTCTCTATTCTTGATGTGGAAATTGTTGACAGACTTATTCCAAAGCAAGAGTGACCAGAGGAAGTTGGCGCTCAAGGATAAACTCATGAACATAAAAATGGAGAAAGGTGACAGTATGCCCAAGTACCTCACAAAGTTCATCCAATGCAGGGATGAGCTGGGAAGTGTGGGGCTGACTGTAGATGACGAGGACTTGGTGAGCTTGGCTCTCCTTGGGCTTCCGAAGAGTTGGCATTCCTATCAAGACTCTGTCAATGGTCGGGATAAATTTCCTGGATGTGAGTGACTTTGGTCGGATCTTGTGCAAGAGGAGATAAGGCGAAGTACCAGGGATGGATCTTCATCAAATAACTCAGATGAATAAAATTTTGCTTTGGCTTCCAAAGCAAGGAAGGGGAAGAGAAAAAATAATGCTTATCAATCCGGTGCGAAAGGTAAGAAGCAGTACATGTCCAAGGTGAAGTGCTTTCACTGTCACCAACACGGAAATTACGCCACTAATTGTCCACAGAAGAAGAAAAATAAGCAGGTTGTTGGATCTGCAGCTGGAGAGGCCTTAGCCTCGCAGTTTGAGCTGGATTTTTTGCTGATCGCATGCTTGGTCTCAAGTATGATGGATTCAGTGTGGTTTCTTGACAGTGGTGCGTCTTTTCACATGACAGGAGATAAAGATTTGTTTACTGATCTGGATGAGAAAGATCTTGGAGTGCACATCGAGATGGGCGATGATGGTAGATACAATGCGACCGGTATCGGTACCATTTCCTTTGAGAGGGAGTCTGGTAAACCCTTCATATTGAAGGAAGTGATGCATGTTCCAGGATTGAATAAGAATCTTATCTCTGTGGCGATGTTAGAAGACAAGGGATATGATGTTGTCTTTAGCGAGGGAAAGGCTTTCCTGCGCAGTAAGGCAACTGGTGAAACCCGGAGGATAGGGGTTCGAGTTAATAACCTTTATCAATTGCAGGTAGATGGCTGTGCATCAATGGCAAGCAAGGCAGAAGGAGTGCTGAGCCGAGATGATGGCGAGCTGTGGCACCGGAGATTGGACCACCTTCACCATGGAGCTTTGAAGATATTGCAGCAAATTTATACTGGGCTTCCTAAGGGTACTCTTGCGCAGTCAGATCAGTGCAAGGGATGTACCTTGGGAAAATTTGTGAAAGCCACCTTTCACGAGAAGGATAGTCACGCCACGATGATCCTTGAGAGAATTCACATAGACGTGTGTGGACCTATCTCAGTAGCTTCGACAGCAAATCACAGGTACTATGTGATTTTTGTTGATGATTTTTCTCGGAAGTGTTGGATCTTCTTCATGCAGAAGAAGAGCGATACATACTCAAATTTTTGTGAGTTCAAGGCACTGGTTGAGAAAGAATCAGGGAAGCAGGTGAAGGCTCTTAGGAGCGAAAATGGTGGTGAATTCATCTCTGGTGAATTCAAAGACTTTTGCAGCGCAGAAGGAATTCGAAGAGAGCTCATAGCACCTCATAACCCACAGAAGAATGGGGTTGCTGAGCGAAAGAATAGAATGATTGTGGGTGCTGCACGGGTGATGTTGCATGATCAGGGCCTTCCCATACACTTGTGGGCTGAGGCATGCAATACTGCAGTATATGTGCAGAACCGTTGTCCTCACATGATGCTTAGCATGAGTACACCCGAGGAGGCATTTTCTGGTAAGAAGCCTGATATTTCCCATTTGAGGATTTTTGGTTCACCTGTTTACATTCATGTGACGAAGGATGCTAGGAAGAAGCTGGAGCCGACCACAGAGGTTGGGATATTTGTGGGGTACACAGAAACACCCCACAACTATCGTGTGTATTCTCCAGATAGTCGGAAGACTATTGTGCGACGGGATATCAAATTTCATGAGGAGAAATCCATGAAGTGTTCACTTGAGTGGGAGCCACACTTGCATGCGGAACCACACTTGCATGCGGATGAGGAACTATTAGTTCTAAGGAGGAGATATTAGTTCCTAAGGATGAGCTTCAGGATGTGGATCAGACACAAGAGGAAGTTCATGGAGTGGAAGAGACCACTCATGCAGCGCCAACCATCAGAGGGCGGAAGCACACTACAAAAGCTGAGCGATTGGCTCAAGATGCAGAGAGGATTGTAGGAGCACCTACATCACGGCGCAGAAACCAGAGACATTCACCGAGGCCCAGAGTATACTGAATACACGGCTCTTATGACCAAGTGGAGCAAGTGTATCGTGAGCGAGCCATCTCTTTCGAGGGAAGACGTGGAGATCCCCGCATGGGTGGGTATGGTGGAAGGTGATTCGGTGTCAAAAACGATTGCATGGAGATTGTCCCAAGGCCAGAAGAAATCAATGTTGGGTTTGAGATGGATCTGAGGAAGTGAAGCAAGCGGTGACCGGGGTGAGAAGTACAAGGCAAGATTTTTTGCCCGAGGCTTCTCACAGATTGAGGGGATCGATTATGAGGAAACCTTTGCACCTGTCGCAAGGTATTATTCCATACGGACGATTCTTGCTCTCTCAGCGCAGATGGGGTGGCATATTCATCAGATGGATGTGAAGACTGTGTTCCTCAACGGAGTGATTGAGGAGGAGGTGTACATAGAGCAGCCCGAAGGTTTCGAGATCTTCAGCAGCGAGTCGCATGTGCAGGATCAAGAGAGCATTGTATGGGTTGAAACAAGAACCTTGTTATTGGTACACACGGATAGACAGTTATTTCACCGAACTTGGATTCTCCAAGAGTGAGGCGGATCCAAACCTATACCAGATTGTGGTGGAGGGTAAGTTGCTGATCATTGTACTTTATGTAGATGATTTTATTTTGACAGGTGATGAACTGTTGATACTCTCATGCAAGGCTGATCTTTCAAAAGAGTTTGAGATGAAGGACTTGGGCCTCCTTTATTATTTCCTGGCATTGGAAATCTGGCAGCGCAGTGATGGACTATTTGTATCTCAAGGCAAGTATGCCCGGGAGATACCGGAGAAGTTCAACATGCATGGCCGCAAGCCTATCGACACTCCTCTTCCTGGTGGATGGAGGAAAGAGGATGCTACATCGACAGAGGTAGTGGATGCCACTGTTTACCGACAGTTGGTGGGGTCACTTATGTATCTGGTCAATACACGACCCGAAATATTCTATGTTGTTAACCAGCTTTCACAAGCTATGGTTAAGCCTACCAAGCTCTTCTGGAAGGCAGGCAAGCATGTATTGAGATATCTCAGAGGCACATTGGGATATGGATTACGGTACAGACAGTTGGATGAGGTGAATCTGTGTGGCTTCACGGATGCAGATTGGGAGGGGAGCCCAATGGACAGGAAGAGCACATCTGGAGGGATTTTCAGTATCGGGTCGACAGCAGTTTCTTGGTACAGCAGGAAGAAGAGATCCGTGGCACTCAGTTCAGTAGATGCCGAGTATATGGAAGTGATTTTGGCTGCATGCGAGGCTAAATGGATGAGGAAGATCCTGGTCGGGTTGTTCGGTTCACACTTAGATCCTACTGTGTTATATTGTGATAATCAGAGTTGCATCAAACTCTCGGTTAATCCAGTATTTCATGATAGATCTAAGAACATTGACATCTGGTATCATCATATCAGAGATTTTGTGTAGCAGAAGATCATGTTTCTTTCATACATTCCCACGGAGGATCGGGATGTTGATATCTTGACGAAGGCGCTCACCAGGAGAAAATTCGAATACCACAGGGGCAGGATAGGGGTGGCAGAAAATCCTTATCTTGTTGAGAGGGAGTGTTGATATTGCAACAAGATGATGAGCTTAGAGTAAAGAAGTCGCCTTCACTAAGTGGGCCCGCAAGCTATTTTTGGCGCAAGTCTATTTTTAGACTATGTCTATTTTTAGACATGTCGATCATGTTCTATGAGTTGCAGGATGCTATTTGTGGATGGTTGGTCACGTCGGGAAAAATATATGGACTTCTATTTTTATACATATTGGGTGGAATCTATTTTTAGATTTCCATTTTAAAAATAGATATGTCGAATATTATTAGATCTTAATAATATTTGGACTATAAACATTATCTTATTCTCTTGGAGCACTTCATTTAAGTGCACAGATGTGGCACAGAAGATGATAGAAGGAATTACGCTATTCCTGAGGGTTAAGTGGAGCTATTGCATGGATACTTCAGTTAGAACTCATGTGACAAAGTTTGGTGGAGTTATTGAGGTAGTTGATGGAGTTGTGTTTAGTTTAACTAAGTTAAACATAGTTGAGCTAGTTGTATCTAGTCTAACTGATTGATACACTAGTGAGAGTGGTGCGAATTAATTATTAATTAATTCACTAATTATTAACTCATTAATCAACTAAAGAATACATCAGTTAACTACAATGCAAGGACAGTTTCAGTGGAGACCAGTGAAGAGGTAGGTGAAAGAGCAGTGTTACTATCAGTTGTGACTATACTGTTGCATGATTTGCAAGAACCAATGATTGGAGATGCCAATGAGGATTGTGTGAGCAAGGATGGACCAATTCGAGCTCATTCAGAGCCATTCTTCAGCAGTGATTGCGCAGTAGATGCAGGCTATCAGGTGGCAGAGATTGGAGCATGTGATTTGCTAGATCGGGCTTGATTAGTGTGTAGCAATTGGAGATTGTACTGAGAGCTTTGTGAGGAGCTTTGTATAATTATTGTTACATGATCTCTATGACATATAATATACATATAGTTGGGGGTTTTCAGCTTTAAGCTTTCCCATAAAATATTGTGTTCATATGTGTGATTGTTTATGGTTTTAATGTGCACATGCGATTGTTTTTATTTCCTCAATTAATAATCAATGGTATAAGAGATTTTGTATTGTGCATGAAGTTAAAATAATGTGTGATCAGGAGAATCTCGGTGAATAATATATCAGTTATTCAAATTTATACACACAACGGAATTAGTAGGGAAGTTGGGAGGCTAGACTTCCCTCCATTTATCGAAATCAATAACTGAAAACAACCAAGGGAGTCAATAATAAAAACCCTAAGTTAAAGGAGATACCTAGGTAGGTCGATGAAGTGTTCTAACAACATAAACTCTCTGGTAGGAATAGGAAGGGAGAAACAAGGAGGTGGATAGTCAAAGTAAAATTTACCAGAGCTGTGGGTGACCCTGAACCACCAATATCCTCAGAGTGGCTTACCACCCCATAAAAAAAAAATGAGAACCAAGTCAAGTAGATGAAAAAGGTAATATGACTAGGGTTAGACAACAAAGATCAAAATCGTTCGATGCACCAAGAAATTATCGCCATTGTTGATGTGCTCCAGTACAAATTTCATATGAAATTCACATGGGCAGAGTCGCGTGGCCCACTCCCATGTTACCAAGTGGACATCGCATATTTCCAAGGAAGGGAGTGCACCATATTACAATCCCACATAGAGAACCAGAGTCATATACATAACATTAGAAAATTTCCATGACAGTTCGTATTGATAAAAGGGAAACACTTAGGTTGTGTGCACATGTAGACTTTATAATGAGACTCTAATATTGTACTAATTCAAAGGTGATTACAGATTAATAAATTCAAAAGTGAACCTTTATACAATAATACATAGATATATGAGAAGCATAACAACCACAAAGAGAAACCATTAACAAGGATGGTAGAAGAAGTTAGGTGGGAATAAAATTTTAACTAATTGGTTGATATTAAAAAATCCAAGGGTATAAGAAATTATAGTCATTTGGTTGATATCAAGTGAATGCCAAAGAAAATATCCCATATTAGTAATAATCCTAATCAAGTAATTATAAGGAAAAAACAATTGTGTGATAATTGGGTATGTTACAAATCACTTAATTAATCATTGTGCTCGTTCTCCCACACTTAGACAAATGTGCACAATAAAGGCTTATAATAATTTAAAGACCTTAGAATTCAAGTCCTTATGCATAAAATAAGGTATACTGCATTTTTATTTTTATTCCACAATGGAATTTTCCTTTTACCTATATATAAATTTTATTAACATATAAATTGATTAAGGTAGAGTTGCTTCGATGTGTGTTTTGTACAAAAAAATGGTTTGATTTAGCTTTTGTACATTGTGCAATAAAAGCATTCATTGTTTGAAGAATTTGCGGAGAATGAAGTATGTGCTAAAAAACAAAAGTGTATAGGGAAATTATACCATTGACATAATGCTCTGAATAGGTCATTTGCAGGGAAGGGGGGTGTTTCTTTGATTAGTGATTTGAGACATTCTTCTAGTCTCATGCAACATAGTTCCTACTTCTACTGCTAATTAGTTGATTAAAGGTTGTGAAAAGTGTAGAGAAAAATATGCATAATGAAAACTCTCCGCACATCTCGACATAGTGAAAGCTCTCGACACAAAGCTAGTTGCACAAGATTTAGTGATAGTGTTGAGTGAAAATAAAAATATATTAAACCTTACTTTATGCATAGGGACTTTAATTTTAGCGCCTTTAAATTATTATAAGATTTTACTGTGCACAATTATCTATGTGTGGGAGAACAAGGATAATGGTTAATTAATTTATTAAAGCAATGTGTGGTGTGTGTCTAATTAGGCATGATTCATTTTTATTGTTAATTTGGAATGCAGAGATATGTACAATGAAAACTGGAAAATTGCCTTCGTAGAATGAAAGATGGAAAATTTCTTCCGCATAATGAACTTCCTTGGCAGTCTCCCACATATGCATTTGTGCTAAATTTGAAAATAAATGTTAATATTAATATTTTAATACTTTTAAAACCTTTCTTTTACATTTTATATTTTAATGCTTTCACAAAATGCCATATGCAATAATGATTTTTAATTTTCATGTGTGAATTATGCAGAAGGTTAGCTCAACAAATTCATTGGTGCAGAACTGCGGAAAATGAAGGTTGGAAATCTTCCTCTGTAGTCTAGGACATATGTATTTGTGTTGATTTTGAAATTATATGTTAATATTACTATTTTAATGCTTTGTACAAATACTAGCTTAATTAAAACAAACTAGCAATGTAATGTTCGTAACTCTGCAATTTCCATGTAGCCTTGATTTTTCTTGCTTTCTAAATACATTAAACTAGTATTAAGGTCTCATATAATCCTTAAAAATTCTGCATAATGTAACTTATTTAGCAATAATCACCAGATTTTAAATCAGTTTTAGCATTACTTTGAACTAACGTTAATCAAATCAGAGAACATGACCTATGAAATTTTTGTTTATGACAATAATAATAGTTTGGAAGAAGTGTATTTTTATATTGTGTACAGTCATCCATTAGCTATGACTAAATCAAATTTAACTAATGACAATTTTTTTTATTTTTTTTATTAGTAGCAATTGGTTCATGGATGAAATGTATTGGTTTTTCACTATTTTGCGTAGTTTATTTTATTATTACTAATTACTATTATTATTAGTCCCTTGTTTGGTAGGGACTATAACACTTGCTTCGTGGTCAAAGACCGTTGACTATGGATTATTGTTTACTACAATTTTTTCCTATCTGCACATCAACATTTTTTTACTATCTAATACGTATGTTGAATACTTATGAAGTAACGTACTAATTGTAACTAATAATTTTGGTTGTGTTGTCCATATGAACATTCATCAAGTGTTCATCATGCAAATTTTTTATCATACACATTACAAATGCATGTTACATCAGTATTTGGGTGAGTTGGCTACAAATAGATTCCTTGTCCGTGTTGTTTTTTTAGTTGCATACCATGACAAATTATCAGTGCAAGCTCATTTTGAATGAAGGTGCAAAACGTGTAGCATTTTGATTAGGTAAAAAATGCATTGTTTCTTCTAGATGCAAGTATTTAGAGAATTTATGCAATATACGGTAAAATTTTGTAGCAATGAGACGCAAAGTTTAATAACTGGGTAATGTGATAGTGCTATGCACGTTTACACAGACATGTTACTATCGTATAGATCTTACATCTCAAATATTTGCATACTATGAAATCATAATCTCTTATTTTTCTTATTTCTATGTATTTAATCTAATTGATAACGTCAAAGCAATGAAGATGAACACAAGTAAAATATAAATCGTTAAATAAAATGACAACTATTCTGAGAGGTGCATTTTTGTTCTATTTATTGTCATTTAATTATCTTTACATAATACACCCAACTGTATTTTTTTTTTTTGCTATATATTTTACATCCTATAACTAAAAACAAGGCTATTTTTATTCTTTCAAGAAACATATAACACTTAAAGGCTCAGATCCAAGACAACAATTACAAGGAAAACATTACTTTCAACATTTCTATAAAACACTTGTATCTATTGAAACTAAAATCTATTTATAATATTAGCTATATCAATAGAAGAAAGATTATATCTGGTAACTATGAACCTGATATTGGAGTAGTAATTACTTAGTATCACTTATAATTTCATTTTAGGAAATGATTTCAATTTATTACTTGTGAAAAGATAAAGGATATTGGATTCGAATGATGTCATAATAGAGACGGACAAGGGTGTTAATATAACAATGACTAGCAACACAAAAACATATATCGCAATAGACAAAATGAAAGTAATAGATAAGAGCAAGGAAAAAAACAAAAATAGGTACTTATGTGCATATTTATGAACTATATATCAGTTTTTTTGTGTTTTTATTTGAATTAATTTCAATTAGATCTATGACTAGGGAAAAATAAATCTAGACTATACCATTATTGATTGAAAATATCAGTAACAATATAACATGAAATATTTTTCATGGAGATGAATTCGTTACATATTTAATTTTTTTGGACAAAGAAAATAAGACAAAGGCAATACTCCATGCAGATTTAATGGATAAGAAAGGTGATATGAAAATAGCATTGCTTATGCCAACACAAATTATCAAACAACATGACGCAAAACTTATTGCAAATGTTGGTGTTTCTATTATATATTTTGAAATAATTCCAAATCATAAATACGATGTTGGTGATTGTGAAAAAAATATTTGTCTAAATAGCTTTAGCACTATGGAATATTTTTTCCTCTTTTGCATAGAGTATCAATTCTTTCCAAATATGACGATTGCAAAAATATCCCATATTGAAGATCCATTTCCATCTGGAATAATCAATATTGTTGCAATTTCGGTAACGCATACAACAATGAAATATTTATTGGAAATAAATTATAACAATGCAAAACATGAAAGGGAAACAATAAGCTTTTATTTATTTGTATATTTCATTATTACAAACTTATTGTCCATTTGTTAGAAATTTGTCATGTCTTGTTTTACAATTTTTTCATATGTAATAGCTTCAAGTGTACGATAAAATTCTTCCAAAATGTCTTTTAATACAAAGACAGTTGCATGAAAATATTTTTATGTTAATCTTGCTAAAAAATATAGTGAAAAAAAAAGAAATTTTTTTTTGAACTTCACAATCGACCTTCATATGCCCATTGAAACATGAAAGAAAGTAATAAATATAAGAAAGAAACTTTCTTCAGTGAGTGGAATATGCACTATAAAATTTTATCATATTATAGTTATTACATATATAAAAGGATAAGAAAACATTTGATTCCATGTTGCTAAGCCTTTGTTTTCTATATGAATTTTATAGTACTTCCAAGGACACCTGGAAACCACAAGTGCATATACGAATCCATTTGAGACTGTATATGTGAAATGCAATAGTCCAATTACAAATGCTAGAACTATGAATAAAACTACGATATATTGTACCATTTACAAGTAGGACACTCGGCCTATTTATTTTCATCGATTAATTTACATCATACATGCAAATGGAAGGACTAAAATAAATTGTGTTCTGAGAGGCATGGAACTGGAAAAAGTATTACCTCAACTGCAAAAAGTTACCTATGAACAATACTATGCATAAAAATCACTTGTTATTGATATATTGTCTGCTTTTGAGACACATGGCACATTTATGATAAACCATCAAAACATGATTACATTTATATAATTACAGGTTTCTTTATTTATATTGTCAAACAATATAGTAATGGTACAATTCTCGTTTCTTTCATTATCAAGAAAACTTAACATTACCTTGTACTTTCTAATTGAATAATTTGACGATTGTTGAGCATCTCATTTGCTTCATTGGACAGTTGCGATCTGATTTCACATTATCAATTAATGTACTATCAATTGTTGGCAAGGAGTAGAGTGTTATGTGCATTTGCATTGTTTTTCATATCCGTATTTGCAATCTTAACATCATTTTCTATTTTTATGGTTCAAGAATTTGAGCATTGCTAAACAATTTTTAATATAGAAATGAAATTTCATTACATTGTACATGAACGTATTTCAATTAACTACTTTGTTGATGTTCAATGTTTTGCACTATGGTATTTATTAATATTATTTATTATGTTTTAGTTTTTATGTATGACTATTCATTATGCTATGTTGTGTCTTCTTTTTTGCAGCCTCATTTCTTACATTGTTTTATTGATTTATAAAATCTGCAAATTCTATAACTCGTCAAATAATATTACAATTAGGTTATGCAATTTTTTTACATTGTCAATCTATTCAGTAATAATACAATTCTTTTTGTTTGCATTATCAAGCAAACTTAAGCTTACCTTATACTACTTAACCAAATTGTCGAGAAATGTACCATTGGATACTGGAAAAGGGCAGAGTGCCATGTGTATTTTCGTACTTTTGCATATCCATACTTGCAATCTTAACATCATCTTCTACTTTCTGGTTCAATAATTTGAGCATTGCCACAAAGTTTTTAATAGGAGACTGGGACTTGACTACATTTCAAAAAACATATTTCATTGAATTTCTTTGTTCAAGTTCTATGTTTAGTGCTATGTTATTTATTGTTTTTTATTGTGTTATTTATTTTGATTATTTACTATGTTTTAATTTTTTACAACTTGGCTACACGACATAATCAATGAATCATTTTTCAGTGTCTGTGTTTCTAGTTAATGAAGTATTTTCGCTAGCATTATCTATAGTTAATGATAATTTTTTCCTATGTATCATGACATAAACATAAATGTGCAGAGGTCCACAATTGTGTGAAATATTTTATGAAACGCATATGTCTCTACATTTCACATTTTGCATAAGTATTCCAATCAATCTAGAGAATATGGATCCTTAATACTTGGTTGACGTTTCTATAAAGAAAAGGTTGTGTTTAATAATATTTGACACTAGTTTTCGTGCTTTTCAATTTAACTCTAGTGCACTCTGCATAATTCTTGTACATATTTGTACTATGCTATTTACTAATATAATTTACATTGTTTTTCATTATGCTTTATCACATCTGCTTCTTTCCAATCTAATTTATTATATTGTTTTATAGATTTATCATATTTGTAACACATTTTATTAAAAAAAATGATTTCATGCAATATTCAAAAAAATATCTAAATGAATAATTATCATACAGAGTTGAGAGAAACTTGTAAATCAAATAAACAACATTATGACATAACTTATAAAATATTTTGCATTTGTACATATAGTTGTATTTCACAATTTTCTGATGTTTTTTTTTCCTATTTTCTTTATTGTGCCTAGAATATTACAATATATAGCATTTAACACATATTGAATTTCAAAATTGGTTGAGAAAATAGAAAAATTTGGTAATGATTTATGCACTAATCAACCATTGTTCGTCGAGATAATGATTCCACTAATTTTGCAAGAGCTCTTCTAGTAACGTTCTTTTGAAATCTAGTTGATGTTCAAATTTCCTAAGCCTTTGTTGAAGTACCAATATATTATCCATTAGCATTAAGATATCCTGGTCGAGAATTACAATATCTTTAATTTTGCATGTATCTCTTCCTCTACGCTTTTTCCATTGTTTATTTGAGCCATTTGTTTCTCTCTTAGAAAAAAATTCAAAAAAAAAAAATTATAAAGAAAATCCTGAAAATGCTTATCAATTTTGGAACAAGAAAAAAAAAACCAATTTCCTGTAAATTTTAGTGTCTATTTCAGTACTAACTGGTCTAGAACAAGATGAACATTGACAAATTATTTTCATAGTGAACAAGTGTACATAAAATTCCTTAAAGGTGATAAGTCATCTAAATCATGAATTGAAATCTAAGTTTTTTCAATGGCATTTAATTACTATCGATTTTAATGGTACCCATTAACCAGTGATCGTCATCAATTTTGTTACCACTCATTTTCCTCATCTTTAATCACAAAAGACTATTCTCAAATTATACATTAATTTTAATCATGTATGTTTTAATTAAATTCCAACTTGAAATAGTCCAATTCATATGACTAACGTTTCCTGGTTGATCGGTTTCAGATGCTTTAGAAATCTATATCAAGATACTATTTATTAATATCCTAAATCACGATTCTATTTTGATTAACTAAAACTCTTCTTCCAATAAATACAATTTTTTTTTGCATCTATTGAGTAAACCAACGCGTATTCATGACACGTACTATGTAAAATTTTTTTGGAATTGGTTAGTTCTACATTAGTGATTTCATATTTGTTACGTGAACTCATATTATCCAAATATTAAATGAACTACGTTCACTTGATTAAGTCAATTAGGTAACAATGTATGACTTGGTGTAGTTTCCACAATTTTACGTTGAGCTAAAAATTATCATTCCAAAACTATTATAAGATTATTATGTATAATTAAAGCTCTCATTGTAAGCTCTGTATAATGAAAACATTTACAGGTAATCTTTGTGAAATTTTAATATTCTATATGAATTAGACATTAGCAATTTCGATATTAAACATTGCAGCTATAATTAGCATTTGAACTAACATGTGTCTATCGAAGTGGACAAAGATGGCGTATTAGGAATTGTTTATGTTTATTCTTTCATTCATGCATTTCAACATTGCTTTCAATTAACCAAAATAATTAAATAATATGGAAAAGAAAATGCTAAAATAATCGACAATGTTGGAAGCATTTATATACCAAATTTAGTATCAATTTATGCAAAAAAAAAAGGGAAAGGATTACAATATCGATAACAACTTAGAAAAAATCTACCATTAAGCTCAAAACACAACTAACACCAAATAATACCCTGCCTAATTTGGATTTCACCTTCATATAGGCACAACATAATAGAAAATGGTCTCAAACTTAGTCTAGAAATAGCCTCAAAAATACATTCAATTTTCCATGGAAGACACATACACAATGAATAAACTATACTTTCTCCACATATCCTATGTCTATGACTATTCTCTCTTACTAAACACATGTACACACAAAATACCCATATGTTAGGCAGATTAATCCCTCTTGGGACAAAAGCGATCTCCCTAGTATCCTAAGGATATCTAGAAACAAACAAACCAAATGCAAAACATTTTCTCTAGATTATTATGATTTAGAATTATTAATTAACTAAGTAATAAGAGATGCTCCTACCTTAAGTCCAACGCTTGTTATAATCGTCAATCCAGTCGCTCCAAAAGAGGTCAATTTAGCATGTAAGACCTCAATCCAAAGACAGGAAAAAGAATTAAAATCACCTGCAAGATATAATAATTCAAAAACATTAATCTATTTCAGTGATCAAGGAATCCAAGAATTAAATTACTCAAATAGATACATGAACAACTTAATGAGAAAATAGAATCCATTTGTATTAACTTGTATGATAATAAGTAACCTTACAACCTTGTCGCCTTGATGTCATATAGGTTCTTCCGGGGTCCTGAAAAACCGTTTTCCATCGGTTTGACAAGCCTTCTTCTCTCCGAACTAGCATAAAAATATTGATATGATTATGTAATCATTCTCATACCATTGACGCCAAGTATAGAGAGAATAATTTCTTCAGCAATTCACCTCAAAACAACCAAGTTCTAAGTACCCTTGAGATTGAAACATGATCTCAATTTATAGCAGAAGAAAGGAGGTTTCAGTTCCAAAGAAAGGGGGATAAAGTCCTCTCAAAAAGGGATTTTAGCTCCAAATACCAAGGGATAATCTCCATTAATGAAGGGATAGAGGTTCATGAATGAAGGGGCGAAGCTCGACCAGATTACACTTCTAGAAGTTTCCAGCTGGGAGAATATTTGACCAGCTGGACTTCTAGAACTTACTTTTCTTGTATTTTACCTTTTACGAGGGTTTGCAGTTTTAATAAGTAGAACGTGTGGGATGTGCCGCAGGTTATAGAGCAAGAAACTGCGGTACCGTGGGCAATGACTAGGAAAAGTGTGGAGTTAGGATTTTTAGGGTTTTAATGATATTTTTCCAAATTCCAAGACTTGGTTTAGGAACTTTATAATTTTGGACCTTCAATGGAGCATAAAATAGGTAATGATGAATCCATATAGACAGCTAAATGTCATGGTGACAATTTTTAGTGTAAAATATTGCCCCTAAAGCGCAAAATCTGAAGTAGTTCTGAAGAGTGAAGTGCTTTATCATTCCAAGGATTGGGTTGTAGGCACACCGATTGAAACCTGTAAAAACATTCAATGAAAACATATATATGTATATCATCGTTGAGGTAGGCATTCCCATACTCAGATCAAAACTAACTACATGTTCTGATACAAAAATGATTTTATAATTACATTAATAGTAAACACAGCATGGACGCAGCCATCTGTCATAAGTAGTCTACTATATCATGAATAATAAAACTCCTCGCAGCCTGGATGGTAGAAACTAGATACAGGGTGTTGATTTCCGCTTCCCGAACTAGTACGATTCTATCCATGCGATTGATTGTGTCGAAGTTGAACATGGTAGAAACCACTTTATTACCCATCAATCATGTGAACTGTTAACAAGTGTGAGAGAAATCACCAATAATGACAATGATTCTCAGAGTACTCAGTACAATCCATGAGGTGTGAATGAATGATTTGAAGTCGAACACTTCACAGAATCATTCGATCGAAGGTCAATGTTGTAACCTGTCATCGTAGGTGAGAAACCTACCATTAGGGCATGCAGATCCCAAGGTACTGGTAGGATTCTAGATCAACTTTCTAGATGATGAGTTGTCATCGATAGAAAGTGACTCATCGTAGGAAAGCCCACGACACGAAACCATTAGATCAAGTTTTGAGGAAATTCTAGAAAGGACTGACTTAGGGATGGTCAACGCGAATGGAGACAAATGTTTGCAATGAATGGTTTATTTTGAACTGTCTCTTGAACACATAACGAGACTGTAGATGGTTTAGGGACAATTGACCTAAAGCTAATACCGAGAAACTGGCTAAAGACTTTCAATGTGGTTTGATTAACTTTTAGACAAAGGATTTTCCCAACCTAAGTATGAGCGTGACAAAAGTGTCGTGTTCAAGTGTGGTATACTACTTTTTGGAACAAAGTATGACAACTGGATTCATTTTTTCTCTTTTTCCCTCACCATTTATGGCAAGTACCTCTTTATTTTTTACAATCTTGGGGAGGATAAATTTTCTTATTGTATAAGCTCATCCTTCAGATGAGTCCAAATTAGTATTAAAATCAAACCCTAAGAAGGAGTGGTTCGTTCCTGTTTGTAATTTACAGGTCCTTTACTGTTAAGTTTTAACGAGCCCAGTATAGGTGAAACTCAGTGTTTTTCAATTTTAGGGAGACAGAAGAAAAACTTAAGGAAACTTCGTGGGTGTACTTTTTCGTAAATTTAGTCTCTCAAGCCCGAAAAAGGATAAAATAATGTAGGAGATAACTCTATTGACTATGATTATTCAACGTATACCTTTTTTGTAAATAGTCCATTTCAGTCCAGAAAAGGGGTAAACTTATACTGAAAGGATGACTGTTCATTTACTTTAACGAGTTCGAATAGTCAAGTACTCGGCAATATTTTCATGTTTAGAGAGTCTGAAAAGGGCTTAAAAGAGAACTCCATGGTTTTTCTTTTTCGTAATTTTCAAGAGCCCGAAAAAGTGATAAAAGTATACTCATCATAAAAATAATTCTTTTCACCTGAACAACCTTTTTTCTGCACACAAACTCGAAAAATTAAACATATTTGTTTCCAATAAGTAAAAACTTTTGAAAATTTACTTTTTAAAGTGGAAAAAAAATAAAATAATATTTTACTCATTCAAAAAATCTTATAAAAAGTAGTTCAACAAAGTCATTTTCACCTTTTGCATTTAGAGTTGAAAGTTGAGAGCTTTTGGCAGAAAATGTTCCAGAGGTGATAACGGGAGAACCAATCACTCAGAACGAAAATTGTCGAATCTAGGTAATCCACAACACTCTTATCTTTATTTTCATCCATTTAAATTCTCTTTTTAAGTTTCGAAATCATGTTTTGACGGGAAAAAAGGTTCAAAATTCCACTCTCCGGGGTCCGCGAGTCATGCATTGCTTACCTGCGGACCCCGATAATTTTCCAAAAGGAAAATTATCTGGCTACAATGGTTTTTATGAAGAGAATGTGTGGGGGTCTGCACTGTCTCTATATAAAACCTGCGGGGGAACCGTGAGAAAAGGAAATTTATTAAAATCTCTCAAAAATGGTTAAAAAATCTCACTCTAAAAGCTTCTAATCTTCAAATGCATCCATTTGCAGATTATTCCACAATGTTTGAGTGGATAGAACGTGAGCATGAAGAGGTAGATGATGTGGCTATGAATAATCCGGCCGCAATGCATGTGTTGAGAAATTGTGGATTATACAAATTTGGGGAAATTCAGGGCATGAGGGCACAGGTGGAACTAATGACCTAGATGGTGAACAAATGGGACATCCAAGAACAATGTTTTATCATTGGTGATCACACGCTAGAACTTGAGCTTGAAGACATTTACTTCCTCACTGGTTTTTCCAGAAGAGGTGAACATATTTCTTTGTTCGGAGCTAGACAAGGTGGCCTACCTATCACTAGCTATAAACAAGAATTTTGCAATGATGAAGTTGATCCCAAAGATAACCGTATAGACATAAAGACTATCCTATGTCTTGATCTTAAAGTCATTGCATTCACCGTAACCAGGTTGTGTGGGAGCGCAGCTCCACATGTAGCTACCAAGTCTCATATGCAAACAACAATTGATTGTTATAGAAGTACCATTTTCAATTGGTGTGAAGGGGTATTGGCCAATATGAAAGGCCAACTGACCAGAGCAAAAAAATCAAAGTTAAAAAACTTTGGGTATGGTGCCATATTGGTTTCTTTTGCTTTGGAGAGGATTCCATCTCTCACCCCTCAGCTAATCCCTGTGATCTTGGTGAACCTGGAGAGCCTCGCATGGTGCAATGGGTTGCAGTGATGTCTCACCATGGTGGCAATGGTTGTGTGGTAGTTCAATTTACTCCATCGTGTTTTCGTCAGCTTCAGAACCAAATATTTTCTATTGAGGATTTCTCGTATGCAGGCATAGATTTTCGAGGTGATCCCAAGATGTCCTTACCTCTAGGGAAAAATGGGATGAATCAGGTAAACGAATCATTTTGATGTGTTTTAACTCTAATTTTTATTTTTATTTTTTATCGTCCAATAATGATAAAAAAAATTTAAATGCAGATGTTGATCCACGAAGGCCAACCGCTCTCCGCTACTTCGAAAGGAAGCCAACAAAGCCTATTTTACATCCATAAAATTAGGCAGCAAAAATCCTTACTGACTTGGAGCACAGCCTAGAAAGGTTGACTATAGATATCCCAGAGACATCGATGGATGATATTATGCTTTGTCTACAGAGAAATGTTACTGGTGTCCCTGGCTAGTTTAGGAGATTCCTATGCAGGGTGGTGCGGGCGATAGTTTACTACCATGATCATCACCATAGATAATGGATGATCATTGTGGACTATTGTATTTTGTTTTTTGTATCACTATATTTCAGATCATAAGGTGTTTTAAACCTATGATTGCAGATGATGTAATATTTTTTTTAAACAAAAACTCTTATCTATGATATTACTACTTTCGCTGGCTATCTTGTTCAACACATATCGAATGTTGTTTTTGGTTTACTATTGAAAATGTCTATTTATAACATTATTAGCTAATGCATCAGCCAATGTATTTAAATTTATTAGAATATGTTGATATTCGATGTAATAAAGTTGCATTTCCAAGAGACGAACCTTCAAAAATAATCTCAATAACAAAGGATTTTTAATTGCGTATACTCTATTTAAATGTAATACAATGAGTTCTGAATCTAACCTAATGATCAAACATTGAATGCAAAATGAAATGGCACCAGATAATAACTCAATCACTGCGCTATATTCTGCAACATTATTCATTGTTTGACAAAGGCTTACCCCATGCATAGAAACTAACTCATCAGTGGGTGAATAAATAACCCAGGCTGCAGAAGAAATATTCCATGTACTACAACAGGCACCATCAGCAAAACCAATGTATGTTTGAAGGGATTTCAACATCTGCAATATCAAGAATAATCAAGATAATCAATGATAGTAGTAAAGGCAAACTTAAAATAGACACACTCATCTAATCTATGGCATCTAACTTAGAAAAATAACTAATGTACAAGTGAGATCTTCACACAAGAATTAAGCATAATATCTCTTTAGATAAAGTCCATTTCTGGGTTTATCTAAAGAGACCCCATCATCATCAGTCAATTCGTAAGCCCCTTTTGCAAGCACTCGCTTGACAATATAAGGACCATGCCACATAGGTTCGAATTTACCAGCACCTAGCTTATCATTAGCTTGATCATATACCAAGACTAGGTCACCTTCTTAAAAAACACGAGGTGTAACACTTCAATCATACTGAGCCTTAACACATTTTTTATGAGCTTCGGCTGCTAATGCAGCGGTGTGTCGAGTCTCATCTAAATGTGCTAACTACAAAAAGCATTTTTCCTCTTCAGAGGTAGTTGGTAGCAACTCTATGGCTAATTGGAGTGACGGTATTTTGCATTCAATAGGTAACACAGCTTCTAAACCGTAAACCAGTTGAAAAGGAGTGAACCCTGTTGCAGTTTTTTCTTAGGTTCAATATGCCCATAGTGCTGAAAAAAACATGGTATGCCAATTTGATTTATGAATTCTGATTATCCTTTTAATCATGGTGGTTAAAAATTTATTAACGGCTTCAACCTAACCATTAGCCTACGGGTAATATGGATTAGAGTTATCATGGCACAGGCCAAGTTGATCGAAAAGTTCGGTCATCGCGATATTTATAAAATGACTCCCATGGTCAGTAATAATAGCTTGGGGAACACCGAAACGAGCAATTACATGATTGAATACAAACGTAGCTGCAGTTTTGCCATCAGCCGCAAATGTAGGCATCACCTCGGCCCATTTGGTAAAATAATCTACTGCGAGAATAATATACCCATACCCCCTGACCGAGTGAGGGTTACACGTAATGAAATAAATGCCCCATTTTTCAAAAGGACCTACAACAATTATTGGGTGAAGAGGAGCTGGTGGTGCATGCATCTTTTGATAAAAAATCTGATAGTTGTGGCATTTTCTGACCGCTAGAATGCAATATTTGAATAATGAGGACCAAAAATAACTATCACACAATATCTTTTGGGTTGTGGCATGCCCAAACATATGACCACCACATGCTCCAGAGTGGCAGTCATTCAAAACTTTTTCAGCCTCTTCATGAGTTAAACATCGTCGAAATACAGAATCCGCACCACGACGATAAAGTGTGTCTCCAACAATATTGTATTGCTGAGATTTGTAACGGATATTTCGTCGATTTGAATGCGATATTTCAGGCCGAAATTTTTGGGTTTGGAGATAAAAGATGATATATTCATACCATGGATCTAATGTACTGATAAGAAACAGAGATTCATCAGCAATCGGATGCTCTACCACAGTTTCTGTCGCAGTATTTGGGAAGTCACACATAATTTCGGTGAACACCAGTGATTTCTTTGATTTGGATTTTTCAAATTCTAAATCAAACTCTTGAAGGATAACAATCCATTTAGAGTATTTTCCCTCGAGTAATTTTTTAGTCAAAATGTACATCATTGGGTTGCAATTAGATATCACAGTTGTTTTTCATAACAATATGTAATGACAGAATCATTGGACAGCTTGAACTGTTGCCAAGGCCAATTTCTCCACCTGCAAATATTTAATTTCAGTCGGATTGAGATTCCGACTGAGATAGTAAATCACATGTTCATTTTGGAATTCATCCTCTTGAACTAATACCATTTCGATAGTGGAATCAAAGGCTGCTACGTATAAAAAGTAATCCTGGCTGTAATTTGGTGGATGCAATAATGGTACATGGGTCAACACGTGTTTTAAAGCATCAAAAGATTGATCAATGATCTCATCCCAAATAAAAGGAACATTCTGTTTCAACAGCCTGGTAAAACCTTTCGTTAACTCAACATAGTTTTAGATAAATCCGTGAAAAAGTTTTCTTTCCCTTGAAAAATTTGGAGTTGGCGAAGTGTGGAAGGAGGAGGTAAATTGAAAATAGCCTCAACCTTTGATGGGTCAACACGAATACCTTCTTTGGAAACAACAAATCCCGGCAATCTACCAGATTGGACACAAAAAACACATATGTGGGGGTTTAACCAAATCTTATAATGCCTACATCTCATAAAGATTGTTCTTAAATAGGTAGCATGATCTTTCCTGTGCAATGAATGAGCAGGTAAATCATTGAGATAAGGCTGCACAATGTGTTTAATGTCGTTAAAAGTTCAAGATATTTCCCTTTGAAAAGTTGCACCAGCATTCTTTAATCCAAAGGGTAGCTTACAATAAGCAAAATTTCCCCAAGGAAAAATGAATGTAGATTTTGGTTGATCAGAAGGGAGTATGTTTATTTGATTGTACCTATAAAATCCATCAATAAACGAATACATTTCATTTCCGGAACAATCATCGATGATTTGATCGATATAGGGAGTTGGATAATTGTCTTTTGGACAAGCTTTGTTAATATCCCTATAGTCGACACATACTCGTATGGTTCCTTGTTTTTTAGTAATAGGAACGATATTAGATACCCAATCTGTTAAAGGAATTGGATAAATAAAACCTGCTTTTAATAATTTCTCAACTTTAGCTTTAATAGCAACTACTTTTCGTGGATGTATCGGACGTAATCTCTGCTTGACAATTTTAGCATCCAGGTAAGTCTTTATTTCATGAATGACAATGTTGGGATCAATTCCTGGAATTTCTTCATAAGTCCAAGAAAATATGTCATGAAATTATTGAAAGAGGGCTTTATATGTAGTAATTTCATCTGACGTACAAGAAGCACCTATATGAATGTTTTCAATAATTCTTGGTTTAATGGATATGTCAATGGGAACCGTCGAAGAAATATTTCCTAAATTAATTTCAGAATCGAAATTTGTAATTGATGTTGGACTTTGGGGTTTTTTGACATAGTCAATTGGAAAAATAGATGAAAAAATATTTTCAAATCTATCAAGCTCAGGTAAAAATGATGACCTATGATGGATATCATCCCATGGTAATTCATCTATGGACAAGAATTCACGAATTCTTTCATCAGTATGAAACACTTGTTGAAAAGGATCAGGAATTGATGTTATAACTGAGCTTGATGGTAAAAATGATTCTTCATTGATCACATTCATTGGATCATAATCAGTTGATGAAGGATTGGAAAATGATTATACTACTTGATATGCTATCTCAAAAGGACTCAAAGGCATCGCGCCAGTGAAAGAATCCAATTGACTCTAAAGGCACTATCCAAGGATCATCAAATGGAATAGCGCTTGATGTAATCACATTGATATTAGCAATAGTACGCGGTACGTTAGTTGGAGGCATAGAAAAAGTTCCCATTAAGGCGGAATCTTTGATTAAACCTACTCCAACATCCTCATAAGGGATAGTCAATTTTCCAACATTTTGAATACTATCCTATGTCTATGACTATTCTCTCTTACTAAACACATGTACACACAAAATACCCATCTATTAGGCGGATTAATCCCTCTTGCAGACAAGAGCGATCTCCCTAGTATCCTAAGGATATCGAAAAACAAACAAACCAAATGCAAAACATTTTCTCTAGATTATTATGATTCAGAGTTATTAATTAACTAAGTAAGAAGAAATTCTCCTACCTTAAGTCCATCGCTTGTTGTAATCGTCAATCCAATCGCTCCAAAATAGGTCAATTCAACATGTAAGACCTGCATCCAAAGACAGGAAAAAGAATTAAAAGCACCTGCAAGATATAATAATTTAGAAACATTAATCTAACTCAATGATCAAGGAATCCAAGAATTAAATTACTCAAATAGATACATGAACAACTTAATGAGAAAATAGAATCCATTTGATTAATGTGTATGATAATAAGTAACCTTACAACCTTGTCGCCTTGATTTCATAAAGGTTCCTCCGGGGTCCTGAACAACCGTTTTCCATTGGTTTGACAAGCCTTTTCCTCTCCGAACTAGCATAAAACTATTGATATGAGTATGTAATTGTTCTCGTACCATTGATGCCAAGTATAGAGAGAATAATTTCTTCAGAAATTCACCTCAAAACAACCATGTTCTAAGTACTCTTGAGACTGAAACATGATCTCAATTTATAGCATAAGGGAGGACGTTTCAGTTCCAAAGAAAGGGAGATAAAGTCCTCTCAAAAAGGGATTTTAGTTCCAAATACCAAGGGATAATCTCCATTAATGAAGGGATAGAGGTTCATGAATGAAGGGGTGAAGCTCGACCAGATTAAGCTCCTAGAAGTTTCCAGCTGGGAGAATATTCGACCAGCTAGACTTCTAGAACTTACTTTTCTTTTATTTTACCTTTTACGAGGGTCCACGGTTTTAATAAGAAGAATGTGCGGGATGTGCCGCAGGTTATAGAGAAAGAAACTGTGGTACCATAGGCAATGACAAGGAAAAGTGCGGAGTTAGGCTTTTTAGGGTTTTAATGAGATTTTTCCAAATTCCAAGACTTGGTTTAGGAACTTTATAATTTTGGACCTTCAATGGAGCATAAAATAGGTAATGATGAACCCATATAGATAGCTAAATTTCATGGTGACAATTTTTAGTGTAAAACCATCACCAACACAAGTAGCACCAACAACAACACCAACAACATCTCCAACCAAAACACATCCTTCTCCAATCTAGGAGTAATCTATCCAATGATAAGTGTTTCTCTTTTTAAAGCATTGTGTATGCTTATAAATATATATAAAAAAGGAGTATTTTATAATATCAATACATATGATTTTATTGATATGTTTGCAATAAAAAATAATTACACAATGCATTAGAGTAAATGTCATTCAACATTTGAGCAATAATGTGATTCCATATAGATTTGTTGAATAAACATTAATAACGCTGATAAGAATTAATCAATACTTTAATTCTAGCTACGAATTCCAATTGTTTTCATCTTCGTAAACATTACTGTCTCTATACAGTTTTTACATATAACACATTTGTCCTTTCTGACATGCTCTAGTACTAAATGCTTCAAAAAAATTGTACATTACTTGTTATTATCAAAATGATTATTTAATATAATATATCATAAACACTGATTCTAAACTGCAGTAAACACAAGTACAATATTTGAAATTAAATTGATAAATGATATTTGGTATTGTATGTTGGCTTTGAGATTTTGTGAACTCATTCTTGGCACTCAGATAAAGCTTTGTACTCTGGAACATGTTCCAAGAAAAAACCTGCAGTGAAGATTCTTTATTTCCAAAGAAATTCATTATGTGGGAGTGCACCAAAATCACAACCCTTTGCACTTACATGCTCGACCTTCGAGAGGGCTTCATCGACATCTATTTGAAGAGTTTTATCCACACTCTACACATCCTTTAATCAATTAATTAGCGATATTAGAAATAGGGAGATATGAATTATTTACTATTAAAATATTACCAATAGTATGTAACAGAAAGTATGTGGATGAACTGTGTGGGGAGAAAATGCATAAAAAAGTGTGCAACATCATGAAACACTTGTTTTTGTTATTAAAAAATTCTTCTGCATGGAGCTTTCATTTTGAAAAGAGCTTTGTGCGTAAATCCTTTGTTTTAGAGAAAGAAAAAATCAATTAACTAGCAATAGAGATAGAGTTATCTGAAACATAGACATATCGATTATTATATGGAAGTGTAAAACATCGCAAAAAACTTGAAATGGCTCTTGTGCAAAGAGCTTTGTATATTTGGTATTTTATGTTGGCTTTGAAGTGCAGAGAATTTGATTTTGTGGTCATTGAAATTTGGACGAATAGTTTTTCCTGCACTCTGCACAACCTTTGATAAAATATTTAGTGATATTAAGAATAAAGAGATATGAATTATTTATTATTAAAATATTACCAATAATAGCATACGTGACACCCAGCCCATCCCCTCAGCAATAAAGATAACGATATTCAAAACACAGACATATTGATTATTATGTAGAAGTGCAGAACATTGTGACCCACTTGTATTTGTTATTAAAAATATTTTCTGGAGAGATTTGTGCATATAGCTTTCAATGTTGAAGCGTGCATGAAGGAATTTGTGTCGAAGAAACATGTGCAGAGAAAACGTGTGAGGAATCATGTGTGGAACTAACAGTGTGGAAGAACGAATGAAGCATGTGTAGAGGAAGTTGTATGGAGAAAGCTTGTGCAGAGACAAAAATATGATCGAAATGTGTGGAGGAAACTTGCATCGAGGAACTATGTGCGAAGCTGACTGTGTGGAAGAGCAAAGGAAGCATGTGCGGAGAAAGCATGTGCGGAGAAAGCATGTGCAAAAAACGGGAATACGGGTGAAATGCATATCTCGATAATTAGCAGTAGAGACTAGGACTATGTTTCGTTGCAACTATTACCCTTGTCTTGATTAAACTTTGGGAAATGTCCTTTTTATTTTAAAAAATCATCTCCACTAAAATTTATCAAGGAGATATACCATTTTCTACTACACCAAATTATAAGAACATTATGTTTTCCTAATATAATGGAAGTGAGTTGCAATTAATGAAATAATTTCTACACATTCATTTCATTCATATATTAAATATATTATGTGTTTTGTATTTTATTTTCACAATAATTATTAAATTTCAATTATTAAAGATATGAAGTGCAAATTTATTAATATCGGATATCATTATGAGATTAAAAGAAATGATATTCTAAAAATCAAATTTCCTCTAGAAATAATACTTTATAAATCATTGTCCCCTAAGAGGGTGCTTATGTGTTGGTATTTGTTTTTTACCTTGATATGATGTTAGCTCACATGAAATGGGTTGTTGCACCTCCCACTATACTTTGTGCATTGCATGCACTCCCATCACTTCATTGATCATGGCACAAAGCCGACACAAGGTTAAATGTCATTTTAATATTGCAGGCGACATAAATAAGTACATGAGGGCTCAACAAGATACTTCTCTCATATTGGAAAAGTTGGAGGAAAAAATTGGTAGTATAGAGAGCAAGATGACCATTATATCCATGAGATCAACCAAAATCTCCTTCTGGTTAGATGAGGATAGTGACGAACCAACGTGGATGCTTGGATATTCTACCCAATAACTATTATGACTCACTGGTTTTTTGGTTGTAGCACTAGACGTAGTCTTTTTTGTCTTATTATGTTCATGTCTGTAAAGGTTTGGCACAACCAACCTGTATTTACAAATTTTTATTTACAAGATGCTCTAGTTAGACGAGGTCTTAGTGACCTCAAGACTCTGAACCTATATTATGAGTTTGGTTTCCTTTCGGGTAGACCTGTAGAAGATATTTTTTGTCTATGTAATCCTCATTTGACGTAATACAAAGTGCCTTACTTAAAAAAAAATAAAAAATAAAAAAAAATATCCTTTATAAATCATCTTTAATGTATAATTATTATATTTTTTCCAAGGAACAAAATTGGGCATTGGGTACTACCAGAGGAAGTAACTTGAACTCCCTCTCAGTTCGAAAGAAAGAAAGACGTTGTTGGTACTAGAGCAGTCCTCAATATAAACTCACTTAAGATCACAACATAGTTACTCTATCCTAAAGTATATACATATCGACTTACAAGTTTTGAATTTAAGTGGGAAGGATAACATGATGAGATTCAACAAGATGATGAGCTTAGTGAAAAGAGTCGCCTTCATTAAGTGGGCCCACAGGCTTTTTTGGCGCAAGTCTATTTTTAGACATGGTGATCATATTTCAGAACTTGCAGGATGTTATTTGTGGATGGTTGATCAAGTTGGAAAAATAGATGAAATTTTATTTTTATAATATTAGACGAAGTCTATTTATATATTTTCGATCTAAAAATAGAAGTGTCGATTATTATTAGCTCTTAATAATAATCCGACAATAAATAGCAACTTATTCTCTTGGAGCACTTAATTTCAGTGCACATATTTGGAAAATCAGTGGGCTGAAGGAATTACACAATTCCTAGGGTTTACTAATGGTTCATGCATGGAGGACTCAGTTAGAACTGAAGTGGCAAAGTTATGACAGAGTTGGAAGAGTAGTTCATGGAGTTGTATTCAGTTTAACTCAGTTAGACTTAGTTGAGCTAGTTGTATCTAGTCTAACTAAATGATACACTAGTGAGAGTGGAGTGAATTAGTTAGTTAATTAATTCACAAATAATAACTCATTAATCAAATAAAAAAATATAGCAGTTAACTACAGTGCATGTCAGTTCCAGTGGAGACCCAATGGAGAGATAGGTGAAAGGGCAAGATGGACTATCTGTCGTGACTATAGTGATGCATTGATTGCACCACACACACATTGGAGTTGCCAATTAGGATTTTGCAGTCAAGGCAAGAGTAATTTGAATTCATTCAGAGATATTCTTCAGCAGGGATTACGCAGTGGAGGTAGGCTAGCAGGAGGGCAGAGATCGGTGCATGGATTTGTAGCTTCTATGTTAGTGTGTGACGATTGATTGTACTGAGAGCTTGATGTACTAAGCTTTGTATGAGATTGTTACATGATCTCCATGACACATAATATATGATATTTTGGGTTTTCATCTTCAGGCTTTCCCATTAAAAAATTGTGTTATGTGCGATGGTTTTTATTTATGCTTCACATGTGTTTGCAATTAATTTTCCGCAAAAGATTAATAATGGAATGATTTTGTATTTTGCAAGAAGTTAAATATTGTGAGATCAGGGGAATCTGGATGTATGCATTCTTAGTGTATACTAATTTCTACATGGTATCGGAGCAGTGTTAATTCTTGAAGATTGCAATTGTGAAGAATTGTTGAGTTTGTGTTGGTGGAAAATCAAATTTGCTACAGAAAATTCCTGGTGCAGAAGTTGAGTATACATTGAAATGTCTTTCAATGGGTTGCGATTGGAGTATGCTCTTGATGGGAGCTCTAATTACATAGCCTAGAAGGATAGGATGGAGGCGGTGCTGGAGGATAATTGACTAATGGAGTTCATCGATAGCGATGTTCCTAAGCCGGGTTCTAGTGATGCTGCATTACTTGATGCATGGAAAAATAAGACAACAAAGACAAGAAGAATTTTGTTGGAAGGTGTGAAGGACCATATTATTTCTAGCCTTCACAAGAAATCCACTCCATTCTTAATGTGGAATGCTTTGACAGATTTTTTCCAAAGAAGAAGTGACCACAAGAAGTTGGCGCTTAAACACAAGCTCAGAAAAATAAAAATGGAGAAGGGTGACAATATTCCAAAATATCTCATGAAGTTTTTCCACTGCAAGGATGAACTGGGAAGTGTGGGGGTTACTATTGATGATGAAGACTTGGTGAGCTTGGCTCTCCTTGGGATTGCAAAGAGTTGGCATAGCTATGAAGACTCTGTCAATGGATGGGAGAAACTGCCAAGATGGGAGTGACTTTGGTCGGATCTTGTGTAGGAGGAGATAAGGCGGGGTACCAGGGATGGCTCTTCATCAAAGAATGAAGATGAATAGAATTGTGCTTTGGCTGCCAAAGCAAGGAAAGGGAAGGGGAATAAATTTCCTTCAAAATCCTATGCTAAAGGAAAGAAGCAGGATTTGTCCAAGGTGAAGTGTTTTCATTGTCATGAACATGGGCATTTCACCACTAACTACCCACAAAAGAAGAAGAAAAAGAAGGTTGTTGGAGCTGCAGCTGGAGAGGCCTTAGCCTCACAATTTGAACTTGATTTATCTTTGATCGCATGCTTGGTTTCAAGCTATATGGGATCGGTGTGGTATCTTGGTAGTGGTGCATCTTTCCATATGACGGGAGACAAGGAGTTGTTTAGTGACTTGGAGGAGAAGGACCTCCAGATGCATATAGAGATGGGCGGCGATGGTCAATACAGTGTGACCAGCATTGGGACCATTACCTTTGAGAGGGAGTCCAGTAATCCATTCTTGTTGAAGGATGTTATGCATGTTCCAGGTCTGAAGAAGAACTTGGTCTCGGTCGCAATGTTGGAAGACAAAGGTTATGATGTTGTTTTCAGTGAGGGAAAAGCCTTCCTTCAACATAAAACAATGGGTCAAACCAAGAAGATAGGGATTTGAGTTAAGAATATCTACAAGCTGGAGGTATATGGTTGCGCTGCAATGGTGGGAAAAGCAGAAGAAGTGGTGAGCCAGGATGAGATCGAATTATGGCACAGAAGATTGGGCCATCTTCACCATGGCACTTTGAAGATTTTACAACAAATTTCTACTGGACTTCCCAAGGGTACTCTTGCGCAGTCAGATCAGTGTAAGGGATGTACTATGAGTAAGTTTGTGAAGACCACCTTTCATGAGAAGGAGAACCGTGCTTCGGTGATCCTAGAGAGAATTCACACAGACGTGTGTGGACCTTTCTTGGTTGCTTCAACAACAAAACACAAGTATTATGTTATATTTGTTGATGACTATTCTCGTAGATGCTGGATCTTCTTCATGCAGAAGAAGAGCGAAACATTCTCAAAGTTCTGTGAGTTCAAAGCATTGGTGGAGAAGGAGTCGGGGAAGCAAGTGAAAGCTCTACAAAGTGATAATGGTGGGGAATACATCTCGGGTGAATTCAAAGACTTCGGTAGCAAAGAAGGAATTTGAAGAGAACTAATAGTGCCTAATAACCCACAGTAGAATGGGGTCGCGGAGAGGAAGAACAGAACGATAGTGGGTGTTGCACAAGCTATGTTGCATGACCAGGGCCTACCGATGCACTTGTGGGCGGAAGCATGCAACATTGCATTTTATGTGCAAAATTGTTGTCATCATAGAGTACTTGGCATGAGTACACACAGAAAACGCTTTTATGGTAGGAAGCTTTGATATTTTTCATTTGAATATTTTTGGCTTATTTGTTTACATTCATGTGACAAAGGATGCCGAGAAGAAAGTGGAGCTTCTGCTGCGAGAAGTTGGAATATTTGTGGGGTACACGACACCCCATAATTATTGTGTGTATTTTCCGAACGGTCGGATGAGCGTGGTGCGACAGGATATAAAATTCAATGAGGTGAAAGCCATGAAGTTGTCGCTTGAGAGGGAGCTACACTTTCATGCAGAGGAGGAACTTCTTGTTCCCAAAGATGAGCCTCTAGATGTGGATCAGCCACAGGAAGAGATTCATGGAGTGGAGGAGTCCACTCATGCAGAACCAAACATCATACAAGGCAGAAAGCATACCATAGAAGCTGAGATACTGAAGCTTGATGTGGCATAGAATGTAGGAGTCCCTACATCATAGCGCAGGCAGAAACATTCACCTAACCGATTTATTGGATACATGGCTCTTATGAGCAAGTGTATCGTGACAGAGCCATCTTGTTTTGAAGAAGCAGTGCAGGACCCCACATGGGTAGATGCCATGGTGGAGGAGTATGACTCCATTGCTAGAAATAGTGCTTGGGAGATTGTTCCAAGGCCAATGGGTAAATCAGTCGTAGGATCAAGATGGATCTACAAGGTAAATCAAGTTGTTGATGGGAGCGTCGAGAAGTATAAGGCAATATTTGTTGCTCGGGGCTTCTCATAGATCGAGGGGATTGACTATGAAGAAACCTTTGCACCTGTCGCACGGTATTCTTCCATATGGACCATCCTTGCTCTCTCAGCAAAGATGGGTTGACACATTCATCATATGGATGTGAAGACTGCATTCCTTAATGGGATCATTGAGGAAGAGGTGTACATTGAGCAGCCTGAAGGATTTGAGATCTTCAGTAGCGAGTCGCATGTGTGCAGGCTCAAAAGAGTGATTTATGGGCTGAAAAAATAACCTTGTGCTTGGTACGCTTGGATCGACAGCTATTTGACTAGACTTGGCTTCACCAAGAGTGAGGCGGATGCAAACCTGTACCAAATTGTGATGGAGGGTAAGCTTTTAATCATTGTTCTTTATGTTGATGATTTAATACTAACGGGTGATGAGCAGTTGATACACTCATGCAAGGAAGATATTGCAAAGGGGTTTGAGATGAAGGATGTGGGCCAGCTTCATTATTTCCTTGGATTGGAAATATGGCAGTGGGAAGGTGAACTGTTTGTGTCTCAAGGCAAGTATGCTCGGGAGATACTGGAGAAGTTTCACATGCAAGGCTGGAAGCCTATCAACACTCCTCTTCTAGGAAATTGGAGGAAAGAGGATGCTACATCGGTAGAGGTAGTGGATGCCACTGTTTATAAACAGTTGGTGGGTTCGCTCATGTATTTAGTTAATACAAGACTGGACATATGCTATGCAGTGAACCAGCTTTCACAAGCGATGGTTAAGCCTACCAAGCTCTTTTGGAAGGCAGGAAAGTATGTCCTGAGATATCTCAGGGGCACATCTGAGTATGGTTTATGGTATAGATAGATGGATGAGGTGAAGTTGCATGGCTTCATGAATGCAGATTGGGCAAGCAACCCAACAGACAGAAAGAGCACATCAGGAGGGATTTTTAGTATCGGATCTACGGCAGTTTCTTGGTACAGCAGGAAACAAAGATCCATGGCACTCAGTTCAGCAGAAGTAGAATAAATGGCAGAAATTCAAGCTGCATGTGAGGCTATCTGGATGAGGAAGATCCTGGTTGGTTTGTTCGGTTCACATTTAGATCCTACAGTGTGATAATAAGAGTTGCATTAAACTCTCGTTTAATCCTTTGTTTCATGATAGATCTAAAAATATTGATATCTGGTATCATCATATCAGAGATTGTGTGCAGCGGAAGATCATGTTGCTTCAGTACATTCCTTCGAGGATCAGGATGCAAATATTCTGACGAAGGCGCTCACCGGGAGAAAATTCGAATACCGTAGAGGCAGGATCATGGTGAAAGATAATCCCTATCTTGTTGAGAGGGAGTGTTGAGATTCAAAAAGATGATGAGCTTAGTGAAAAGAGTCGCATTCGCTAACTGGGCCCGCATGCTATTTTTGGCGCAAGTCTATTTTTAGACTATGTCTATTTTTAAACATGGTGATCATATTTCAGAAGTTACAGGATGTTATTTGTGGATGGTTGATCAAGTTGGAAAAATGGATGAAATTCTATTTTTAGAATATTAGGCGAAGTCTATTTATAGATCGTCGATCTAAAATTAGAAGTGTCGATTATTATTATCTATTAATAATAATCTGACAATAAACAACAACTTATTCTCTTGGAGCACTTAATTTCAGTGCACAGCTTTGGAAAATCAGTGGGCTGAAGGAATTACACAATTCCTAGGGTTTATTGGTGGTTCATGCATGGAGGACTCAGTTAGAATTGAAGTGGAAAAGTTATGACAGAGCACAGGGGTGTCACTCAATAAACCTCTAACATATCACGTGCAATCATAGCATATTAAACAATACCCTTAGTTCGAGTAAATATTTCAAAATACCCTTAAAAATCACATTATTTAACCCCCTACCAATATAAATCCAATACACCTTCCCAATTTAAAAATCCCCTACTTTCACTATATATTGTAGGTATCCATTTTTTTATTAACATTTTTTATACCCTTTTATATTTTTTCATTAACTTTGAGCTCCATTTTTTATACCTGCGAATATAAAAACCCTTTATCCCCTATATATCCCCTAATATATTATGTCATTTTTTCATCATTATATATCCCCCAATATGAACCCATGTGCTATGGTATTGCTCCCGCAGCAAATCCCCCTTGTGACAGAGTTGGAAGAGTCATTCGTGGAGTTGTATTCAGTTTAACTCAGTTAGACTCAGTTGAGCTCGTTGTATCTAGTCTAACTGAATGATACACTAGTGAGAGTGGGGTGAATTAATTCACAAATAATAACTCATTAATCAACTGAAAAAATACAGCAGTTAACTACAGTGCATTTCAGTTCCAATGGAGACCCAGTGGAGAGATAGGTGAAAGGGCAAGATGGACTATCTATTGTGACTATAGTGATGCATTGATTGCACCACACACACATTGGAGTTGCCAATGAGGATTGCGTACTCAAGGCAATGGTAATTCGAATTCATTCAGAGCTATTCTTCAGCAGGGATTGTGCAGTGGAGGCAGGCTATAAGGAAGGCAGAGATCGGTGCATAGATTTGCAAATTTCTTCTATGTTAGTGTGTGACGATTGATTGTACTGAGAGCTTGATGTACTAAGCTTTGTATGAGATTGTTACATGATCTCCACGATACATAATATATGATAGTTGGGGTTTTCAGCTTCAGGCTTTCCCATTAAACAACTGTATTATGTGCAATTGTTTTTATTTATGCTTCACATGTGTTTGCAATTAATTTTCTGCAAAATATTAACGTTGAAATGATTCTGTAATTTTGAAAGAAGTTAAATATTGTGAGATCAGGAGAATTTGGATGTATGCATGCTTAGTGTATACTAATTTCTATATAACAACTATTCCACCCAACCACCCTAACTAAACTCAATTAACTATACTTATTATATATAAAAAATAAAAATTAATATTAAAATATATTAAAATAATAATATTATAATTATAAATAGTATATATAAAAAAATAAAAGTTAATATTAAAATATATTAAAATAATAATATTACAATTATAAGTATTATATAGCTAATTTTTAAAAAATAAATAAAATTCCGTTAAACATCAATAATATTATTATAAATCTTATTTTTTATACATAAAAATAAAAATATTAAGATTCATATTCCTACTTAAAATTTTAAATATATTTAATTTCATTGTCTAAATTGAATATGCTAAGTTAATGTATATCCTCTAATTCATCTCCTCTATTTCAATATTTGATTTTAAACTTTAAATTTTTACTTAAGAATTACTTATAACTCTAACTCAAAAGCTTACTTTTATAATTCTTTCCTTTTTCCTTTCTTTAAAATTGACATCCAAACCTCCTTCCTTTAAATGGTTTCTCGACCAAACTATATCACTACAAGATATAAAATTCAATCCCACAATCAAGAATTTGAATCATATCTCCATGAAGGTGATCGTGGGCATATAATGATTCTTAGAAATTCATATTAAGTCATGTGCTGAAACAAAAATAGCAAATTATTATACATTTTTTAAGAGTTATGTAGCTTAGTTTTTGAAAGTCCAGAAATTATTGTTTATTATTAAAAGAGTATAAGTTTTAGTTGATATCATATTATTATACATTTTTTAAGAGTTATGTAGCTTAGTTTTTCAAAGTCCAGAAATTATTGTTTACTATTAAAAAGAGTATAAGTTTTATTTTATCAACTAAAGAGTATTATACATTCTTGCGAACTATTGAGACCATTTGAGCGAAGGAAGGGGCTAATCCCGCTCCCGTGGAACTATGGCGAGCCTTATATCCCAGTCTATCGGCCCATAAATGCACCGAGAGACGAAATGGCCACCGTAGGATCATTTATTGCTTTAATCTAACGGTGGCCATTTCGTCTCTCGGTGCATTTATGAGCCGATAGACTGGGATATAAGGCTCGCCTGAAACTATCCATGGATGTATTTACAAAAAAAAAAACCCTATATTATTATACATGTTATGAGGTATTGTATATTACATTTAATTCATTATTGATTTCCCATTGGTTATGTTAAATTTAATTCATGATTGATTTCCCATTAGTTATGTTACATTATATTCATGATTGATTTCCCATTAGTTTAAGCATTAAGCATAATTTTTTTTATGCTTTCTAAAGTTTTAGCGTTAGCCAAATGATTTGTTTAATTTTTTGAATTATTAAAATGTGTAGCCAAATGATTTGTTTATTTTTTGAATTATTAAAATGTATTTACATATCATGTGATTGATTGAGTGACTCCATATCTTATTTTAGAGTTGGAATCACTATACTTGTTGTTTATTTCACTGGGTGGTTACAACATCAGGATTATCCTTGCATCCATTACTTAGACTATTTGTCATTTAGTAGTTCCAACATTGAGCTTATCATTGCACACATTACTCCTTGAGATCTTATTTAATATCCTCCAATGGACTAATAATTTTATATTATGTCGATGGCTTCTTCAATGGTTGGGAATGCAGGAATGTTTACCTATCTTGCAAAATTACTTTTTCGTTGGGGATTTTTAACAACCTCTACCTCATGCTCAAAGGATTGAGCTCTACCAACATTCTACATGTAGTTCATGTGGAAATTCAAGCACATATGATCTAACATATCATTTTCATGTTACATGTTCTCCACTTATTTTTCCACTTCTGGTTAAAAAGACACCTCTGATGATATGTACTTGCATTTTGCTTTAATTGATAGCATAAGATTTTTTATAAATTTGTGCTTTGATAAAATAAGATAGTTACTAACTTGATGAGAACTCTCTAAATATCTCATTTTATTAAAGGTCACATTCAATCATTATTTTTACCTCTATTTAGAAAAATTGTTTTATCTATAGCACATTTTTTTCAATATTAAAATTACCGGCTTTTACAACCATGGCCTTAAAAACCCCATAATGCTAGCAACAAAAACCTGAAAATAAACCTTGAAATTGGAAAATGGTGCTAACATGTTATGAACCTTATTCTTTAAAAAATACAATAAGTCAATGAATACAATCCTCTTTGAGGGTGGGACCTCCTTTTATAACGAATACAATAAAAAACAATATATGATGATCCTAAGACTAGGTTTTCTTGGTATATATATAGGACATAAAAGGTATATTATAATAAATTGGTACAATGAAAGGTTCTAGCCTACATAACAATATAACAATGGAAATGTAATAACTCAATATCTAGAGCTTTAATAATTGGTTTTAAGGTTCACATGGGGATTTTTTAGGGCTTAGCATGCCCCTCCCCTTCAAACAAGTATTTTCCTCAACACATGAATGAATATATGTGTTGTTGCTTGAATATCTCATCTTCCCATGTTGCCTTTTCCACCAGTGGGTTCTTGAATTTGATGAAGTACTCAATAATTTATTGATTTAGTAATTACTTAATCCTTATTTCAAGGACTATTTTTTGTTCTAGTTTGATTTTCCCTTTATTAATATTTGGTAAATTAGTTTGGATTAGGATATTGTCTCCTATTACCTTCTTTAAGCAAGAAACATGGAAAATTCAATGAACACATGAAGATGGAGGCAACTTTAATTTGTAAACTAGATTTCTAATCCTTTGTAATACCTTATAGGAGCCATAATACCTCGATGTCATTTATTTGGAAGCATACACCATGAACCATATTTTTTTGTAACCATCATCATTGGTGAAGAGAAAGCACTTTAGATAGGTTGAATGATGTTAGACTCTAACATTTTTTGAATCAGATGATCAATCTCACTCTTTTATGCATATGGATACTTGTAGGCCTAATATTAGGTGGTACACTTCCAAGTTGCAAACTAATAGCATGTTCATGATACTAAGGATGTGGAATATCTTTAGGCAACTCTCTAAATACACTTAAATGGTTGTTAATAACTTTTTAAAGATCCACTAGAGAATATATACATGTTTGAACATCTAATGAGCACAATTGTGCAATTACAACATGGTGTCTCTTTTTTAGTAATTTTATCATGCCATTAGAACTTAGCAATTTAAAGGGATTCCCTTAGATACCTCTAAGCTCAATTTCTTTAGTTTCTAAGAAAAATATCATAAAAATATATTGAATATTAAGGACCATTAGTCCCAATGATTGTAAGCATTATACCCCTAATACAACATCAACGCCATCCATTTGGATTGAAATCATGTGACCATCCAATAAATACTCCTTCATATTCAACTTAGTACTATATAGAAAGACAGAGGGTGTGAAACTTCAAGGCTTCACAGAAGCAGATTGGGTGGGGAGTCCATCAAACCGAAAGAGTACATAAAGATGAATTTTTCAGTGTTTGGTCCACAACGGTTTCTTGGTGCAACAAGAAGCAAATATATGGTGGCACTAAGCTCAACATAAGAAAAGTACATGGCTGCCAGTAAAGCAGCATGTGAGTTGATCTGGATGAGAAATATTCTTGTTGGATTATTTATTCAGATGATGGATCCTACAGTGATCTATTGTGATAATAAAATTTGTATCAAACTCTCCCAAAATGTTGTATGTCATGATTTATCCAAGCATATAGATATATGGTGTCACCATATATGGTATTGTGTGCAGAGGCAGACTATGTTGTTGGAATATATTCATACAGAAGAAAAAGATGCGTATATTTTGACAAAGGATTTGTCATGAGGAAAAGTCAAGTTCCATAGAGGTAGGATCAGGGTAAATGATAATCCATTTCTTGCTGAGAGGGAGTGTTGAAAATGCAACAAGAAAATATTAGTTTGACTTGCTTTGTTCAAACTAGATTAAAATTTGAATTTCTGTTTCAGCAAAATTCTTCAAGGAAGTTAACTAAGGTGACATGGCACTTTCCACACAATTAATTCATTTAATTCAAGTTGGGGAAGCTTGATTTGAGTTCAGTATGATTTACTTCTAATTTGTAGCAATCTATTTCAGTTAAATTAAGTTATGGTTAGTTAAACTAGTTCTAACTGCAAGAGGAACTAGCAGAAGTTCCAAGTGTGGAAGTGTAACTTTAGCTCATTCAATGATCAACTAGTTAACTAATCAATCAACCCAAAATAACTAATGCATGCAGAGAATTCTAGTTACCCAGTTGAGATGGAGATTCCAAGGAAGTGTACTATCAGTGGTAGACTACTTCGAAGTGTACAGGTGGTGCATGTAGTCAAAGGATGAGCCTAGAAGGATTGCGCAATTCCAATTGAGGAATTTCCTAATTAATAGGGGCCTAATTTCACAAGGAATAATGCAAGGAAATAGGAGCTTGAATGGCTTGAAAATTGGCTAAGTGTTTGCCATAGTTAGTTAGTCACGCAGAGGGATAGACTATACATTTGTAGGTTGTGCTTAGGCTTGAGCAAGGATTGTATTTCATCTCTATTATTTGATTAATGTAATATAGATAGGAAGGGTTTTTGAGTATTTTCTTTTCCCTAGATAAATCTTTGTGTATGCATGATAAATCTTTATGCATGTTTATGATTTTTCCTCTCGATCATGAATTGAATTCTGCAAATGAGTACAGTAGATTTGAGTCTTTTGTTTTAGTAAATTACTTGCGCAATTTTATATCTACACATTAATTTATACACAATGTAAATGTAATAAATCAAAATCTAGGGGCTTTAATAAGGGGTTTTAGGGTTAAAATGGAGCTTTTATACGACTTAACATAACAATAGCACCATTTTTTTTTAAGTTTTTGGATCTGAATTACTTTTTCTTTGAAACATGATATTAACAAATTGCACCATTTCAACCAAAACTCTAAAATCAACCTTAGAACAAAAAAGTGGCTCTTTGATTACCATTCCTCTTTTTTGGTAGGTCAAAATTGCAACACCTTTGAAACCTATGGACTTCACAACTAATACCATTGCAATCGAAATTTTAAAATGGACTTTTGAAATCACTATTTGTACCAACCTCCTTTTCTTTAAGATTGAAAATGCAATATTTTTTTAATTATGATCTTGGTGAACATAACAAAATGATATAATTTAATAAATAAATAAAAATGAAAAAAAGAAAAAACTTTTTTTTTTTTATAAATTATACATAAACACACATTTGATATAGAACCAGGTTATAAATTTGATAGACACTCCTAATCATCAAGTAAATTTGTCATGACGTGTTTTCTTTTAAAATTTCCCTCCGCATATGACCCGGATCTTGGGGGGGAGGCCCCCAAGATCTAAAAATTTGAAATAGATCTCACAAGATCTGCAAAATTAGAATGCTAGAAAAAAGAGAGAACACAAAGAAAATAAAACCACAAAGAAACTTGTTTTATTAAAATAGAGAATAACTGTAGAAGCTACATTGTGGCGAACAATCTGTCCTTTTACAAAGTGAGGCTTGTTATTTATATCCTTTTTTGAGTTAAAATACCATGTGTAGATACCATAGGCCAATACCATGGGTAAATCCCATGTGTGGATGAATACCATGGGTGGATACATACCATGGGTCACTAACAATACCATGGGAAAATAAATGTCATGGGTGGATGAATACCATGGGTCGATGCCATTTACAATACCATGGGTAAATTCCATGGGTGGATGGATAACATGGGTAGATGAATACCATGGGTTGATGCCATTTTCCATTCGAATCATTCCTCCCTCCTTAAGAAGCAATGGTCCCCATTGCGTGAAGTTCCCTCTTGAGAAGCCTTTGTTAAATATGAAGAGCCACTGAAGAGAAGGGTTTTGTGTAGTTAACCCATAACCGTGATGAATGAAGATCCGAGGATAGAGATACCCTGTAATGCTTGTGACCAATTGTGATATTGATAGTGTGCGGCCTAGCAAATGGACTTCGATGAAGTGTGGGTTTGTGGATGAACCAAAACCATGAAAAACGAAGATTCTAGGATAGAGATACCCTATAATTCTTGTGACCAATTGTGTGACTAACAGTGTGCGGCCTAGCAAATGGACTTCGATGAAAAAGATTTTGTGCGGTTGACCCATAACCGTGATGTTGATTGTTGATGAAATAGCAGGTGCCTACATAGCTTGGGGTGGGAGCGCACGTCTCCAAATAACCCAAGCCGAACGCTGCTATGTTGAAACTGATGAATTTGAAGCAGATGCCTACTAAAGCGGGGTGGGAGGGCACGTCTCTAAAGGGAACCCGCTCTGAATGCTGCTCCAGATTTAAAATGAGCATAACTCGGTCAATATAACTCAGAATATTTATTATAACCTGTTTTTGGAAATGGAATGATCATTCTGCATCTTCTCATGTGTTTGAAACCACTATCTAGAGACTCTATCCTCTCATATTCGTGCTGGAACTGTCTCGCCGTCACAAAATTTCTGAAAAAAAAAATAAATAAATAAAAATAAAAATTTAAATCAACGATAACTCCCACATTCGGACTTCGATTCGACCAATTGTTTTTTTGAACTTAGGTGATTTTTCAAGAGGAGATCAGATCTATATTGATTCTTCTGAAATTTTTCACTAAAAATTGTGAAAAATGACAGGAGAGCCGCCGTCCATGAATTGTCATCAAAAAAATTGCTTCAACATTGCTGATTTTGAATCAGTGATATCTCCCTCATCCGAACTCCAATTTGGCTGATTTTTTTTTTTTTTTGGTGTTTTTTGGCAAGGAAACCAGATCTGGTCTTATATTTTGTAAATTTTGCACCAAAATTTTCAGATTTGATCTTCAAACTCACCGCCCAAGTAATCCATGGAGTTTGTTGAAGATTGCTGCCAAAAATTGAAACTAAAATATGCTTCAAACCATCATTCCCATGGATTCGTAACCTGAATCTGATACCACTAATCTGAATCTTTGGGGGGAGGCCCCCAAGATCTAAAACTTTGAAATAGATCTGACAAGATCTGCAAAATTAGAATGCCAGAAAAAAGAGAGAACACAAAGAAAATAAAACCACAAAGAAACTTGTTTTATTAAAACAGAGAATAACTGTAGAAGCTACATTGTGGCAGAAAATCTATCCCTTTACAAATAGAGGCTTGTTATTTATAGCCTTTTTTGAGTTACAATACCATGTGTAGATACCATAGGCCAATACCATGGGTAGATACCACTTACAATACCATGGGTAAATTCCATGGGTGGATGGATAACATGGGTAGATGAATAACATGGGTTGATGCCATTTTCCATTCAGATCAGCATAACATTCGATTTTTATTTTTACCCATCATTTAAATATCATGTATTATGTGTTTTTGTTAATTTTTTGTATATATATATATATATATATATATATATATATAAGTTATGTGTTTTGTCTTAGATTTCTTTTAACTCTTCCTTCACCATGAAATACGCCTCAACCAGGTAATATCATAGATGTATATGTTTTATATTACTTTAGAAAGACCAAACATATTCAAAAATATTCATTATTATTTCAAACTAGCTAATTATTTGGTGCAATTATGTAAAGTTAGTATTTATATAATTTCAAAGATTTTACAAATTATGCTAATTCATTTTTGAAAAAAAATCAAGTAGATTGATCAAACCTATTAATTATAATGTATTTTGAAGAGGAAAAATATTAGCTTTCAATGTTATGAGTTTGATTAAAGTAGGACCTTGTAAATAATAATAAAAATGTTCGAAACCACATGCATTTTGAATAAATTCATAATCTTCTTACAAGGAAGAAAAAATAAAGCTCTCCTGTAAACACACTAACACCTAAAAGGCTCAAACCCAATTGCGTTTAGATTCAAGTATGAATGTATCAAACTCATCATAGCCTTAGTAACCACACATTTTGATAGTTCGATATCCAACCAAAAATTATCTTTATTTTCTAATCAAATTAATAAATATTTTTTAAAAACTAAGATCTATCACTAATGTGCCAACATTAAAGAAACTACATAAAACGTTCTAAATAAAAATAAATTCCATTTTTTTTCTAACATTTCAAGAACAATAATATGGGGGGCATGAATTTTGAAGAAATTTAAAATCTCCTCACAATAATGCTCTCATGCAGACAACTAACACCGAGAAGGCCCAAACCCAGTTGTGTTTAAATTTAAGTATGAATGTATCAAACACATCATTGCCTTGGTAACCATACATTTGATATTTCCATATCCAACCACAAAATAGATTTTTTTTCTAATGAAATTAATAAATAAATTATAAAAATCAAGATCTAACACTACTGTTCCAACATTAAAGAAATTGCGTAATGCTCTCTAAATCAAAGGAAAAACCACTATATTACATAGATAAACAATAAAAGTCATTTTTTGTTTTATATAGAATACCAATGGCCCATCATTGTGGACATATCATGTGAAACCACTATATTACATAGATAAACAAGAAAAGTCATTTTTTGTTTTATATAGAATACCAATGGCCCATCATTGTGGACATATCATGTGAACCTCAAAATTTAAGCTTCAAGTTTCAGTGTTCATGGTTTAGGCTTATATGTGTACAATGCATGATTGCATAGTGTGAATTAATATGGAGACAAAAAAAAATTAATAAGTTCAAAGATACACTATGGTGAGTCCATTTTTATCTTGAAGTCTCACCACTATTGGAGCATTATATACTTATCCTGAAGTCTCATCTTGAAGTATTAGTATTCTTGGACTCTCAACAAACAAGATTGTTAAATTTTTTGTTTTCTACAATTTTATTTGGAATTGGATTTGTGTGTGTGTGTGTGTGTTCGTGTAAATTTTTAAGTCACCCATCAAATTGACATTTCAAAAATTAAGTAACCATCATCAGTGACATGACATGTTGATTTTCAAATGATCAATATTTGATGATTAATAAGGAAAATATGGGTAAATACTAGTCTGTAGCTTTTTTTTTCCATATTACAAATTTAAAAAAAAAAAAAAGAAGAAGAAGAAGAAAGAAAAAGAAAGAAAGAAAGAAGAAAGAGTAAAATAATAAAAAATTTCAAGAAAACATAACATGACGAATTGAGAGGATAAGTGGTTTTTCGAATACCTCTCCACCTTAATTCAGGAGTGGTGAGCAACTTCTTGAAGTGGAAATCAGGGAGGGGGAGGGAATCTTTTCCATTTTGAGTTGATTTTTTTTTATTTTTAAAACTTTTTTAGTTTAATGTGTATGTGCATGTATTATTTTATTTTTTATTTTAAATTATAATTTAAGTTGATAAAAAAATGTGTTTTAAATTCTATATATATATATATATATATAAAATAAATTTTAATTTAAAATTTATTTATTTATTTATAAGAATATGTTAAAATTTTATCTTAAAATATATTTAAAACAATAAAATATGTTTTTATTTATAAATAAATAAAAACCCGAAGTGTTTTTTTCTTTTGTTTTGGAAATTTGTGTTCTTATGTTTCTCTTTTCTTTTCTCTTTTTACTTATTCACCCTCTCCTTTCTATGTTAAAATTTTGATTATCAATAGAAAGTTACATATGTTTATGGTTGTTGTTAGTTAGTGGTATGAGGCCTAAGAAAACACATCACTAATAAAATTGAACACTGTCAATCCAAACAAACATAGTGCCTAAACGATTTACAATATTAAACATAGTATCTAAACGATGAACAAAATTAAACAATGTTTACTACCTATGCAAAAATACTATATAAAAATCAACTAAACGTGAAAACCTAGCATTAACAAGTCGAGTAGGTACTAAAAGATAGGGAAATTGATAGTATATCAACCTGGAATAAGCTAATTATAGGTGGAGGCGTCCACCTCAATAGGGACAAGATCCACTTGACTATGGAAAATTGAACCAACACCTAGACTCACACTAGCTTCAATCTTCTTCAACCTACCATTCGTTTCTTTCATCTGCAACACTATATCATCAAGGACCACGAGAATTTCATCCTAGGCATTATTCCTATTTGGAACAACTAGGCGATTACAACCTTGCCACCTACTTGAGATGACACATCCCTTAATACCCCATACGGGGAATTTTTTTTCCTTTTTTTTTTAAATTTTAGTTTTGTCTTGTTATTTTTAATTTTTTAATTTTATTTCTTAATATCAATTTAATGATTTTATTAGCAACAACATTAGGTATTAATTTTTGTTTTCTTTGTTTTTGTTTTTACCTTTTCCTATTTATGAACTTTATGATTTTGTTAGCAACAACATTAAGCATTAAAATCACAATATGAGCAATGTTGCAATTTCAAGTTAATAAAAATGGGCGTTGCTACTTGTAGCATCTCTTTTAGATTTAGGGGTTTATTTTAATATTTTGTTTACAATAAAACCAATTGTCAAAGGTTATAGATTTCAAATATGTTGCAATTTTAAGCCTCCAAAAAGGGGTGCTATTTAGAGCACCATTTTTCGATTTCAAGGTTGATTTTTATTTTATTGTAATGATGTGGTTATTAAATCCATAATTTCAAATAATTTGTAATTTTATACACCCCAACCTTGTCTCCCAGTGAAGAAGAAGAAGAATATGTTATACCATTGGCACCACTTCTCAGTTGGAATGGATGATTTAAGGTTTTTTTAGGAAATATTGTGATATTATTAAGGTCGTGATTGGAAAAGGTGGTAAATTTAACTTTGGAATAAAAAAAAAGTTGCTACTAGTAGCACAAATTCTCAAAACAAGGGGTTGATTTTGGTCTTTTTAACCTAGTAAATATGAGTTTTTAAAGCTATAATTCTTGTTTTGACATCAGAGTTCTTATTGAGCTGATAACTAATTTCATCCTATTTTCAATTGATAGCTCAACCATCCCTATTTAGCTACCACAATGGGGATTTAAAACAAATGACTTGAGAACCTTGACCTAGAAACCATTTAATGTTATGTAGCTATATGTTCCTACATAAGAGGATCATAATTAATAGTAACGTACATAAGGGAAGTACCTAAGAATCCAAATAACAAATGGATATCAAAATGTTTACACCTTGACATTGAAGAATTGTTTGCAAGACGTTCTTTCATCTAATACTACAAACTAATACATTTTTACTTTTACATGATTTCTCAAAATCCTCTAGCAAATTTACACTCCCTATTTGTTACTTTATACTCCTATTATCCTTGCTTCCAGACTAGTATTACTCAATGGGTAAATGGATGACTTTGTATTAATTCAAGCACACATGTAAAATATTGTTCAGTGTACCAAAGTGTAACTTTAACAAACCATTTTTTTTGTCAATTATTTTATTCATATTTATCTATCATTCCATTTGCTGTAAATTTTCACATCTTATTTGCAAATGCCTCAATTAATGAACCCTCTTCCTTCCATATTATCTACAATGGAAAACGACCATAATTTACTTATAAATTCAAGTGCCTCTCTCATGTTAGTATGGTTTCCTGAGATTTTTTGCAAACATTGTACGCATATAAAATCCTTGAGCCCACCTATAATTTATGCCAAAAATTTGTGGTATTTATTGATTTCCAAAATTTGTCAGAGAAAACTTCTCTTATCAAACAAAGTCATTTGTCGATATAATTTTTTATTATTATTATTATCAGTCACGCTAGACGCCCTTCGTAAAATCCCAACATATTCAAGAAAAAATATATTACTGCACATGGTAAATAATGTTCAATATTGAGTGCTTATTAGAAATGTTGTACTCTATTTGTTATATTGTTTTATTCTTTTTCAAATAATTATTTTGGTTATTATCCTTGCCGCCAGGCTACAATGTCGAAGAAATATGTCATCCTGCAAACCATATATCCATCAGATTTCACAAGTAGAGGTCGAAGAAATGACCGCATAGAGGTCATCGTCGGGATTCTAGCACAATTTTTTTCGTTAAAATCTGACTCCAGATGAAGAAGTTATGATTTGTTGTCTATTTTCCCAAATAGGTAAAAAATTTGCAGAACAGTGACAGACTGATGACATGGCAGTCCAATCGGAACTCCAAGTATATCCAGGGAATATTCTCTAATTTTAGCCCAACGACATTGTGAAAAGTGTCGCAATCAGATTCCCTAGTGAACTTTGGAAGTGAACTTTTTTTACATCTATTCCTAAGGTTGAAGGAGAATTTTTTTAGGTTGGAATAGTCCAACTAGAGTTGGACATGTGGTGCAGCCAGGGACCACCATGTGCCACCTTTGGTGGACCCATCCAACCTTATTATTGTTGAAATTTCATAAATTATTCATATTTCCATAGTTCTGGATTCAGGCTATAACCTAAGGTTCAACTTATGGAGGGCGGACAGACATATATTATTGGTTGCATATATTTTCTTTATGACCTAAGGTCTAGACCTTACACTAAACTAGCGGATAGACTCAAACTCGCAGGACGAACTAGAAGACAGGCTCTAAATATGGCGTAGGCTCTATCTATGGCAGACAGACACATTTGAATGGTGGCTGAATACATATTATATAATTCAAATTTATACCTTGGAGCGGCGGTCAATACATGTGGGCGGATATATTAATTTTATACCATAGTTTTTAACTATGGGATTGTTATTTGTACGGTGCAAAAAACTATTGGTGTGGGGGTCGGGGTCGAACCCATGACCACCCCCGTGCTATGCATATGCCTTACTGTCGAGTTCCTACGATGGTTCTTAACCATTAGGGGTGCGACTTATACTTATGTTTTATCGGCGCTGACGACAGGGGTTCAGAAGGGGCCAGCCCCCACCCATGTGATCTCAATGCAAGACCGCAGGTGGAGGCCAAATAAATTGATGGAGGATTATTGTTATTAAACTATTATTAATGCATTAAGTGGCGAGTTTAACTTAATTAACACCGGATTAACGCATATGGATATCGCACAGTTAATGATGTGCTTATCTTAATTAAGCCATCATTAATTGCTAGTTAATCCGCACTTTAACTGACCTTAAAATTGGCGACATTGCCTTTTTAGGTGGATTTCTCCAAAATTAGCAGGGTTAGCTGGATTATTTTCAAATTTGGAGGAGAAATAGTAGGGAAAAATGTTTTTTCCATAACTAAGCCAATTTTCAACCAATTTTGGCTCAGGAAGAGTCATTCTTGGTAGATTTTGATGTTATGGAGCCATTGGAGCAGGTTGCAGAGGCAACAGGAGACTGTAAACAAAATTTTTCACAATTGAAGCTAACACAAAGGCCCTTGCCATGGAAGTTGGACCAAGGAGATGTATCCCAGGAGGGGTGAACTCCCTCATCAAAACAATGTGTTATTGATTCAGTTGTCATGGTTTGATGTGTGTTTATATGTTGTTGTTCAACATTTAGTTTTCATGCTTTTATGTTCATGAATTCAACTTAATATCCACAATTTTACTTGTTTATCAATCATAATCACTTCCATAAACCCTTGTACAAGAAGAAAACATCAACACTTTTAATATAAATCTGAAACTAATACTAGCACAACAAAAATAACAATCAAATTTCAATCAAGTAGTGATCTTGGAGGCTTGGAGTTGGAGTTGGAGCTATTTTGTAGATAGTTTGGAGCTGTCAATAGAGTTGGCATCTTCAAGAGGAGGCTAAGGAAGCTAGTTTGCATTTCCAAGAAAGGATTTTCACTTGAAAAATCCCTCATTTCACTATTTTCCATGTATTAATTTTTTTTATGTGTTTAGCTATGTTATTGCTATCAAACCTCTAGTCCTATGCTATCAAATTTTGTATTTTTCAATGCACATTTTGTTTCCTAAATTTAGCCTTGGTTTTCCATTTATCTTAGCTGCAATTTTTTTAAATGGCGGATGTATTTCCAAATTTTAATTATTTCAAGTCAAGATCGCTCCAAAAGCCAAGGAAAGTGCATGGGCCCATTGTGATGTGGTTGATGGAAATATGATATGCAAATTTTGTGAAAAGCTATTGGAGGTGGGGCTATTCTTAGATTGAAACAACACTTTGTTGGGTAAGAGGCCAAGTAAAGCCATGTGATGCACCTAGTGAAGTGATAGGTCCTATTAGGGCATAATACCTTTCCAAGTTTGAGAAGTTTGATGAGACTAAGGCTAGGGAGAAGGCCATCCAAGATGAAATTGCAAGGAAGAGGGAATTAATAGAAGCCTTGAAACAGAGTGGGTATTATGATTATGAGATTCAAGACTCCACTTCTATCACTTCCACCAATGACTCATTTCATTATGTTCCTCCTCTTGAAAAAAAAATCAAAACCAACAAAGAGACTGAAAATCCAAATTTATTTCTCATCCACTAATAATCCCACATCCACTTCCTCCCAGCCAAGTCGTCAACCCACTTTGGATTAACATTGGAAAAAACAATGCAAAGAAAATTCTTATCAGTGCATTACTAGATGGTGGTTTGATGTAGATATCCCATTAAATGATGCTCACTCACTTTATTACCAAGCTATGTGGGACTTTATTTTAGTTGCAGGAAAGGGCTTCAAAGGCCCTAGTGTCCATGACTTGAGGGGATATCTTTTGAAAAAAGATATTTATTCCATTGATGAGTATTTGGCTGACTATAGAGATTCATGGCATAAAACAGGTTGTTCCATCATGTCAAATTGATGGACTGATGGAAAGAACCGCACTATCATTAATTTCCTTGTTTCTTGCCCTCAAGGAACAATGTTTTGGAGATAATTTGATGCATCTAATAAGGTGAAGGTTGCAACCCTTATATTTGAGCTTTTGGATGAGATTATTCAGGAAGTGGGGGAGAAAAATGTTGTGTAGGTCATCACAGATAATGCCTCAAACTATGTTCTTGATGGAAAGATGCTTGAGTCCAAATATAGGGCCATATTTTGGAGTCCATCTATTGCACATTGCATAGACCTCATACTTGAGGACATATGCAAAGTGGAGTGGGTAAAAAACAATGTAGAGCATTCCAAGTGCATTACAAAATTCATTTACAACCACTCATTGGTATTGAGCCTAATGAGGAAAAACAATGGGGACACAGATCTTGTTAGGCCTGTAATTACGAGATTTGAAACTCACTTCCTGATGTTACAATGTCTCAATTCTAAACAAAAAAACTTGCAAAAAATGTTTTCTTCTAATGATTGGACTGAATCTCTGTGGGTTCGTAGACAAGATGGAAAAGACACCAAAAAGAGTGTCTTTGAAAATTATTTTTGGAAAAGGTCTTCAAAGCTTGTAAAATATATTGAGCCCCTTGTTAAGGTGCTAAGGATGGTGGATGGGGAAAATATGGAAATGGGATATACATTTATGAGGCTATGGATCATGAAAAGGAGTAGATACAGGCAGTTTATAAGGATAGGTTAGCTAAACATGACCATATATGGGAGAGCATTGATAACAGATGGAATGGTCAACTCCATCATCCTATACTTGCAGTTGGGTATTTTGTGAACCCAAAGTATCATTATAAAGCTCGGTTAGGAGATCTGCAAAATGGGGAGGTCAGAGCTGGATTTATTGTATGCTTGGAGCGCATGGTCCCTATCCATGTAGACCAATTGGAAATACATAAACAACTTACTCTTTTCAATATGGTGGTTGGTACCTTTGGAAAGAACTTGGAAAAAATGGTAAGAGATGTGGATCAACGAGGTAAGAAATTCCAATTTGTTTTATTTTTGAGTTAAATTGTTTCTAAATAAGTAATGAAATGAACTATGTTACTAATTAATGTATTTTTATTTGAAGCACATTGGTGGGAGTCATTTAGCATCCAATGTCCTCAATTTAAAAAGGTTGCAATTAGAGTCTTTTTGGTCGGCTTAATTGTCGGATTAAACCTCTCAATATTAATTATCAATCCGGGAGTCGTAAACGTGATTTGTACTGCATCTTGGCTCAGCTTAATGGTCAGAGTATATGAGTTTCTTTATTAATGATAAACTAGGTGCTGAAATGAAACACACATTTGTTGGCAAACAAGCAATCTTGAAAAGGGAAACCTACTTAACCAATTTCATTCAGTGCAAACTCCATAATGAAATTAAAATATGAGGAAATTCGAGGCAATCCTCAATCATTCTCACACTTAAATTCTACTTTTAAAATCTCCTATGATATCTTGAAAACCGTGATCTATTTATTTCTCTCATCAACTTGAAACTAACACTCAAAACTAATCTTGAGACAAGCAAAAAGGCACACATATTATTCTAATGATAACTCACACCTGAAACTAACTATCTAAACTACTCTTGATAACAAATTCAAGATTGAAATCAACAAAGGACAGTTCTAACGATTGCTAGAAGAAAATTATTTCACTTCATGTAAAATAACACTTAAAAATCCTATTAAAAATCACGTTACAAATAAATTATGAGAAACTTGCAATCTAAATATTTTAATCTAGGTGAACAAATTATTCAAAAAAAATTCACTCTTCCAAAGCATGCAACTCATAATGAAAACTTTTAAGTTACCATGCCACTCGATAATGGAAACTTTAAATCACCACTACATACACAATTAAATCTACACTCAAACTTGCTCTTATAAGAAAATGATTTTACTAAGAAAACAAGAATGGTTCTAATTAAAAATAAATCTAATTATTAAGCAAAATCCCGCTATGCGTGAACAAATAAAACCTTGAATTAACATTCTAAATGGAAGTGTTAATTATTCAAAATTGAAGCATTACAATCCATCCTAATTACTGAATCAAACTCAGAAATTGGAAAACAAAATAATAATCTAAGTGCAAAATTAGAAAATCTAAGATATTAAAAAAAAAAACAATTTCAAAACAAAAATATAATTATACAAATTGCACAATTCCTAAATATATGCAGAATGAAGGACTCGACTCCAGGTTGCAGTGGATCCTTGCCACTCCCTGGAGCAAGTCCTGAACTAGTTCAACGTTTAAAAATAAAATTAAAGTGCTTATATAAAAACAAATGCAGACCAAAATTTATTAAATTAAATATAAAAAATGAGTCAAATCTTAATTAATAAATACATCATTTGTTGCTGCTCCATTGCAATTCTGGAAAATTCAATGTCGGATCTACATTTCCTTCTGTGCCCTCTACATCTGAGAAACTAATTGAAAGAGGCCCCCCCCCCCCCAATTACATCTCGGAAAATTAATTGACAGACTCATACTCTTCGCCCCCTCTACATCTGAAAAACTAATTCGATTTTACAAATGAGAAATTTTGCTTCTAAATGATGGATTAACTCATCCTCTCTGCATCGGCTCCATTTGGTCGCAAATTTGATATTTTCACCTACAGCAATTCAACTACCCAGATGCTGCTTTTATGCATTTGGTGAATTCGTACTCAAATGTATTTCTGCACCGAGCCTTCCTGCAACCAAGAAAACCTATTATTAACGATATTATTACACAAACACTTATTCAAATTAATTAATAACAATAATTTACAATTTAATTCTAAATGCCTCTGATTAATAATATAATGGATAAACGATGAAAAAACACTAGGTACAATCATAAATTTATTTGATAAAAATCGTAAAATCATGGACAAAAATGTGGCTCAACATCCCCCCACGTTGAACTTCTTGCACGTCCTCGTGCAAGCAAAGCCTTTAAGACGGTGAAATAAGGTAGGGAAAATGTTAGCAAAGATTTTTAGCAATTAAAGATGAAGATGCCTGATGTTATAATACATTCATTAACCCGCAACATCACTATTACAATACCAGCTAAACCCTGTGAAATGATAAAACAAGATCAAGTATCAAAAGTAAACATTATGGAGAAATAGTGTAGTAAATACTTGTTACCTTGTCCCAATGGAGAAATAGTGTAGTCTTATGATGAAAATCAAATTTTGTTGAAAAATTGCAGTTCCAAAAATACTAACACAATGTTCATGCACCTACGATAGAAATCTTGTACCTAGGTTATGTAGCACATATTCAGAGGCAATTACAATCAGTATGCATTGTTGGAAACCAACACCTTGTGAGTAGTCATCATTGGGCATTTCATCACTCTGAATACCTTGAAAATTAAAGTGAGTTATGTTACCAATCAACAACCTCTTTATTTGAACACTCTAAATTACATTGTCATCCGGATTCAAAAATAAATATCCTCTTAATCTAGTACAAAGAATTACCTTCACTAAGGGTACCACATCATTCAAAGATTCGTGATTTCTGAAATACAGAACTCAAAGAATCATGTTCAAATTGTCTTAAAACCAATGTTGAAAAAAAATGATGAGTCTTAGGGAAAGAGAAGGATAACCAAGCAAATCATAGTATGCAGTTAACTTTAATACCACAGACATGGCCCTGTTGCCCGCAGGTGTCCATAACCTCGGCAGGGATGTCTTTTAACCTAGCGAAATGTCAATATCCCACTTACTAGATATAGATTTAGAGTTTGTTTATTTAAATTTTTAGATGAAGGCCACTTTCCTGGCTTGGTAACTAGCTGATGGCAGTGCCACCCACAAGAAATAACATGGATGAAAAATTCGGTTCGTGATGAGACCTCTTGTCTTCCAACTTTTTGGCTGAAAGCCATTACTCTGGCTTGGTGGCCAGGAGCAGTAATGTCATGCATGCTAGGTCCCATGATCGTGGTAGTTTGGATCATCACGAGACCTCCTATCCTTCCCTAAAACTTTGTAAACTCTGTTTATGGTTAACCTTAAAGGTTACTTAATAAGTGGGGAGACAGATCTACTCCTTAAGAGTACAGGATGGCATGAAACGTTTTTAATGACTAATAATTGTTGGCTAATTCCTCTACCCTAAAGACTTGTTAAATATATCCCAGGCAATCATTGAAAGATTCTTTGAGTGAAGAATGCTAGTGTTCTCGTAAATAGCTCATTATGATCTTTGCAAGAGTGGTCCACCATAGGGGTTTTCCAATAGTACCTTCTAAGGGAAACTGAAAATATATATCTGAGATGACAACTTATTAGAGTGATTAATCATGGTTACTTTTTGCAAAATCATGAGGCATTAGAGTGAATTTTACTCAACAAAATTTGTCACAAGTGTGTGTGTTACAACTAATGTGGATCAAAAGTAGTTTTAACAGACATTATTTAAAATTAAAAACCCTAATAGTATTATAATTTCTTTATTCATTTATTATCCTACCCTATCTTAGCCTACGAGGCGAAAGACTCATTTTCAAGTATATGAGTACTTCCAATGAAGCCATGTGCGTAACAAAATGTTGATTATACTCACACTTAGTTTTAAAGAATAGACTTCAAGACATACGAAAGCATTAGAAACCAGTTGCTTTAATTGATATGGTACCAAGACTTTCCAAATGTGAGGAAATAAGATGGCTCGATGACTGCTCGAAACCAGGATTCAATGGAATTGTTGGTCGGCTTAATTGTCGGATTAAACCTCTCAAATTAATTATCAATCTGGGAGTCATAAACGCGAGTTGTACTGCGTATTGGCTCAGCTTACTGGTCAGAGTATATGAGTTTCCTTATTAATGATGAACTCGGTGCTAAAATGAAACACACATTTGCTGACAAACAAACAATCTTGAAAATGAAACTTACTGAACCAATTTCATTTGCTGCAAAATCCACACTGTAATTAAACTATCATGAAATTCGAAGAAATCCTCAATCATTCTTGCAGTTTCTCCTATGATAAATTAAAAACCTTAATCTATTAACCCCTTTCACTCACTTGGCATTAACACTTGAAATTAGTCTTGAAACAAGCAAAAGACACACACCCTATTCTTAATGAAAACTCACACATTAAACTAGCTCAAAATACTCTTCATAATAATTCAAGATTCAAAGAACAATTCTATCTATTGCTAGAAGAAACCACAAAGATCTTATTAAAAATCACATTACAAATAATTATGAGAACTTTTAATTCAAAGATGTTAATCTAGATGAAATCAAAACAAACCTATCTCAAAATCAAATCATGTAACTCATAGTAAAACTAAATCAAATTTATGCAAATCATTAATGAAGACTAAATTACTACTACCTACACAATCAAATCAGTGATCACACTTGTTCTCACAAAGAAATCATTATACTACAAAAACAAGAAAATAAATCTAATTATTAACATTAAATCAAATAAATAAACATAAAATCTTCAAACATCCAAAGAAATCACATAATGCAAACAATGATTTAATATTTTAAATAGCAATGTTAATATATTCAAATTTAAAGCATCTTCAATATATTCTCACTACTGAATCAAACTCATAAATTGGAAAACCAAATAATGAACTAAGTGCATGCTTAAGAAATATTAAATATTATTAAAACAATTTAAACAAAAGATAATTCTACAAATCAAAATAAAACAGAATTTCTAAATCTATGAGGACGAGAGACTCGACTCCAGGTTGCGGTGGATCCTTGCCACTCCCTGGAGCAAGTTTGAAACTAACCCAACATTAAAAACAAAAATTACAATGCTTACATAAAAACAACAAATGCAAAAGCCAAATTTTATTAAACGAAGTCAGAACATCTAATCAAATATTAATCAATAAAATACATCATTATTGATGCATTACAACTATTGGGCTGGGCAATTCGATGCCAGATCTGCAAATCAGAGGAGATTAATTTAATTCGACCCTGGGAAATTCGATTTTGACACCTGAGGAGTTTAATTGTCGGACTCTGCACCCTTCATAATTGATGGACGGACTCACACTCCCTGTTTGCTAAGAGACTGCTCTGCATTCAACGATTATTGCTGCTCTGTATTCAATGATTATCATTACTACTCTGCGTTCAATGGCTATGTACTCGCATTAGCTTTGAATCAACTCGCACAACATAAACCTTTGAATAATAAACTCAGCTTAAATGCAATTTGGGAATTCTTGTAGGCAATTGAGCATCTAATCAGCGGTGATTATAAATTATAGCAACAGGAATTAAAGCCATGACACAAGTCGATTTCGAAAAATAATTAACTTCTGCAACCATAAATTTAAAACAACGATATTTGGGAATTCTAGCAAACGTAAATCAAATCAAAACCAAATCGATTTTTAAAAGCAATTAACTCTGCATTCAAATCCACGAATTCGTGAACTCCGGCAATTGTAAATCAAGCTAAAACATAAATCGATCTTAAAAAAAAAAAAAATCAATGCTACAATCAGAAAATTGCTAATGGATCGAATTCTATCTAATCATCTATCGACTTCTTCTCCTACAGCTACTACATCCCTCTATCTATCCACCGAAAATCGACTGCTCCTCTCCATCCCTTCCTATCGACTTCTGGCAACTGATATATAATTACAAAACTGGAGCCTCAACCCAGAAATAGAGAAAATCATTTTTTTTACAAATTGCCGGAATGAGAAATTGGTTTGAAACAGATTGTCAATTCAGGAAATCGTTCCTCCTTTTGTGGGATGTGGTTGCTGGAAGAAGCGCCTTGATTTCTAGAGAAAATTTGGTTCGCTTTCCTTGCTGGTAGAAAAATCAAACATCTAGCAGCTCCAATCTTGGAGGGGAAAACTTGAGGGGTCGACCACTTGAATCTTCCATTTCCATTTCGTTAACACTGATGTTAACATAGAATGCAAGTTTCCCAAATGAGTATGTCATTTCCTATTGTTGTTGTGTTTGGCAAGGAGAGCACGAAACTGCACAACAACACTGATAGCGACGACCTTTCCATTCTTGACAGGGAGCATGTCGTGTGCAAGACGGTGGAAAAGATCCAAATTGCTGTTGCACTCACTACTACACTAGGGGCATTTTAAGACATTTTTCTAAGACAAAAGAAATCTTCTGTCTTAAAAAGTCACTATTTATTTTAGTTATTTTATATTAAAATTTAATATCAATTGAATTGTCTTAAAGATAAAATTTAAGACAAAAATAGTGTAAGACAAAAATAGTTTGAGACAAAACTTTATATTTAAGGCAAAAACAATTTGAGACAAAAATATTTAAGACAAAAACAATTTGAGACAAAAAAAATTAAGACAAAAAAATTGAAGACAAAACTTTATATTTAGGACAAAAACAGTTTGAGACAAAAACATTTTAAGACAAAACTTTATATTTAAGACAAAAGCAGTTTGAGACAAAAAAAAATTGAAGACAAAAGCAATGTGAGACAAAAATATTTTAAGACAGAATTTTTTATTTAAGACGAAAGCACTTTGAGACAAAAATATTTAAGACAAAACTTTATATTTAAGACAATGACAATTAAGCGAAACCCATTTAAGATAGTTAACAATTAAGACAAAATCATTAACATTAGGAAGTTTGCATCGAAATATCCATGAGTGGATAGTGGATAATTATATTTTTATTTTTAAAAATAGATATTCAAACCACATGAAATTTGATCATGTCATGATATTTATTTCTTTTATATTATATTTTATTTTCATTAAAACCGCATTTTAAAAATATAATAAATAAATAGACAAAAAATATTGTTTTTTGGTTGGCCACTCAAGAGGATTTGAACTTTGAATCTCATGTTTTAACATAATACTTCATAACAAGGTGATTTTCAATTGAGTTATATTCCATGAACTAAAATTGTTTATTTTTTTAAATATGTGAAAAAATTTAAACTAGAGATTGCACCAGATGTTGCAAAGGAAACACTGTAAGGCATGAAATAGAGAATAATCTTGACATATAAGAAATCATTGAATGATAAAAATTAGTAAACAAAACACCATTCAAAAAAATATTCAATGAAGAAGGCTCATTAGGTACAAGGGATGAAAATTTGGTTTTCAAATAGTAAATTGGCATTTGACATTCACCTATGAAACATCAGATTATTCGAAAAATGTTATGGGCACAATAACATAAATAGATTGTTGGGGGTATAGAAATGATGCAGTTGAGTGATTTTCTGAGGAAGTATTGTCTGATGAGGGTGAAGGCAGTGGTCCTTAAGGGAGACAAGTTATCAACTTCATGAGTAGGGGTTGTTGTTAGCTTAAATTTTGCAAGTTTCCTTTTTTTTGGGTGTGCCACAACCTTGATCTTGCTGATAATTCATCAGCTGACTACTAATTGTATGCCTCCTCGGAGAGCTTATCTGCTAGTTGATTGAGCTCATGATAAATGTGGGTGAAGGATGACCATTCTAGCTCCTGAATGCGCGGCCAAATTTGAGACATCATGGATTGAAGCTACTTATAAAACTTCCATTAGCCCAGTTAACAACTATTTGAGATTGTCATCTCTTGCAAACTCTTTAGATTACCACAATCACTTTCCAAATAAAGAATAACAAACAATGTTGATAACTCGACCTTTAAATTGGAACCAGGAGTCGGAGTATATCTGATATGAATCAATTGAAATGAATTTATATACAAAACACAATGAAGAGCAAGAAGAATCAACATATAAGGAGAACCATACCTTTTTTAATGAGATCACCTGGATATTCTCTGATAATCTGAGTGGGATTTCCTTCAAAATTCCTGCAAGGTATGTTTCCGGTCAGATGTACGAAAAAACATGATAACTCCCCTGACGATAACTCCTTCACGAAGCCGAATTTTGCCAAACGGTTTCTGGGTTATATGAGAAATGGTGCTATGAAGACAACCCATGTCTCAGAATTTAGATTTTTGGCTCCATTTGGTCGCAAATTTGATATTTTCACCTACAACAATTCAACTACCCAGCTGCTACTTTTATGCATTTGATGAATTCGTACTCAAATGTATTTCTGCACCGAGCCTTCCTGCAACCAACAAAACCTATTATTAACGATATTATTACACAAACACTTATTCAAATCAATTAATAACAATGATTTACAATTTAATTCTAAATGCCTCTGATTAATAATATAATGGATAAACAATGAAAAAACACTAGGTACAATCATAAATTTATTTGATAAAAATCGTAAAATCATGGACAAAAATGTGGCTCAACATCCCCCCACGTTGAAATTCTTGCACGTCCTCGTGCAGGAAAAGCCTTTAAGACGGTGAAATAAGGTAGGGAAAATGTTAGCAAAGATTTTTAGCAAGTAAAGATGAAGATTCCTGATGTTTTAATGCATTCATTAACCCGCAACATCACTATTACAATACCAGCTAAACCCTGTGAAATGATAACACAAGATCAAGTATCAAAAGTAAACATTATGGAGAAATATTGTAGTAAATACTTGTTACCTTGTCCCAATGGAGAAATAGTGTAGTCTTATGATGAAAATCAAATTTTGTTGAAAAATTGCAGTTCCAAAAATACTAACACAATGTTCATGCACCTACGATAGAAATTCTGTACCTAGGTTATGCAGCATATATTTAGAGGCAACTACAATCAATACACATTGTTGGCAACCAAAAACTTATGAGTAGTCATCATTGAGTAATTCATCACTCTGAATACCATGAAAATTAAAGCGAGTTATGATACCAATCATCAACCTCTTTATTTGAACACTCTAAATTTTGTTGACATCCATATTCAAAACTGAATTTCCTCTTAATCTAGTACAAAGAATTACCTTCACTAAGGGTACCACATCATTCAAAGATTCTTGATTTTGAAAGATAGAACTCAAAGCATCTTGTTCAAATCGTCTTAAAACCAATGTCCAAGAAAAAGGACGAGTCTTAGGGAAAGAGAAGGATAACCAAGAAAATCATAGTATATAGTTAACTTTAATACCACGGACATGGCCCTGCTGCCCGCAGCTGTCCATAACCTCGACAGGGATGTCTTTTGACCCATCGAAATGTATGTGTCCCACTTACTAGGCATGGATTCAGAGTTACCTTGTTTTAATTTTTAGATGAAGGCCACTATCCTAGCTTGGTAACCAGCTGATGGCAGTGCCACTCACAAGAAGTAACATGGATGAACAAGTCGGCTCGTGATGAGACCTCTTGTCTTCCAGCTTTTTGGCTGAAAGCCATTACTCTGGCTTGGTGACAAGTAGCAGTAATGTCATGCACGTTAGGCCTCATGATCGTGGTAGGTTGGCTCATCACAAGACTTCTTATCCTACCCTAAATATTTTCTAAACTCTGATTATTATTAACCTTAAAGGTTACTTAATAAGTGGGGAGACAGATCTACTCCTTAAGAGTACATGATGGCATGAAAAGTTTTTAATGACTAATCATTGCTGGCTAATTCCTCTACCCTAAAGACTTATTAAAGATATCATTGCTGGCTAATTCCTCTACCCTCCCGAATAGCTCATATGATCTTTACAAGAGTGGTCCACCATTGGGGGTTTTCCAATAGTACCTTTTAAGGGAAACTGGAAATATATATCCTAGACGACAACTTATTAGAGTGATTAATCATGGTTACTTTTGCAAAATCATAAGATATTAAGTGAATTTTACTCAACAAGATTTGTCACAAATATGTGTGTTAACAATTAATGTGGATCAAAAGTAGTTTTAACAACCATGATTTAAAATTCAAAACCCTAATAGCATTATAACAACTTTATTCATTTATTATCCCACCCTATCTTAGCCTACGAGACGAAAGACTCATTTGTAAGACTAAAGAGACTCATTTTCAAGATATGAGTACTCTCCCCAAAGGAAGCCAAAGTGTAACAAAATGTTGATTACATCACTTAGTTTTAAAGAATAGACTTCAAGACATGTTCAAAGCATTAGAAACCAATGTTTTAATTGATATGGTATCAGACTTTCCAAATGTGAGGAAATAAGATGGCGATGACTGTCGAAACCAGATTCAATGAATTGTTGGTCTACACTGTCTATTAAACCTCTCAAATTAATTATCAACTGGGAGTCAGAACGCGGAAGCCAGCCGTATTGGCTCGCCCATCGGGTCGTAGTATATGATTTTCCTTATTAATGATGAACTCGGAAAGCAAATGAAACACACGTTAGCTTGAAACAAGAAATCGTGAAAATGAAACCTACTTAATCAATTTTGCTCAGTGCAAATGCAATTAAACTATAATGAAATTCAAGACAATCCTCAATTATTCTCGCACTCACATTAAAAATCTCCTATGATAACTTAAACACCTCAATCTATTAACTCCTTTCACTCACTTGACATTAACACTTGAAATTAGTCTTGAAACAAGCAAAAAGATACACACCCTATTCTTAATGAAAACTCACACATTAAACTAGCTCAAAATACTCTTCATAATAATTCAAGATTCAAAGAACAATTCTATCTATTGCTAGAAGAAACCACAAAGATCTTATTAAAAATCACATTACAAATAATTATGAGAACTTTTAATTCAAAGATGTTAATCTAGATGAAATCAAAACAAACCTATCTCAAAATCAAATCATGTAACTCATAGTAAAACTAAATCAAATTTATGTAAATCATTAATGAAGACTAAATTACTACTACCTACATAATCAAATCAATGATCACACTTGTTCTCACAAAGAAATCATTATACTACAAAAACAAGAAAATAAATCTAATTATTAACATTAAATCAAATAAATAAACATAAAATCTTCAAACATCCAAAGAAATCACATAATGCAAACAATGATTTAATATTTTAAATAGAAATGTTAATATATTCAAATTTAAAGCATTTTCAATATATTCTCACTACTGAATCAAACTCATAAATTGGAAAACCAAATAATGAACTAAGTGCATGCTTAAGAAATATTAAATATTATTAAAACAATTTAAACAAAAGATAATTCTACAAATCAAAATAAAACAGAATTTCTAAATCTATGAGGACGAGAGACTCGACTCCAGGTTGCGGTGGATCCTTGCCACTCCCTGGAGCAAGTTTGAAACTAACCCAACATTAAAAACAAAAATACAATGCTTACATAAAAACAACAAATGCAAAAGCCAAATTTTATTAAACGAAGTCAGAACATCTAATCAAATATTAATCAATAAAATACATCATTATTGATGCATTACAACTATTGGGCTGGGCAATTCGATGCCAGATCTGCAAATCAGAGGAGATTAATTTAATTCGACTCTGGGAAATTCGATTTTGACACCTGAGGAGTTTAATTGCCGGACTCTGCACCCTTCATAATTGATGGACGGACTCACACTCCCTGTTTGCTAAGAGACTGCTCTGCATTCAACGATTATTGCTGCTCTGTATTCAATGATGATCATTACTACTCTGCGTTCAATGGCTATGTACTCGCATTAGCTTTGAATCAACTCGCACAACATAAACCTTTGAATAATAAACTCAGCTTAAATGCAATTTGGGAATTCTTGTAGGCAATTGAGCATCTAATCAGTGGTGATTATAAATTATAGCAACAGGAATTAAAGCCATGACACAAGTCGATTTCGAAAAATAATTAACTTCCGCAACCATAAATTTAAAACAACGATATTTGGGAATTCTAGCAAACGTAAATCAAATCAAAACCAAATCGATTTTTAAAAGCAATTAACTCTGCATTCAAATCCACGAATTCGTGAACTCCGGCAATTGTAAATCACGCTAAAACATAAATCGATCTTAAAAAAAAACAATCAATGCTGCAATAAAAAATTTGCTAATGGATCGACTTCTATCTAATCATCTATCGACTTCTTCTCCTACAGCTACTACATCCCTCTATCTATCCACCAAAAATCGACTGCTCTTCTCCATCCCCTCCTATCGACTTCCGGCAACTGATATATAATTACAAAACTAGAGCCTCAACCCAGAAATAGAGAAAATCATTTTTTTTACAAATTGTCGGAATGAGAAATTGGTTTGAAACAGATTGTCAATTCAGGAAATTGTTCCTCCTTTTGTGGGATGTGGTTGCTGGAAGATGCGCCTTGATTTCTAGAGGAAATTTGGTTTGCTTGCCTTGCTGGTAGACAAATCAAACATCTGGCAGCTCCAATCTTGGAGGGGAAAACTTGAGGATTCGACCACTTGAATCTTCCATTTCCATTTCGTTAGCGCTGATGTTAACATAGAACGCAAGTTTCCCAAATGAGTATGTCATTTCCTATTGTTGTTGTGTTTGGCGAGGAGAGTATGAAACTGCACAACAACACTGATAGCGACGGCCTTTCCATTCTTGACAGGGAGCATGTCGTGTGCAAGACGGTGGAAAAGATCCAAATTGTTGTTTCACTCACTACTACACTAGGGGCATTTTAAGACATTTTTATAAGACAAAAGAAATCTTTTGTCTTAAAAAGTCACTATTTATTTTATTTATTTTATATTAAAATTTAATATCAATTGAATTGTCTTAAAGATAAAATTTAAGACAAAAATAGTGTAAGACAAAAATAGTTTGAGACAAAACTTTATATTTAAGGCAAAAACAATTTGAGACAAAAATATTTAAGACAAAAACAATTTGAGACAAAAAAAATTAAGACAAAACTTTATATTTAAGACAAAAACAGTTTGAGACAAAAACATTTTAAGACAAAACTTTATATTTAAGACAAAAGGAGTTTGAGACAAAAAAAAATTGAAGACAAAAGAAATGTGAGACAAAAATATTTTAAGACAGAATTTTTTATTTAAGACGAAAGCACTTTGAGACAAAATTATTTAAGACAAAACTTTATACTTAAGACAATGACAATTAAGCGAAACCCATTTAAGATAGTTAGCAATTAAGACAAAATCATTAACATTAGGAAGTTTGCATTGAAATATCCATGAGTGGATAGTGGATAATTATATTTTTATTTTTAAAAATAGATATTCAAACCACATGAAATTTGATCATGTCATGATATTTATTTCTTTTATATTATATATATATATATATTTTTCATTAAAACCGCATTTTAAAAATATAATAAATAAATAGATAAAAAATATTATTTTTTGGTTGGCCACTCGAGGATTTGAACTGTGAATCTCATGTTTTAACATAATACTTCATAACAAGGTGATCGTCAATTGAGTTACATTCCATGAACTAAAATTGTTTATTTTTTTAAATATGTGAAAAAATTTAAACTAGCAATTGCACTAGATGTTGCAAAGGAAACTCTGTAAGGCATGAAATAGAGAATAATATTGACATATAAGAAATCATTGAATGATAAAAATTAGTAAATAAAACACCATTCGAAAAAATATTCAATGAAGAAGGCTCGTCAAGTACAATGGATGAAAATTTGGTTTTCAAATAGTAAATTGGCATTTGACATTTGCCTATGAAACATCAGATTATTCAAAAAATGTTATGGGCACAATAACATAAATAGATTGTTGGGGGTATAGAAATGATGCAGTTGAGTGAGTTGTTGAAGAAGTATTGTCTAATGAAGGTGAAGGCAATGGTCCTTAGGGGAGAAAAGTTATCAGCTTCATGAGTAGGAGTTGTTGTTAGCTTAAATTTTTCGAGTTTCTTTTTTTTTTGGGTGTGCCACAACCGTGATCTTGCTGATAATTCATCAACTGACTACTAATTTTATGCCTCCTTGGAGAGCTTATCTGCTAGTTGATTGAACTCATGATAAATGTGTGTGAAGGATGACCATTCTAGCTCCTAAATGCGCGACCAAATTTGAGACATCCGGGATTGAAGCCGCACATTTTACTTATAAAACTTGCATTAGCCCAGTTAACAACTATTTGAGATTCTTGTCTCTTGTAAACTCTTCAGATTACCACAATCACTTTCCAAATAAAAAACAACAAACAATGTTGATAACTCGGCCTTTAAATTGGAACCAGGAGTCAGAGTATATCTGATATGAATCAATTGAAATGAATTTTTATACAAAACACAGTGAAGAGCAAGTAGAATCAACATATAAGGAGAAACCTACTTTTTTAATGAGATCACCTGGAGATTCTCTGATAATTTGAGTTGGATTTCCTTCAAAATTCCTGCAAGGTATGTTTCCGGTTAGATGTACGAAAAATCATGAGACATTATAGCTACCTAACTTGATGTTGCAGAAAAAATGAGTTACTTCACCCAGAAAACTTTATTATGAATAATTTTTTTGTGTGATCTCAAGGTGTGGGTAAAAGTGCATTATATAAGAAAATAAAAATGTTCATGAAACTCCCATGAAAGTGAGTGCATCGATTGATTTTAAGTTTGTTGTCCATGTTGGTCTCTCTACTGTAGAGTTGTGGGATAGTTGTATCATGTGACTAAACTATATTCAATAAATAATCTTGCACTTACCCTGATATTTAAGGAGTAGTGCATTTTTATGTGAAACTATATGGTCTGCGATCTCCTAATTGTGATCTATGTATAACATATCTAATTGGATGCTAACCAAAGTTTTCCATAGGTATAACATACCCAATTTTCACCCTCTAAGGGTTGTCTTGCCCATGATCACAGACAACTTCTGATGACAACTATAATCAGGCCACTTGCAATGCTTCTTCTAGAGTTTAAAGGAAACACCTCCTTGTAGAAAAAAAAAGAAAAAAATGTTTTAAAAATTTAGTTAGAAAACAACTAACAACCCTCTTGAGGTGGAAAATTCCAGCCCAATTGAAAGAAGCGAGAAAACTCAAGGTATTACAGAGATAAATAAGGACAATTGTGCAACTTTTTCAAGGATGCAACAAGAAATTTTTCTGTATATAATAAGAAAATATTTGCAAACAAGAAGATACCATAGTGGGCATGCACAAGAAGAAGAACCAAAGAAATCAAATTCAATAAAGGAAGCACAACCAACACTCCAAACTTGCTTCTCTAAAACACATACAACTGCAATAAATCCCACTGAAGCTTACAAATTTATCAAGCCCTAACTTACTAACAAATTCAACAAGCCAACATGCTAAAATTTGTTGAGTCACCCCCAAATCAATTAGTAATTATTGCATGAATGTAAATTTGTTTGTAATTTTATTTAAAAGCTTGAAATTCTCTCAAGAGTGTATAGAATATATCCAAGAGTTAAAAAATGGAAATTTTTCCTACCTCCACAAGGTATCATCACACCCGGATAGGTGACAACATACAAGTCTAAATCTTCTACCTGTAAGTCTCAATGGCACTTCAACATGTCAATAACATACTTGCAACAATGCTTAATGAGTTTTGTCTATTCGTTAAAGAGATGTACATCCATCCATCCAAAAATAAACATTTCAATCAATCCAACACCATAAATTGTGCTAAATAGTTCATCATGTTATTTCAAATATTACAATATGGTCTTATATTAGCTCACATATTCCTTGAATATTTGAAAGCCAAAATGCTTTAGCACAGTAGACCAGAAAGATTCATACTCTAAAAAACAAAAAAAGACGACAAACTAAAATAGGAACTTTAACTCCAATCCAGACACTTCATTCTTAGCAACATGATATCTAATGAAGATGATACGTTGAAAAAAAGGCTTCATATATTGTCTATCACATGTCAAACCGAGTGAACAAACACATGCATAGAACACATCAGAAATAGGGTTCATAGATTGACTTGTATTATATGGTTTCAAAGCCTTCTTGTCTCCTTCAAGGGAGTTTCTTGAGGTCTTCAAAAAGACTACCTTTTGCTAACCAAATGGATTGTTTCTTTCACACATGTATGGAAATGTACTTTCCAAATCATATTGTAATAGATTCATAAGGTGATATTATTGGTATTAACTACACCTTATTTGGAGACATCATTTTTATTCTAGGGGCTGGTACCTTTCAATTGGATGTGGTTGGTGATGTGAAGACTATTCAACCTCTAGTAAAGATTCATACTAACTCTAACAAGCTTATGGATGCTTGTTTACAAAGGGAGACGCCTCTAAACTTAACTCATTGGATTCTTTGTTTGTTCATGCTAATTATTGTTCTCAACTTTCCTTGTCCAAGGGGTTGAGACTATTTGCTTCATTTATTTTACATGGCCCGGTGAAAGAAGAAGAATGCACATTGTCTCCACATATTTTCCATTTCACTAAGTTACAAATAAAAAGAGTCAAATTCTATAGCCAATAGACTAATAGCCTCTTGATACACCTTTAGTGAGCTATGCATAACTCTCACCTATCAATGTAGCTCAATGAAATGACATCTAATAGCTCCAAGACATCATTATAAATGGACTAGTTGTGAAGTTGTTGTTAAATTATTGCCTCCAAATGTTCAATTATCATGAATTTTGGAGGAGGGGGATATTTTGATGTATTGAACAGGGCAAGGGGACATAAGGGTAACATGGATGGGTAGAACTAAGAGGTTCGATCATGGTTTACTGAGATCTATAATCCTAACATTAGAGAATGAGAAGGAGCCTTAGGGCCTGATCTAGATCTTGGGGGGAGACCCCCAAGATCTAAAAATTTGAAATGGCTCTGACAAGATCTGCAAAATTAGAATGCCAAAAAAAAAAAAAGAACACAAAGAAAAAAAAACCACAAAGAAACTTGTTTTATTAAAACAGAGAATAATTGTAGAAGCTACATTGTGGTGGACAATCTATCTTTTTACAAACTGAGGCTTGTTATTTATAGCCTTTTTTGAGTTACAATACCATGTGTAGATACCATAAGCCAATACCATGGGTAGATACCACTTACAATACCATGGGTAAATCCCACGTGTGGATGAATACCATGGGTGGATACATACCATGGGTCACTTACAATACCATGGGCGAATAAATATCATGGGTGGATGAATACCATGGGTTGATGTCATTTACAATACCCTGGGTAAATTCCCTGGGTGGATGGATAACATGTGTAGATGAATACCATGGTTTGATGCCATTTTCCATTCGGATCATTTCTCCCTCCTTAAGAAGCAATGGTCCCCATTGCGTGAAGTTCCCTCCTGAGAATCCTTTGTTGAATATGAAGAGCCGCTGAAGAGAAGGGTTTTGTGCAGTTAACCCATAACCGTGATGAACGAAGATCCGAGGATAGAGATACCTTGTAATGTTTGTGACCAACTGTGATATTGACAGTGTGCGGCCTAGAAAATAGACTTCGATGAAGTGTGGGTTTGTGGATGAACCAAAACCATGAAAAACGAAAATCCAAGGATAGAGATACCCTGTAATTCTTGTGACCAATTGTGTTACTAACAGTGTGCGGCCTAGCAAATGGACTTTGATGAAAAGGATTTTGTGCGGTTGACCCATAACTATGATGCTGATTGTTGATGAAATAGCAGGTGCCTACATAGCTTGGGGTGGGAGGGAACGTCTCCGAATAACCCAAGCCAAATGCTGCTATGCTGAAACTGATGAATGTGAAGCAGGTGCCTACTAAAGCGGGGTGGGAGGGCACGTCTCCAAAGGGAACCCGCTCGAATGCTGCTCCAGATTTAAAATGAGCATAACTCGGTCAATATAACCCAGAATATTTATTATAACCTTTTTTTTGAAATGGAATGATCATTCTGCATCTTCTCATGTGTTTGAAACCACTATATGTAGACTCTAGACTCTCAGATTCGCGCTGGAACTGTCTCGCCGTTACAAAATTTCTAAAAAAATAGATGATTTTAAATCAACGATAACTCCCACATTCGGACTTCGATTCGACCGATTTTTTTTTTGAACTTGGGTGATTTTTCAAGAGGAGCTCAGATATATATCCATTTCTCTAAAAAAATTTATTGAAAACTATGAAAAATGACAAGAGATCCGCCGTCCATGAATTGTTGTCAGAAAAATTGCTTCAACATTGTTGATTTTGAATCAGCGATATCTCTCTCATCCGAACTCCAATTTGGCCAATTTGTTTTTTGAATTTGAGTATTTTTTCACAAGGAATCCAGATCTGGTATTTTTTTTTGCAAAATTTTCACCGAAATTTTCAGATATGATCTGAAAAGTCGCCGCCTAAAAAAATTCATGGATTTTGCTGAAGATTGCTACAAAACATTGAAACTGAAATATGTTTCAAACCCTCATTCCCATGGAGGCATAACCTAGCTCTGATACCACTGATCTAGATCTTGGGGGGAGACCCCCAAGATCTAAAAATTTGAAATGGATCTGACAAGATCTGCAAAATTAGAATGCCAGAAAAAAAAGAGAACACAAAGAAAAAAAAACCACAAAGAAACTTTTTTAATAATCCTTATCTCCCCTCTTCCTCTCCCCGCTGTCTTCCCCACCATCCTTAGCTACCCTCTCTCTTCGTCATCATCCCCATCTTCCCCACCGCAAATCCCCCGTCTGTTGCTACTTTCCCTCTCCTTGTTGTTGCCTGGCCTCTGTAATGCCACCACCATCCGCTGTCCCTCTGCCCCGCCAGCTACCCGTTGTCCAACTCTTCGTCGTCCCTCTAACTGTTGTCCCTCTACCAACTATCCCTCTGCCCCACCTTCCATCCGCCATCCATCTCATTGGCCATCGTCATCTCCCTCTGTCGTCGTGCCTACCGTACCATTGTCATCGTAACACAACCACCTATGTAATTTTCCCCCCTATCATTTCGTTGACCCCGTCTAAAGTCGATTTTTTTTCAAATTTGAATAGTCACAAGGTTTGTTCATGCCCCACCGTTTCACATTAATGCATTATACAGTGTTAATTAAATTTTAATTTTAATTAACCTTATAATTAAATTATTAAATTATTAATTATATAATTATATAAAAAATTAATAATAATAATAATAATTATTATTATTATTATTATTTAAAAAAAAAAAAAAATTGGCAGATAAATATTCACCACCTCATACATGCTCAATGTCTTCATCAATATCGATGGTCGAATTCCAAAAAAAATTGTTGGATCTTGAGAGTAAGATCAATAAAAATTCCGATGACTTCAGCAAAAGATTAGTCGACCGTGAGGGTATAGTTGCAGGACATTCCAACGACATCAAAAAGATTCAAGATACGACAAATCAGATAGAAAGACAAATTTGGCTAAATCATAGTGAGGCCATAGAAAATCATAGCCAAGAAATGAAAAAGCTAACAGACATCTGCGACAAGATAAATCAGACACAAGGACCAATATTCCCGAATATGGAACATAATCAATAGAACAATTCATTAGATTAAGGGAATTCATAAGATCATCATGAAAAAACTGACTCTCACAGAACATCATCCCCACACCATCAAGAATATAGTAATGCAAATTTTCAAAATAAGAAGCTTTGGAATGCATTTTCTAATCAATACCCCCTTCTTGTTCCACCGTTAGCATACCAACGAAGAGAAAAAATTGAGCTACCCAAGTTCGATGGTAATGAAAAAAATAGCATTGCATGGCTTAATAAAGTCGATGAATATTTTGAGATTTACAACATTAACAGTGATGATGAAAAAATTAAGCACGCTTCCATGAAAATGGAAGGAGAAGCATATAATTGGTATATGTGGTGGAAAAATACGACGCTTTCTATCCGTTGGACGAAATTTAAGGATGCGTTCTTTAAAATATTTCAAGGTATAAAGGAAGAAAATTTATTTTCAACATTCATCAAATTACGCCAAAAAGGAGATGTGGATGAGTACACTCGAGAATGGGAGACCTTAGAAACACAAGTACCTGAATTGTCAGAATCTCGTTTAATCCAGTCTTTCATCTCAGGACTTAAAACCCATATACAAGTAGAGCTTGAGCTTCACGACATTACATCAGTAGAACTAGCAATAAAAAAAGCAAAAGCTGCTAAAAAGAAATTTGAAAGGTTATCTTGGTCAAAACCAGAAAGAGTATATTCGAGATAAAGGTTTCCTCAATCTACAAATGTAGATAACATAAAATATGTTCCCCCACATCTTCATGAAGGAGACAAATATAACATGGAAATACAAAGGATGAGAGAGAGCAAGTGCAAACTTTGTGGCAAAAAGTGGGACCCTAAGCACAGGTGTGCTAATGGAAAAGAAAAATATATGTATAATTGTGAAGCAACTAATGACTCTAACAATGATGATTCATATCTAGAAGGAATGGAACACCCCATATTTCTCTCCAGAAGTAAATGATGAAAGAATTCTGCAAGTGTCATTATCAGCTATCATAGGTATATCACAACCTCAGACACTAAAATTAAGAGGACATATTAAGAAAAACAACGTAATGGTTCTCATAGACACTGGCAGCACCCACAATTTTCTAGATTCAACCATGGGCAAAAGACTCAACATATTTACTTTTCCCATGCCTAATATGAAGGTAATGGTGGCCAATGGTAAGAAGATTGAGTAGGTAGGGAAATGCCATAAGGTCAAATTACAAATTAAGGACTTTAGTTTAGAGTCTCCATTATATACCGTACCACTAGGAGGAGTAGATGTGGTCTTAGGAATTCAATGGCTACAAACCTTAGGTACTTATTCTTCCAACCATCAGAAGCAGTTTATAAGCTTTAAGTGGGAAGGGCAGAAGCACAAGTTATATGGATTCCATGCACTAGAAAATCAAATCGTATCATCATCCCAGATGATGAAGATGATTTGAAAAGGAGCGCCAACCTATATAGTACAATGTCATCAGTTAGAAATGTTATCTATAAAAAGGATCCACGAAGGGTCACCGGAAGTACAAGGACTAGTTCAAAAACACAAAAAAGTATTCCAAGACCTGCCAATGAAAATGCCTCCTAATAGAGAAATCGAACATACAATAGAAGTCAAGACAGGATCAAACCCTGTTAACATCAAGCCTTATCGCTACCCGCATCACCAAAAGACTGAAATTGAGAAGATAATCCAAGACCTTTTAAAATGTGGGGTCATCTCAAAAAGAAAGATTCTGTATGCCGCCCCAGTTATATTGGTAAGAAATAAGGATGGATCATTCCATCTATGCGTTGACTACTGAGGATTAAATGAGATAACAATTAAAAATAAGTTTCCAATTCCCTTTATCGATGAAATGCTAGATGAGCTACATGGCGCAAAATACTTCTCTAAGTTAGACTTTAAGGCCAAGATATTACCAAATCAGAATCAGATTGGAAGATGTACCAAAAACTGTGTTCCAAACACATGAAGGTCACTACGAGTTTAAAGTAATGCCCTTTGGGTTAACAAATGCACCAGCTATGTTCCAAGCTACTATGAACGAATTATTTCGTCCATATCTTAGGAAATTTGTACTAGTATTTTTTGATGATATTTTGATTTATAGTAAAACTTGGAAAGAAAAATTTCAGCACTTGGATAAAGTTCTTATGTTATTAGAAGATCATCAGTTTTATGCTAATAAATCCAAATGCACCTTTGGAAAAGAAGAAGTCGAATATCTGGGACACATAATATCCCATGAAGGGGTAAAATTGGACGCTTCTAAAATCAAGGCTATAAGGGAATGGAATAAACTAGTGAATATATCCAAGCTAAGAGGATTCTTAGGATTAACGGGATACTATCGAAGATTTATTAAAGACTATGCACATAGAACTGCACCTCTTACAAATCTTTTAAAGAAAAATTCGTTTCAATGAAATGAAGAAGCAGGAAAGTGTCTTGAAGAATTGAAGGAAGTAATGTCTAATGCACCAGTATTGGCAACTCCCAATTTCTCTAAACCATTTATCATCGAATGTGATGCCTTTGGATTCGGTATAGGTGCAGTATTAATGCAAGAAGGGCACCCTATCGGTTTTGAAAGCAGGAAGTTCAAAAAGCGAGAGCGTCTCAAGTCCACATACAACAAGGAAATGCTCGCAATTATGCATGCATTGGCCAAATGGAGACAATATTTGTTAGGGAGTAAATATTCCGTCTGAATGGATCATAACAATCTTCAGTATCTCCTTCGACAAAAAACACTCTCTGAAGAACAACAAAAATGGATTGAAAATTTTTTTGCCTTCGACATGGAGATATTACATAAGAAGGGAAAAGATAATGTAGTAGCAGATGCCATGTCCAGGAAAGATGCAGAACCAACACTACTTTGCAGTCTCAATTTTTTATTCCTAAATGGCTTAATGAGATTAGAAGTGAGTATGCCAAAGATCCAGAAATATCGGCTATAACCAATAATCTCCCAGGAAAGTCAAAATTTGAGTGGAAGAACGATATCTTATGGTACAAAGGAAGAATTTATCTAAATTCCAAATCCAAGTTTATATCAAAAATACTCAAGGAATCACATGATTCCATGTCATCCAGGCATATAGGATATTTTAAAACCTACTACAATTCATGCCAGTCCTCCTTTTGGAAGGGTATGAGACACGATATTTAAAAATATGTAGCAGAATGTGACAAGTGTCAAAGAAATAAAAGTGAAAATATTATGACACCTAGGTTACTTCATCCCTTAAATATTCTGAATCAGAAATGGGAAGAAATATCAATGGATTTTATTGAAGGGTTACATGTATTTGATGGAAAGGATAAGATCTTCGTAGTATAGATAGACTCACTAAATATGCTCACTTTATTGCTATGAAGAAAATGGACTCTGTAAAGAAAATTTCTGAGATATTTTGCAAACATATTTATAAACTACACGGATTCCCGAAAGTCATTGTGAGTGACAGAGATGCCAAATTTAAAGGAAATTTTTGGAAGGAATTGTTCAACCATATAGGAACCTAACTAAACATGAGCTCATCTTACCACCCCCAAACGAATGGACAAACGGAGGTTGTCAATAAATGTTTGGAAGCTTACCTACATTGTTATGCTACAGAAAAAACAAAATAAGTGGGCTCAATGATTTCATCTTTCTAAGTGGTCGTATAATTATACTTACCATACATCGGCAAAAATGACTCCATTCCAAGCGTTATATGGATACGAGCCCCCGAAATGGAAGGATCTCGCTTCAGTCCAGTCAAACCTACCAGTGGTTAAAAACCAGCGAGAAGAACACCAAAAGGGCGTCCAAGTCCTAAAAGAAAATCTGAATATTGCACAAAACCGTATGAAGCAACAGGCTGACTGCAATTGAACAGAGAGATCATTTGAAGTTGGAGACTGGGTGTTTTTCAAGCTCCAACCATACAAGCAGTTGTCCCTGAAACAAAAAGGGAAACATAAATTAGCTCTGAAGTTCTATTGTCCGTATCAAATCAACAAAAATATCAGTCAAGTCAATTATGGTTTGAGCCTTCCCAATACAAGTCATGTTCACAACGTCTTCCATGTGTCCTACTTAAAAAAAGCACTTGGTGACCATCAGTCACCCCAAATGACACTTTCACTTTTGGATGATGAAGGAAGGATCATTTTGGAACCCGAAAGTATCCTATCTACCCGAGAAAAGAAGCTACACTCTCGTGTTATTACAGAATATTTAATCAAGTGGAAGGATTTGCTTGAAGAAGAAGTGATGCAAGGGCATTAGATACTAGCCAGCAATGTAGGAGTCTTGTCCACATGTTGTGGCTAGAAGGGTTTGAAAACAGTCAAATTGTTACAGCTAGGTGTCAATACCTTAGCTGATTGTATTATTATTTCAGTTAGATTTGTAGAGGTCGAATAGTTAGTCCTTTGTCATGTTTTTAGTTTTCGAATAGTTGTAATTAGGCTCTTGAGTTACCATAACGGTCCTCACAGAGGAACCGAAAGGTCATGTGTCAATGTATATAGATGTAATCCCTCGGATGAAGAGGAAGAGAGGGAGAGAGGAAGAGAGGAAGAGATATTTCTGCAATAAACCCTGTTTGTTGCAATTGTTTCCAGTTAAATGGTTTCTAAGCTTGTTTTCCATTGGAGAGGCTCGAATCCTTGCCTGTGAAAGAATTGTTTAATTGTGAAGAAATTGAATTCTGTGTATATGTATACAATTACCGAGTCGAACCATTGTATCAACTCTGCATTCATCTGTCTGTCAATTCCCTTAATCTGATTCGAATAACCCCTGTTAACTCAATGCTACCACAGGTGAGATCTGTGCAGAGAGATTGTGGTCGTGAACGTGTTTAGTTGGAAGATTCCTGTTCTGTACAGGAATAGAGTTGTTGGTTCCAAACTGGAACTGTGTTCTGGACGCGAGCTAAATGAATGAAAGGAATAACGTAACCTCGCGTTAACCTGGTCAATCACTATAGCAAAACCACGAGCGGTTTTGAGGAGGCAGATTTCCCATATCGCACCACTTTTGGAGAGAAGGCGGTATTTTCTGAATTGGAGCGATTCCATAGAGGAATCGACACGTGGCGAAGTGGAACCATGCAAACTAGCCTTTCTGTATTCCCATCGCAAGTTAAAGCCAGTACGAGGACGCCGAGCGATATCGACGAGGGCCATCGATCTGGTGCAGGGTCATCAGAGGGTGGTCGCCTGACAGAGATGCGCAAGGTTTAACCTAAGGTACGGGCATACGTTGATTGGCTATCGGACGTAGAGGTGGGCCCGAAGCAGAAGTTCTATTATAAAGTTGATTTACAAGTGCAGAGTATTAATATAAGTTTCGAAGACTAATATAAAGTTTCGAAAGGCCTAATTTAAGGTTCGGGGATATAATATAAAGTTAAACATTGCGGATAGTATTATTTATCAAATTCTGCGAATTTGATAATTAATAAAAAGAAATAGACCACGTGGGAAAAAGGGGAACGAGGACAGAGCCACGTCATCCGTGGACCGGCTCTCCATTGGCAGACCTTTCAGCGTTTGTTGTGTCATTTGTGGTATCAGAGCTGTTGTCTGAAGTTGTTTTGCTGACATGGCAATCCGAGTTGGTAGAGGTGCTGGCAGAAGAAGACCTATTGCCAATGCTGAGGTGTTGGGAATGTTGCAGAGGGTCAAGGCCAGAATAGATGCCATGGAGCGAAGACAGCCCAGAGATCCTGAAGACATCACCGAACCTGAGACGGAAGAAGCAGAAGAAAATGTTGAAATTCCTCCTAACATGAGGCTCCTTAGAATTGTTCTGGGGTCTGCAGTTAAGCCCAAGATTGAAGTATTGAGTTATGCAGGGGGACTGAATCCAGAAGAACTAGTAGACTAGATAAATGAACTGAACAAGTGCTTCAATTATGAAGAAATAAGTGAAGATAAGAAGGTCAAGTTTGCAGTAACAAAGCTGAAAGGGCATGCTGCACTTTGGTGGGATGGAGTGCAGGCAGAGAGGAGGAGAGTTGGCAAGCAACCTATCAAGAGCTGGACCAGAATGATGGCTAAATTAAAAGGTAAATTCTTGCCTGGTGATTACCAGCTGAAATTGTATAAACAAATGCAGAACCTGAGACAGAGGTTGCTGACAGTAAAAGAGTACACAGAGGAATTCTACAGAGTAAGCATAAGGGATGGGCAATTCCAAGACACACCTGAGAAGACTGCCAGATATGTGAATGGTCTCAAGCTGGAGATCTAAGATGAGATTGGTCTCCTGTCTCCTAAGACAGTGGAAGAGGCCTACCAGATGGCCTTGAAAGCAGAGGAGAAACTCCTGAGGAAACAGTCTGCCAAGAAGAGAGGTACTTTCTGAGGGAAGGGAAGTCGGGGTGGTAGAGGAAAGCCTGCTACACCCAGGGATGGAGCTAACAGTAGCTCACCTCAGAACGCATCTACAGAGGATGATGCAAGGGGCAGAAAGGGTTCTTACGGAGGAAAAGGAAGAGGAGGCAGAGACAGAGGCAGGGGTAGAGAATTGAGGTGTTATAGATGCCAACAAGTGGGACACAAGAACTATGAATGTCCAGAGAATGTGGGTGCTGGTCCAAGGAATGCTATTGTTGCCCAGGCTGGAGAAGAGGCAGAAATTGAAGAAGAAATTCTTCCAGAGAGGGGAGAATCCTTAGTGGTAAATAAGGTCCTGTTGAAGCAAGCCAAAGAATTCATTGAGCCTGCACAAAGGAAGAATTTGTTTAGGAGCATATGCAAAGTCCAAGGGAAGTGCTGCCAGCTAGTCATTGATAGTGGCAGCACAGACAATCTGGTTTCCACTGAGGTAATAGAGAAGTCGAAGTTGAAGACAAGGGAGCATCCAACTCCCTACAGGGTGTCCTGGCTGCATAAAGGACATCAGCTGGTTGTGAAAGAACAGTGTGAGATAGAGCTGCAAATGGGAAAATATAAAGATAAGGTCCTGTGTGATGTAATGCCCATGGATTTGTGTCATATACTGCTGGGTAGACCTTGGCAGTTTGACAGAGCAGCAGTGCATGATGGCAAGAAGAACACTTACAAGTTCTTCAAAGATGGGGTACATCATACGTTGATCCCCATGGAAGAAGGAGAGCCATCCAGCAGAGTGATTGATCCAAATACCTTGTTGCTGAGCGAGAAAGAATATCTGCAACAGATAGAAGAGGAAGAGGTAAGCTTTGCTTTAGTTTGCAAGCCTAAAGTAGTTCTCACTTCTACAAAGATTTATGATTTACCAGTAGAAGTCCAAGAGATGTTAGATGATTACTGTGACAATGTTGTGGATGATTTACCTGATGAGCTTCCACCTGTTAGAAAGATCAGCCATCAGATAGATTTTATCCCTGGTTCAAATCTTCCCAATAAGGCAGCCTACCAAATGACTCCCAAGGAAAATGAGGAAATCAGGAGACAAGTACAAGAGTTGGTGGAGAAGGGACTGATCAGGGAAAGTCTGAGTCCATGTGCAGTACCAGCAGTATTGAGCCCAAAGAAAGATGGAGGCTGCAGGATGTGTACTGATTCCAGAGAAATCAATAAGATCACAATCAGATACAGATTTCCTTTGCCCAGAGTTGAGGACTTAATGGATTGTTTGAGTGGTGCTAAATATTTCTCAAAGATAGATTTGAAAAGTGGATATCACCAAATTAGAATAAGAGAGGGTGATGAGTGGAAAACTGCCTTTAAAACAAATGAAGGATTATATGAATGGATGGTAATGCCTTTTGGGTTGTCAAATGCACCAAGCACTTTTATGAGACTTATGAATGAAGTATTGGAAGAATTCATTGGTAAATTTGTGATAGTGTACCTAGATGATATATTAGTTTTCAGCAGAACTAAAGAAGAACATTTAAGGCATCTTAATCATGTCTTGAAGAAGCTGCACCAAGAGAAGCTGTTGATAAATCTGAAGAAATGCTCATTCATGAAGAAAGAGTTGGTGTATTTGGGGTTTGTTGTTTCCGCAGAAGGATTGAAGATGGACCTAGAAAAGGTTAAGGCAATTGTGGAGTGGCCTTCACCCAAGAATGTCTTTGAGGTAAGAAGTTTCCATGGACTTGCCAGTTTTTACGGAAAGTTTATAAGAAACTTCAGTAAGATTAATGCACCCATAATTGAGACAATAAAGAAGAGCAAACAGCCATTTAAGTGGACTGCTGAAGCAAAAATAAATTTTAAAATTTTGAAGCAAAAGATAACAGAGAAGCCTGTTTTGATTCTGCCTGATTTTACTAAACCATTTCAAGTAAAATGCGATGCCAGTGGGGAAGCCATTGGAGCTGTGTTGAGTCAGGATGATAGGCCTGTGGCATATTTCAGTGAGAAGCTGAATGACACTAGAAGAAAGTATTCCTCTTATGAGAAGGAATTCTATGCAATCGTTCAGGCACTGAAGAAGTGGAGACATTACTTGATGTCCAGGGAGTTTGTATTATATTCTGACAATCATGCTTTGTAGTATATTGTACAGCAGCCCAAGTTGAAACATAAGCATGCTAAGTGGGTTGAGTATCTCCAAAGTTTTAATTTTGTTTTGAAACATATAAGTGGCCAAGCCAATAAAGTAGCTGATGCTTTGAGTAGGAGGCACATGCTTGTTCAAGAAACTAATTTTGAAGTTGCAGGATTTGATTTTCTCAAAGAATTGTATAAAACGGATCCAGATTTTAAGGAAGCATTTGAGGCGTGTAATAACCCTGTTTTAGCAGATAGAAGCCAGTGGTTGGATTATTTCCTGCAGGAAGACTTGTTATTTGGAAGAAGCCAACTGTGTGTACCAAAATGTTCCATGAGAGAAAATTTGATCAAGGAGAAGCATAGTGGTGGACTTGTTGGACACTTTGGCACTGATAAGACTTATGAGAAGCTGAGTCATTTTTATTTCTGGCCCAAGATGAGAGCAGAAGTGGATAATTTTGTGAAGAATTGCAAAATCTGTCAGTATGCTAAAGGAAGGAGCCAGAATGCAGGATTGTACACTCCTTTGCCTATTCCAGATAGGCCTTGGGACATGGTGAGCATGGATTTTGTTCTAGGATTGCCCAAGACTCAGAGAGGGAATGATGCAGTCTTTGTTGCAGTGGACAGATTCTCCAAAATGGCACATTTTATTCCATGTTATAAAACTAGTGATGCCACCCATGTTGCTAACTTGTTTTTCAAAGAAGTTGTTAGACTGCATGGGTTTCCTAAGAGTATTGTTTCAGACAAAGACACCAGATTTGTGGGGCACTTTTGGAGGACATTGTGGAAGAAACTTGGTACCAAACTGAGTTTCAGCTCAGCTTATCATCCTCAGACTAATGGACAAACTAAAGTAGTGAATAGGAGTCTGGGAAATTTGTTGAGATGTCTTGCAGGAGAACATCCCAAGCAGTGGGATCATATTTTTCCCCAGGCAGAATATGCATATAATGACTCACCAAATAGGAGCACAGGGCAGATTCCATTCCACATTGCTTATGGAATGCACCCCAGAGGAATATCAGAGTTAAGAGATCTAGGAAAGGCAGAACTGAGAAGTGCATATGGTGAGGAATTTGCTTCAGAGATCCAGGCCATACATGAACAAGTGAAACAACGACTACAAGGTAGCAGCATCATATATAAAAACAGAGCAAACTTGAGCAGAAAGGAAGTTCATTTTGAAGTAGGAGATCAGGTTCTGGCACACTTGAGAAAGGAGAGATTCCCAAAGAAGCAGTACAATAAATTAAAGTTCAAAAAGATTGGGCCATGCAAGATACTTAGGAATTTTTCTGCAAATGCTTATGAGATTGAATTACCTCCTGATGTTGGAATATCTCCCATTTTTAATGTTGCAGATTTGTACAAGTATGAAGATGATGGTGCAGAAGAAAGAGCAGCAGACAAGGAACAGATTGAGTGGAGGGAGCAGCTACCTCCAGCACAGCCATTACAACCAGAGAAGATACTGGATAAAAGACCATTCAGAAGAACCAGAGGACGAGAGTACTTTCAATACTTGATCAAATGGAAGGATAAGCCAGAGGAAGATGCCACTTGGATGACTGAAGAAATGTTGCAGAAGATAGGCAAATCAATGGAAGAGCTCATGGATAGGAGCCCATGAAGAAAATTTCCCTCAGGAGTCTGATGCAGGGGCATTAGATACTAGCCAGCAATGTAGGAGTCTTGTCCACATGTTGTGGCTAGGAGGGTTTTAAAACAGTCAAATTGTTACAGCTAGGTGTCAATACCTTAGCTGATTGTATTATTATTTCAATCAGAGTTGTAGAGGTCGAATAGTTAGTCCTTTGTCATGTTTTTAGTTTTCAAATAGTTGTAATTAGGCTCTTGAGTTACCATAACAGTCCTCACAGAGGAACCGAAAGGTCATGTGTCGATGTATATAGATGTAATCCCTCGGATGAAGAGGAAGAGAGGAAGAGATATTTCTGTAATAAACCCTGTGTGTTGCAATTGTTTCCAGTTAAATGGTTTCTAAGCTTGTTTGCCATTGGAGAGGCCCGAATCCTTGCCTGTGAAAGAATTGTTTAATTGTGAAGCAATTGAATTCTGTGTATATGTATACAATTACCGAGTCGAACCATTGTATCGACTCCGCATTCATCTGTCTGTCAATTCCCTTAATATGATTCGAATAACCCCTGTTAACTCAATGCTACCACAGGTGAGATCTGTGTAGAGAGATTGTGGTTGTGAACGTGTTTAGTTGGAAGATTCTCGTTCTGTACAGGAATAGAGTTATTGGTTCTGAACTAGAACTATGGTCTGGACGCGAGCTAAATGAATGAAAGGAATAACGTAACCCCGCGTTAACCTGGTCAATCACTATAGCAAAACCACGAGTGGTTTTGAGGAGGCGGATTGCCCATATCGCAACACCTTTGGAGAGAAGGCGGTATTTTCTGAATTGGAGCGATTCCATAGAGGAATCAACATGTGGCGAAGTGGACTCGTGCAAACCATCCTTTCCGTATTCCCATCGCACGTTAAATCCAGTACGAGGACGCCGAGTGATATCGACGAGGGCTGTCGATCTGGCGCAGGGTCATCGGAGGGTGGTCGCTTGATGGATATGCGCGAGGTTTAACCTAAGGTACGGGCGTACGTTGATTGGCTATCAGACGTAGAGGTGGGCCCGGAGCAGAAGTTCTATTATAAAGTTGATTTACAAGTGCGGAGTATTAATATAAGTTTTGAAGACTAATATAAAGTTTCGAAAGGCCTAATTTAAGGTTCGGGGATATAATATAAAGTTAAACATTGCGGATAGTATTATTTATCAAATTCTGCGAATTTGATAATTAATAAAAAGAAATAGACCACGTGGGAAAAATGGGAACGAGGACAGAGCCACGTCATCTATGGACTAGCTCTCCGTTGGCAGACCTTTCAGCATTTGTTGCGTCAAGAAGCCTCTTGGGAAACTGAAGCATTTCGTCAATAACACCCATCGTTACGTATGCTTTGAGGACAAAGCATCTTTAATATAGGGGCAATGTTATGTACACTTTATTAATTATTATTTAAATGTAGTTGTCTTAGGTTTTATTAAGTGAAAGGGCATGATCAAAGATCATGCCTCTTCACCAAGGGACACTGTGAGGCTGTATTTAAAGCCTTGGTGATTCCCCATTGTAATCATCTCATCTTTTATCAATAATAAATATAATTATTACAGTTTATTTGAGTTTTTATGATCCACCTCCCTTGGTGACTTGACTTAAGGGCCAAGAAATATGCGAGAATCCCAACACAAACCTGCGGTAGAAATTAGCAAGATCTAAAAAGCTGTGAAGCTCTGTTAGAGTGGTTGGGGTTGGCCAATCCCGAATGACTCGAATCTTAGTTGGATCCACATCCACCCCCCTTTCATCAATAATGTATCCTAGATATTGAACCTAGGTCATGCCAAAAGTGCACTTCTCCAAATTGGCAAACAACTTGTGTTGCCGCCGTGTTTGGAGGACTTGTCGAATGTGGTGGAGGTGCTCTTCCAAAGTTTGGTTGAAGATCAAAATTTCATCCAAGTACACCACTACAAATGAGTTGGTGAATGGCGCAAGATGTCATCCATAAACCTCATGAAGGTTGCAGGAGCATTCGTCAACCCGAAAAGCATGACCAACCATTCAAAAAGGCCCTCCTTGGATTTGAAGGTAGTCTTCCACACATTGTAGGGTTCGATTGGTAGCTGGTGATACCTAGACTTCAAGTCAATCTTGCTGAAATATTTCTCCCCTTTGAGTTGGTCCAGAAGGTCATCAATCTGTGGGATCGAGTACCTATTCTAGACAGTGATCTTGTTCAGCGCTCGATAGTCAATACAGAGTCTCCAAGCCCCATCCTTCTTCTGTACCACCATGATCGGGCTCCCACGGGGTGATGAACTTGGCCGGATGTGACCTTTCTGCAGTGGCTCTTGAATCTACCTCTTGATTTCATCGTTCTTCGTAACAAAGCACTGATAGATCGGTCCATTGGTTAGCGGCACACCTGGGGTCAGATCAATGGGGTGCTTGACCTAACAGTGCAGAGGTACCCCTATGGGTGAGGTGAATATGTCCCCATACTCATCCACAACCTTGTCCATTTTTTTTTGTCGTGCAGAGGAGCCCTGTTTGGAGGTCGTGGCCAAAATTTTCTTCTTGCCCTAGGGGCGGATCATCAGGAAAAAAAAATTCCTGGTTTGGGAAATGAGCTTAATGCATTGTTTTGCAGTAACTAAAGAGATAGCGGCAGGCGGTGGTACCTTTTTCATCCTGTACAACTTATTTCCCAAAGTAACAATAAAAGCGCGAGGCCGGGACTCATACACAACATGTTTCTTCCACAAGTATGGTTGGCCTAATAATACATCAGAAATATCAAGAGGAGAAATGTCACATAATACCTCATCCGTGAAGGGCTTGATGCTATAGGGAAGGCAGCACTGCTGGCTGACGCGGAGATCCCGTCCTTGGTGAAGCCACATAATGGTGTGTGGTTGTGGGTGTGTTATGGTCGAAAAGCCCAACCGCTTCACGCGTATGTTGAAATGTGGTTCTTTTGGCTCCCATTGTCGACAATAAACTATAGCGAGGAACCCTTTACCCACATCTAGGAGTGGAAGAGATGCTCCTCCTCCTCTAGATTTTTTGGTTCCTCCTTCTGGATCTTCGCAGAGGCAACAATGGCATTAGGCTCGACATCAATAATATGTTTCCCTTTGTCATTCCCCTTGTCAGGTTCTGAATCAAAGTCGGAGCATGCATCTGATTCAGAAGCCTACATCTCGGGCACCAGCGACTGCTTGGCCCGACACTCACTTGTGTTGTGAGTGGAGATCTTATGGAACTCACACCACTTTCCCGTGTCCTTCTTTGGCTTCGCGATGTTATTCTTTTCTTGTGGATTTGGAAAGTTGTCTTGGGCTGCCATGCTTTGGCTTTGTAATTTGTTATGCGGTTTTGGAGCACCTTTCCCTTGCTTTTGATTCGAAGATCCAAAGTCTCGCTTCTTCTCTTTGAATTTCTGCTCAATCTTCGTAGCATACGAGTATGTCATACCAAACGAGGAGATGTCAAGGAACTCCATTTCCTCCTGAATGTATATGTGCATACAACTGCAATACTTTAGCACCAATTTTTTCTCCAAATATTTGATACCCAACTTTGTGTGCAAGGTATGGAACAGATTCGTCAGCTCATGCACATCCTGATCCCTTTGTTGTTGTTGCATGGTCCATTGTATGTAATTGTCCTCATAGCTCCCCACAGGGTAGTATTGTTCCTTGATGGCATCTCAGAAATAATTCCAAGTGATTACGACTGAGAACAAAGAGGGTTTTGTCTCATCCTTTTTATCATAGTAGGTTTCCCATTACTCCTTGACATGGGGGGTAGCTTTGAGGAGTGAAAAAATAATCTCCTCCCAGTCGAAAAAGTCATGAACTGAGAAATATCCTTCTAATAGATTCAACCATCTATCTACGACATCTTCATTTATTTGACCCTCAAATATGGGAATGTCAAAGTTTACTTTTACCTTAAAGGGAGTCGTGTCTCTAGAGTGGCTGTTGGATGCAGATACGCCATTGGTGGGCAGTCGTTGAAGGATTTAGGAAAATTTATCCATCATCGCGTTCCTTTGTTTTTCGAGGGCCTCCTCGAGCAATATTTTGATAGGATCTCTTGATCCCTCATCTTTCTTTTCGTCCCCCATGGGCAGCCGTCAGGATTTGCGAGGCTAATCTTGCAAAGGTTCAACCAGATCGAGCCCTAACTCCTTATACCACGACCTCGTTGCGGACATGCAAATAAGGATCAAGAAAAAGCATACCACTCAAATACCACTGATCCGGATTTATGTTGGAATGCAATAGGATAAACATGTAACCATAAATACAAAGATGTTGCGGAAATAAAACTTCATTTCATTAATATCAAAGAACTGAAATTTGCTTAGAGACAATGGAAATAAACTAGCTAGGGCGCTGGTAGCTTATCTTTGAGAAGAGATGTGGTGGCTACAGGTTTATGAACTGTGTTACAATGAGGCTCGAGGGCCTATTTATTATTTAGAAACAATGGAAAATCATAAACATCCAAAACCCCAACCCTAGGAGATGAAGCACCCAAACTATGGGCCCCGTTTGGGTAAATTTGTGTTTCAACTTCCCAAGGACGTAACTTTGGCATACGATCTCCATTTGACACACACCATACCTCGTTATAAATATCAATACAACTTTTGATGTGAGAAACATCGGTCCATGGACCCATGTTGCTCTTGGTTTTCCAAAAAAACGTCGTTTAGGGCCTCAAAACAGCTCTGGAAGTTCAGGACCCGAAAAACTTCTAAAAATAGTAAGTTGTGCCGAAACTGAAAAACTGAAAGAAACCATGGTGGGGCCCCAAGTGGAATAGGCGAGTGGCCACCAATATCCACCTGGATCACAAAAACATTGATATCACATCAAGAAAAGCAAAAAAGGTAAGTTCTTTGTAAATTCTTTACAAAAAATATTATTTTTGAACTATCTGTAAGTTTAACTAATATGTATTGTTTACTATGTATCATGCATAGCCACAAAATGACGAAGCTTGATAAGATTATTTATGATCTAGGACCAGAATATCATAAAAGCTTGATGGAAAAACTGCAAAAGGAAGAATTAGGTGAGTGAAAAAATTCCATCAATCCAATATGAGTTTCTTTTTTTAATTTTCATTAATAATATACTTAAAATTATTCTATAACATGTTTCAAACAATCTATTAATTCACATATGTTTAATGTTCTACAAGTACCAACAACTCAGAAAAGGAATTTTGTTCTAAGAAAAGAAAAAAATAGAACATGCAAATCAAAATGAATTGCTCCTTAACTCATCTGGAGTGGTGATGGAGGTTAACGAAAGGGGGAAAAACTTTTACAAAAGTTTGAGGGATATAGTGGAACGAATGTATAGATGTTATTTCCACTTACAATACAAAAATAAATCCAATGATTCCAAGAACCAAATTTTATCTAAACTACAGGAAGAGTTTCCAGAGAATTGGTTAATGAGACCTGTCATACTTTTAATAGAAAAAATGTACAACTACAAAAAAGAAGGAATGAAAAAGTAATATTCCTTTAAATGTTTTTCTAGGATTATTTATAAATATCACTTTTGTTATATTTACTTTTCATATATCAATATAAAAATTAATAGTTTATTTTCATGTTACATTTTGAGGAAGATTATGAAAATCTCAAAAGATGAACAAGATGATATTAGAAATATGCCAGTAGGAATGTCCAAAAAGGTGTAAAAGGAGATGGTCAAAGAAATGGACAAAATTGCATTGCAGGCCATCTCAACAACAACGTGCTTCAAATGTAATATGTATTCATTGAATTTTTCAATTAGGTACAATAAATAAACAATTTAGCATTAAATATTAATTTTCAAGTATTTTCTTGCAGAAAAGAAAAGAAAATGGAACCCATTCAGCACATAAAACAAGATTACAAGGAAGAAAAGGGTTGATATCTAAGTTTCTGAATAATTGTTACTTCCCTGTAACAACTTAACTAGATTTCATTTTTGCATATTTTAAGTTGTTTTACAACAATCACCATTGAATGTCTTCAAACAGGTGCTAAAATACAAAGAAGAATCATCAGACGAATTGATTGACATTGGGTTAAATATGGGTTGTGAGTATATGTTGGCATATCAGAAATTAATTGTGGATTTTGTAAGCATCTATCGATCTTGTTTTACTTAGCTCCGTCTATAATTAATAGAACAAAAAAATCTTTTATTTTAAATATATTATTTGTTATGGGGTATAAAACTTGCAGGAAACAAAGTATGGAACTTTGCCAACATATGAAATCTTGAAATATGACATGAAATTTGGTTTTGAAAGAATGTGTATAGTTCATGAGTTAATTGTTGCTATGGTACGCCATTTACTTTCTATTTACATTGATGTATATTATTTAATATTGCAGTTTTCATTATTCTCACCAATGTATATACACTCATTACAGTTTATTTTTATGTTTGTAAATGGAAGGTGAAGAAGAAGAAAACAATCAAAACTGTGAACAAAACATTCCTCAAACTAACCCAAGTCATGGAAGTAACTTGAGCAGTGACAGTAGTTCAAGTGAAGAATGATGATCATTATGTTTGGATATCAAAGAAAGGTGTTGTAATTTTTTAAATATTTTTCTGTGAAATTAGACATTTTGTTTAATTTAATGGTCACAGCGTACCAATTGAAAGACAAAGGGATACCAATAACTGTCACATTTTGTATGACAAAGACTGCCTTAGATATATATATATATATATATATATATATATATATATATATATATATATATATATATATATATGTTTTAATTTATTCTATTGTGTTCTCCATTTTTGCTGTGAAATGTAACACCAATGATTAAATATTATAATGAAGAGATGTGAAATATGATGATATGATATAACAAATTAATCCAAACATCACATTCAAATGCACTAATAAAACTTTAATTAATATGAATACTGTTATAAGATATGTGTAGTCTTTTGATGAATATTTAATTTTAAAAAAATCACAATAATTATGATATGATATAACAAATTAATCCAAACATCACATTCAAATGCACTAATAAAAATTTAATTTATATGAGTACTGTTATAAGATATGTGTCGACTTTTGATGAATAATGAATTTTAAAAATCACAATAATTTCACTTTCACAGGTCGATGTTTCTAAAAAATACAAAATGAACATTGGTGTGTGTTAGTTATTGTACATCAGTGCGTTTGTATGAGAAAGTGCATCGGTATGTTTCTATGACCTATGGTCACCGTACAAATACCAATACCAATTATAAATCTCGGTGCATTTGTGTGATATTGCCTATCGGTGTGTTTATGTGAGTCTTCTCATCGGTCCATTTGTATGACCTATGGGCACTGCACAAATACCAATATGAATTAGATCAATAGGTGCGTTTGTGTGATAATGCGCATCGGTGCATTGTATCACCTACAGTGCTCTCAGTGCAGTTTTAGACCTTTACGGCCTGGTGCATGCACCTTCAACCGCCCTCGGGCCGACCGTCTAGCTAACACGCACTGGGATGTTTACTCTAAAACGCATCGGTGCGTTGACACCTGAATAGTGCATCGATGAGAAAAACATCTGTAATAACCTATGGTCGCCCAATTTTTTTAGTTGTGTTGAAATTTAGTTAGAAGCTCCGCCAAAACCTTTGTTACTGAAAATGGATGTTGTAGAAATTTTTTTTTTGACAATTTTGGCCAATTTTATAATACTAAAAACCTCCTTTATAACCTCCTCTAAAGGGTCTTTTCCTTGCAGTGGTAACTCCTGCTTCCATTAGGTCCACTTCTATTGTTATTGGTGGCAGAGCTATTGATGTTGCAGATGAGTTTGGGTAATCCTCAGACTCTGATGCAAATGATGTCTTTGCAGCTCCTGATGTTGATCCCATGTCTAGTGGTGGTGATGAATTTGATGATTGATCATGTGTACACAATAGAGTCTAGACTCTAGACTTGTAGTCTTCTACTAGGCCAATGGCCTCATAGCTTGTAGCATTGTTTTTGGACTTTATGGGCCATTTGGAGCCTCATTGCTTATGTATTTTTTTGATGATATGTATTGCACTCAGTGCCATTTTGATATATTCACCTTTACATGGTATATAAATGAGAAAAATTTTCATATTTTGTCTCTATTGGCTTGGAATCATGGTTGAGAATCTTAACCATAGTTTTTTTAATTAAAAATTAATTATTTAATGTATTTTTTTTTAAACCGGTTCGTTTAGACTTTACCAGTACTAATTATACCCATTCAGGTCAGAAACCTGGTTCATTAGGTCCATCGATCTGGTCACTAGTTCCAGTTTTTAATACTATGGTTGGAAGCCTATTTCCTTATCCTTTTCTGTTTTTTCTTTCCTTATTTCTTTATTTGTTTTCCATTCCGATATTCTTGTCTTTCTTCTATATCCCTTAATCTTGTACCATATGACTTTTTATCTGCAAAGCTTGTGGGAATTGTTGTCAGTGTTATTTATTTTGAGGATAAGAAGCCTTCTTCTTCCTCCTCTTCATCTATGGTCTCTTTCGCATTGATGGATTCTTCTCAAGTTGTGGGAGGGACTGAATTCTGCTTCGAAGTTGAAGGAGGGAGAGAAGCCTCAGCACTAATTCCAGGAGTAGGCCCCCCTTCATCCTAAATCGAGGCCAGGGTTTTGACCTTGTTCTAATTTCTGCCATCTTCATTTCCTGGGGATTCTGTTTCCAATGTGGGGGTTGGTTTACTTTGAGATGGGCCTTGTTTCATGGGGATTGTGGTTTTGGTTGTCCCTCTCCCATTATTTTGTTTGGTATTTATTTTTTCCTCTTGGAATTTTTCCATTGTTCATTCTCTTCTCCTTGTTGCTCAGAATTTTCTTGTTGCTTGGGACATCCTTTTGCAAAGTTCCCATATTCATGGAAAAGTTTGCATTTAAAGGGAAATTGGTCGTAGTCCACTTCCTGAATATGAGACCAACTATCCATACATATTTTAAATTTGAAGGCAACCCTTTTTCGAGGTCTACTTCCACAGAGATCTGAGCAAAAGAAAATAATCCTTATTTTGGTTCAACACAATCTATATATTTCTTTAGTGCATTCCCAATTGGATGGAAGGTAGCATCATTCCATCAATGGATCGAAAGGAAAGGAAGCTTAACCCAAATTGGAATCGAGGAGGGGACATCACATTCCATATTAAAACTATGAATCCATCTATCTAAATACATTCCTGAGCGCCCATGAAGTATGGGCCACTCCATAATACCAAATCTATGTCCAACCTGTTTTCAAAGAAGAAAGTATAGAATCCCTTCCCACATAAAGTTGACATAACTTCTCCTTGTATAAACGGTTTCCAATTCTTTTCTATCCAGGATCACAATGAACGAGGCGATGGCCAGAAACCCATAAATTTTTTAATAAGGCCATAGACCATGAGCTGCAGGGCTCTGGAGCATGCTTGCGAGGCAGTGATAGTGATATTAGGGATTTCACCTCCTTTTTTAACAAAATGAGAGGGCCCTTGTTTCTGAAATTCAGGGGTTGCAGCAACCAGGGAGTTAAATGTTTCAATGTCGGCATCAATGGTGCCATTCAAGGTCAGTGCAATCATATGGTTGTCCGATGAGGGAAGGGAGGGAAAGAGGCTAAACCAGTAGGGAGGAAGCACGAGATATGGGAAGCAAGGAGATGAAGGAGAGGAGAAAAATTTAGCATGAGGCCTAGGGGAAGGGGCAGCAGACAGCGCAAGCTAGGACATGGTCGCACACGAGCTGCTAGGGTTTTTCTGCTTCTGGAAATAGTTAGTACTCAACAATTCCAAAAGTTGAGTCTCACGGTTAAAAAAAAAAATAAATAAATTTAAATAATAATAATAAATAACAAAAATTGAATTCCCAATGTTAAAATATGGATAAGCGACAACATTTTTTGTCAAAGAATGCGTAATACCATGCCTGCCGCATGTGTAATAATAAATAAAGAGTTTTAAAAAGTCATATTCATTCGAAATATGGTTTCTAGAATCACTTATCTCTACTTGTCCATTATTTACGCCCTCTCCCATGCCCATCATTCTCTCTCACTCGCTCCCTCTCCTATCCTACTTCCCACCCCTCAAGACCACGCCAACTCCCTCTCCTCCACAAAACCCCATTTCCTCCCTTTCTACCACTAAAATATTAGTGTATAGCATGACCAGTCCCCTCCCCACAACCAATTTCCAAGTGCATTCTCAAATAAGTAGTGGGTTTAGAAATTAGAGTGAATTTTATCAAGGTGAGCTCCCTTTCTACATTCAAATTTTAAACCCATCACTCAAATGCGTAACGAGCTTGAAAATTGGAGCAGATGTAGGGGATTGAGACTCCTCCCCACACCTAATCTCCAAACCTATTGTTATAATGAGTAGCAGGTCTAGAAATTATTTGTGTGGACAAAACTTGTTCCCCAACCACTCCTTCCTCTCCTTTATATGGGAGGAGGATGTTGAGATGGATAAGAAATAGGGGTGGGAAGGGGGTGGCTATGCAACAAGCCAAGCCATGAATGCTAGATAAATAAGAGAAGAAGTGATTCCAAAAATTTCCCCACCAATAATTTAACATATAAAATAATTTTTTTTTAAATAAATTCTCTCTCTCTCTCTCTATATATATATATTTTAAATTTTTTTTTTTAATTGAAATTTTTTTTACTATTCCTCAAATTTTTTAATTTTTTTATTATTTGTATTCTCCATTATTTCTACCTTATTTTTTAATGGTTTTTTTATTATATATATATATATATATATATATATATATATATATATATATATATATATATATATATATATATATTCTTTTTCTTTTTCTTTTTCTATTTTCCTTTATATTTTGTGAGGATTTTATTTGTTACAACATCATGATTTTATGTTATAGTTTTAAAAATGATTGATATGTACTATAACCCCATTTTTTGATTTAGTAGTTGATTTTAATATTTTGATTACAATGGCACTAATCGTAAAATAACATTTTTCAATTTGGTAATTGATATTAAGATTTTTTACAATGGTTTTTTTTGTTAAGTTTGTGAGTTCAAAGTTGTAATTTTAACCTCAAAAAAATAGTGTTGATGTTAACATAACTTTGTAATTCGAGGTTTGATTTTAACATTTTTGTTGGTAACTTTACAAGGCTATTAAAGTTGTGGCTACAAAAGGTGGAAATTTTAATTAAAAGAAAAATGGATTTCTATTAATAACTTCATATTTTGATTAAGGAATAAAAACAAATACTAAATGTGACTTATAAAAAATAAGAGTTTTGGAGGGTTCTCATCAAATTAGTAATTATATTTTCATATTGACAGAGAATTCAAGAATAGCATTGTGTATACGTGTGATTCATCCAAGGTTTCATATGGTTACTCCATCCATCATCACGGACCAAAATGAGCCTTGTGAGTAAACCGGCCTAGATCCATCTTAAATCTGGATCTATCAAGCGCCGAAAGGGATCAAATGTCTCGAGGTGCAAACCTCTTTTTTGAATGCAAAACTTGAGGAAAGGTTTGGTCCTCGAGAGATTTGATCCCTCTCGGCGCTTGATAGATCCAGAGTTAAGATGGATCTAGGTTGGTTTCAGTCGTGTGCGGCCAAGGAAAATCTATCGAAGATATGAACATTTTTAGCAATAATATGTAAATATATCTAATATTAATATACTAATTTTACATATGCTAAATATGTCTAAGATTAACCTCATCTTTTAATTTTAAATTTGCTTAGTTACCTCAGTTTATTGAGATGATAAATATTGTTGATAACTTTAATGATGAAATACAAATTTTAAATGCAAATTGATAAAAATAGTGTTGAATGATAGAAAATGTGAATAATAAGAATGTTGTCAATTACAAATAGTCTTCATTGTGATCAATCTCAAACTATTTTCTTTTACTATTCTTATTATCACCTTTGTTAGATTTGTCATATTTTCATATTGTAAACCATTTAAATCTTTAGCTGGAATTGTTGTAGTAAACATCATACCTTGTCTCTCTTGCTCTCCAATATTAATAGATTGAATTACTATAATACAAAAATCAATGTACATTGTCAATAATTTTTTGTGCTTACAAGTTAGAACAAGAATAAAAAATGCAAGAAAGATGTAAAAGAAAAAAAAAACAATCTCAATACAAATGAAATTAGTAATAGATATCAAATTTATGTCAATTGATTGTATTAATAGCATCTAATGCATAGCATAATGGTATTCTTAGTTAGATTTTTAAAATTTATTACACCGGTGTCTCTTAAAAACTTAGTGGAATAAATTAGATGTGGAGTTGAAACACACGAAGCGCCTTCTAAAAAGTATCTTTTATGTTAAACCTCTAGAAATATCCTAATAATCTTTACATTTACATTATAAGAAATGATAATAAATCACATAATTCCATGAAAATGCAAATGTACATGCCTTAAATATCATGGTAAATTGACATCTAAAAATCACTCCTATATAAAACCGGTGAAAATATCCTTATGATCTTTACACTGAATGAGAGATGATAATAAATCACTCCTATATAAAACCGGTGAAAATATCCTTATGATCTTTACACTCAATGAGAGATGATAATAAATCACATAATTCCACATAAATGCAAATGTACATGCCTTAAATTTCATGGTACGTTGGCATCTAAAGATGGAGTGATTTTTTATTTTATTTTTTGGGATATTAGCTTATGAGTTCACCTTTAAACCATAAATATCACATGTCTCTTTTTATAATTTGTAATTGATAATATAATAATATATATTATAGGCATAAAATCATCAACCAACAATAATATGTATTATAGGCATAAAATCATCAACCAACAATAATACTATTACATTGGTAAATATACAACCATCTCCTAGTCCAATGGAATTAAAAATAATATGTTCCAATTGATATAGGTAAAGTCCAACTACAACAAAGAAAGCACACAACCATGGATATCTTCAATGTATCATGTAGGTGTTTGGACACCAACCACTCTCTCATAGGGTATCATGTAGGTGTTTGGACACCAACCACTCTCTCATAGGGTATCATGTAGGTGTTTGGACACCAACCACTCTCTCATAGGGTGTTTGGAGTTTGATATTTGTGTCAAATATGTTTTGAAAGTCAACAAAGCAATGATATACTATATGCCAAGAATATACTTTATGTTGGTGATTTTGTTTAAAACCCACCTACCCTTGTGCATGGAGTTCCTTGATTTCAACAAATCTAGGATTAAGTTGTCTTGCATGGTAACAAATAACTTGCTCATGGTTATCATCTTTTAAGAGTTTAAGGATGAAAATTAAGAATGCCCCATAATAATAATTATTTTTTTTAACAACAAAAGAAACCCAATTATTAAAAACAAATCATCACTTTTTCTTTTTAATAGAATTAAGATTAATTTTTCTTTTTATTACATTTTATTGGTTATTGATAACTAAAAGTATTAATAATTTGTTTTTAACATTTTATTGCTATTTTTATATAAATAATATTAGAAAATTAATTAATTTATTAAAATATTAAAATTTTTATTTTTAATATCTTATTACTATTTTTATATAAATATTATTAGAAAATTAATTAATGTATTAAAATATTAAAAATATATTAGTAATATTCACAAAATTAAATCTTATCTTTTATAAAATTTAAAAATAAAATATTAATATAAAAATATTAAATATAACCATTTTTAATAATTAAATTAAATTTTAATAATTTAATTTAATTTTGTAAAATTTTCAATTAAAAAACAAAATAAATAAAATTATAATTATATTACATATTCATAACCAGTAAAATTAATCACTAAATTAACCTTAAACTACATAATACAAGTTTGTAAAAATTGTTTCCAAGATGATGAACCTGCTTTTTCAATATGCCACACTTGGCTTGGTATAAATTTGATAGTTTTTTTTTTATTCTTTTTTATAAAATGTTATATATATATATATATATATATATATATATATATATATATATATATATATATATATATATATATATATATATATATATATATATATATATTATCTAATTAGAGAATAGTGTATATTATATATAATTTTATGATTTTTGTCATATAAATAGCAAATTTAGATAATAGATAATATATAAAATAATATCATTAAATTGAAAAAGTTCATATAAAATGTTTGGTGTGCCATACACCATAAAGAATACAACACCAAATATAAAGAAAAAATATTTTTTTTTAATTTATTATCTTTCCAAATTTTATATATTTTATTTTCCAAATTTCATATACCCTAATCTCAATCAACCATTAATGAATCAAATCTTGTTATACTTACTTGCAAGTATAGTAAGTATTGCTTTCCATAATTGTAATATGTTTGGAAATTTTGCTATAATTTTAAAACATATTTTTAGTATTATACAACCATTAAAATTTTGTGAATAAACTTGATTTTAAAAATAAATAAATTCAAATTATGAGTAGAATTTTGTTAGGATAAGTTATAAGATGCACATTACATATTCATTGTATAATCTCAGTCTTTAATACAAGATACTAATTATTTTGATTAATTAAATAGAAAAAATAAATTAAAATGATGATTTAGCTTTGTTTAATGAATGATCATCTTTATCTTATTAAATTATTTATTATGATTTGAAAGCATACTTTCAATCTTAAGGAACCACTAAAATTTTATGAATAAACATGATTTTTGAAATAAATAAATTCAAATTCAAACTCACAAGTACAATTTATAGTGTTCCTCCTCGAACCTCTCTTCTCATTTTGCTACAACTTTCCCATTGAACAACTTACATAAACAATCTCCATACATTAAATAAAATTCATTAATGTCAATTCAAATCTTGGAAAAATAAAACACTGCCAATGTCACTTATTAATTTCATTTTTATTTTACGAGTCAAAATGTTTATATAAGATAACATAAAAAGACATTACAATATCTCTTCCATAGTTCAATAATTAGCTATGGAAAAAATAAAATTCTCCATTTTTATATCTGCCACACTCCTTTAACAAACAAAAAATTGTGGGTTTAATATTGGGAATTCAATTTTTGTTATTTTTTATTGTTATTTAAATTTATTTACTTGTAAGGTGATTAGTTGAGGTCTTATTATGGGTTGTTTAGTAACTTCTATTTCCATTAGTTATTAATTTTTTGTTTTATTTTCCTTTTTATTTAACTTTTTTTTTTCTCTTTTTTTTTTTACTTCCATTTTTATAAATTATAGTTTTCCCGCCTTATTTTCAATTTAAGAATTTTTTTTTTTTACAAGAACGGTTATGGATTTGTATTAGATCTTTGGCATGAATGCCTCGAAACAGATTACAAAATTTGGGGGCAATTCCCAATTTTCCTCTCTTGTCATGATATATATGGCTCGAGAATTAATATGTCGATACTTCTTACAACTAGCTATCGCTTCAATCTCCGAAATTTTCCCTAACTTGTGGATACAAACAAACTGTTGTAATAAAATGCAGTAAAACATGGGACTGGAAATTAAGGAATAGGAGTCCATTCATCTTCCTTGTCACTTGAAAGAGTGCCAATGGAAAGAAGAGCTAATTTGTTGGCTTCTATATCTGCGTCCTTATTATTCTCCCGCAGAACATGGAAGAAGTTCACCCTTTGGAGTGTTTTTGACATTGATTTGATTCTCTTCACCAATCTAGCAAATCTAAGATCTTTAGGAACAGAGTTATCCACAATAACTTTTATGATGGATTGAGAGTCACCTATCACGATTACCTCTTTGATGCCAATTTTTTTTACTTGCTTGAGGCCTTGGAGAAGAGCAGGCGCTTCATCTTGAATGCTTATGGAATGACCCAAGCCCCAAACAAAACTATGTTCACTTCTGCCCTCTAGATTCTTAATAACCCCACCTGCACCAGCTTTTCTGGGATTGCCTTTGGCAACCCCATCAAAGAACAAGGAGTGTGTGGCTTGCTTAATAATCCATTCTGAAAGGTCCTTCTCATTGAGTCTGATTTTCCAATCTTCACTTATCTTATTTTTCCTTGTTTTCGTAGAGAATTCAAGTCCCATCATGTTACCCATTCCATATCCTTCTGGCTTAAATTGGTTGCTTCGAGGTGCCCACCCATGCTTTCTTTCAATTGACTTTTAATGTTAACTATGACAATTTTTGCAATCTGCTCTTTGTCTCTGAAAATTCTGCTATTCCTTTCAAGCCAGATTTTCCAATAGATTATCTTTGGAAGAGAGAACCAAAAGGCTTTGAAACTGTTGTTCTTGGGGTGCCCCCTAGGGTATTTATGAAGCCAATTAGAAAATAGATCAGGTATGGAGTTCGGAAGAATGAAGTTGTTGCCCCAAGGAGCCAGAGCCTCATGCCAAACCTTTGCAGCAAATTTACATTCCAGCATAATATGGCAAAAATTCTCTTCGTTTTCACAACACATCTGGCATGTTAAGGGACCTTGGAAAGCTCTCTTTTTTTAATCTGTCATTTGTCAAATTCCTGTTATGGCACATAAGCCAGCAAAAGAAATCAATTTTAGGAATGGATTTGAGGCTCCATAACCCCTTCCATATCGCTAGGTTTGGAGGAAAGTGGGGCATCTCCAAATGTTTTGCATAGCCCAGGGCATCAGAGTAAGTGCTGGATTGGCCCCTGCCACACTTGTCCAGCAGCCTTTCATGCAACGGTGCCATGCCATGGAGGTGGGCGAGCAAAGAGTCAAATTCCGCCTTCAACTCCACAAGGACCTGAATATCCTTCCAACCCGACGAGTGACATTCATCCCAGCGAGAGAGGTCCCATAGAGAGGATAAGCCTGTGTTTTTCATCCAAATGCACAGTGGATGTAGTGTGGGAACATCTGCCAGAGGCAGTTTGCGAATGTTGTCTTGCCATATATCAATTAATTTACCATTACCAGGTATCCAATATGCTTGAGATTGAATCAATGGAATAGGCAATGCACAGAGTTTGATCAGTTGCGTGCCTGAGATAGGGAGGGGTTTTTCTAAACAATGTTTCCTCTGACCTTTAAATTATTTACGCCATAACGCTTTTTGTGCCTAGCCTGGTTTGGGAGCCATTATTCTCCATACAATTTTGGCTCCCATCGCAATATTTTGAGATCGGAGCAATTTAAAATTTAGACCACCTTCCATTAGAGGTTTGGTAACATTTTCCCATCTGACAAGAGGGATTCTATTTTCGTATTTTTTGCCTCCTTTCTAGAAAAATCTTCGAATGAGCTCCTCCATCTTTTTGAGGATGCAGATAGGACCCAACAGAACTGAGAATTGGAAAATAGGAAGGCTATTGAGGACTACTTTGATCAACATTGTCTTACCAGCAACGTTAAACCAAGAGAATCCCCATGCCTGGATTCTAAGTTTGAATTTATCAATCAAAGGGAGCCAATCTCTGCTGAAGGCGGATTTTTGAAAATAGGAAGGCCTAGGTACTTGAAAGAAGACCAATTAAAAGAGCCTACAAAATCCAGGCATCAGGAAATAGCACTTATAATGTGGGTTGAAATGTTCCAGCAATAGATATAGCACTTCCCTTTGTTTAATTTGTTGCCTGTGGCATCACAATAGTCATCCAACACTTCTTTAAATTTGGAGGCGGAAAGCAGAGAGGCTACACCCAGCAACAAAGTATCGTCAGCAAAAAAATCATGGTTAATATTTTTAACACCTCTTGCTATATTTAGACCCAAAATTTCTTGATCAATTAGCTTCTTGTTCAAATAAAAACTTAACACAGATGCTTGGAGAAAAAAAAGGAGGGGAGAGAGAGGGCATCCCTGTCAAAGACCTCTTGTAGCTTTGAAGAAGTCTGCAGCTTGCCCATTCACCAAGGGGGCTATCCAAGGCTCAGTGATACACGCACGGATCCAGTTAATGAATTCAGTCCCAAATCCAAACTTGTGCAAACCCCAAGAAGAAATTTGTGCCTAACTCGATCAAAAGCATTAGCTAGATCAAGTTTAACAACCATTCCTTTTTCTTTTCGTTGAATTCTTGAATGGATCACCTCTTGCACAAGAATGAAATTATCAACAATCTGCCTTCCATGTACAAAGCCACTTTGGTTTTCTAGAATAATTTTAGGAAGGATACCTTTCAACCTGTTGGCTATCACCTTGGTTATAATTTTGTAACCAATGTTGCATAATGAAATAGGCCTAAATTTGTTAAAAAAATTGGCTCCCTTTTCCTTCGAAATGAGGGCGAGGAAGGCAGAGTTTGTGTTGCCCCCAATTTCCTGGCAAGCTTGACATTTCAGAACCATTTTGTGCAGATCCTTTTCCACTATAAGCCAACATGATTGAAGAAATATTGTTGTGAATCCATCTGCTTCGAGGGCTTTGTCGAGATCCATATCAAAGAGGGCAGCCTTTATTTCTTCTCTAGAGACCTTTGCCTCCAAATAAGGATTCACATTGGAGGTAATCTCTATGGGAACCACATCCAATAATTTAGAAGTTTGATTCCCCACACCTTCTTCACTGTATAGGTTTTCAAAATGGGCGAAGGTTGCCCTTTTAATGCTCATGAAATCCTTGTGGGTAGAGGAATCCTCCTTGATTTCTGAAATGGAATTGAAGCATCTTCTCACTTGGGCTTGCTTGTGGAAGAAGGATGTATTTCTATCTCCCGCCTTAAGCCAAAGACTACGAGATTTTTATCTCCAAAACTCTTCCTCCGCAAAACAGGACTTATAAAGCTTATGTTGTAATTCGGCCTCCCTGTCAAGAGCTTCCTTAGTAATGGCTGCATCTTCCATTTGTTGATGATGTGTCTCAAGACTGGCTTGAGCCTGTTTCCTTTCTACTGCTAGATTGGGGAGGGTTTTAACCCAAATTTTTAATGCAACTTTCAATATTCTGAGCTTTCCTCCCAAACAAATAAAGACGAGCCATTTATAGGGAAGTTCCAACTTTCCTTGATTCTTTCCATGAAGTCCAGGTTTTTAATCCATAGAATACTAAATCTAAATGTAATAGGACCCATGTCCTTTTGGGTCAATAGCTCAAGCATGATTTGCTTATGATTTGAGACTATGCAAGGGAGAGTTTTCATTCTAGTCTCTAGTCCTAGAAGCAGAAAAGAACTTTGAACAAGAAATTTTTATAATCTAGCAGCAATATGACCTAGACCAACTCTTTTATTTGACCAAGTGAACTTACATTTTAAGGGTTTGATGTCAAGTAGATCCCAATCTTGCATGAGGTCATCCACCCATTCCCTTGCCGAATCTCTCACTATGTTGCCTCCACGCTTCTCAGCCGTAAGCAAGGTGAGGTTAAGATCTCCAGCTATGATGATGTTTTCTAGGTTCTCTATTTCTGCCAGATTTCTAATAAAATCCCAGCATGAATTCTTCTCTCCTGCATTAACTGGGACATATACATTGAAAAGGATAATCACCTCCTTTGTTTCAATATGTTGGAGTTTCAAATATAGCCAGTGAGTGTTTTGGATCTTAGTGACCAGCGAATATTTGCTTATGTTCCATAAAGTGCCTAGTCCGCCCGAAGCTCCTCGAGCAGAGATGGCCTGTCCTCCACCTTTATTCCAAAATTTCTTACTTGTTTGGAGGAAGACTTTGTCCTCCTTTTTTGTCTCCTAGATTAGAATAATGTCTGGGGTTTCTATCCGAAGCATGCTTCTCATGGCTTCTTCTTTCACTTTACTTCCCAAACCTCTGTAGTTTCAGGAGATGACCTTCATTACTTACTTTTCTGAGTGCGGTGAGCTCCCTTAGAGTCCTGTGTCTGATTTCTTGTCGTCTTGGGTGTTTTTTCCAATAGTTTCTCAAGATTTGGTTGACTGCCTTGAATTTTATCTTTTTATGTTTCTTGTTCTCTCTTTTCTCAAGCAGGCATTCGACCTCTTGTCAATCTTCTAGCCGAGATTTGTGATTCCCATATTTCTCCTTCCTCCTCAGATTCCTTTTAGTCTTGTTACTCATCTTCAGCTTCTGCATGTTTTTCTTTAGATCTTTCTAAAGTGCTTTCACCCTGTTTCGAGCTTGAGGGTGTCCCTTTATCCGGAGTCCCTTTCTTTTGCATCTCAATCTCCTGGACCTCTACTGAAGCTGAACTGAGAGGCCCAAATTTATTTTCTTTCCCTTTAGGTATAGGGTTTTGTTGATCAGAAGCAAGTTGAGAACCTTTTCCTTTTGGAGCCCTAGCAGCTTTTAGGTTTTTATTGGAAGCCTTTGACCGATTAACCTGGTTCCAGTCCTCATCTTTTCCTTTCTCCGCCTCTCCCCTGCTCAGACAGCCTCTAGAAAAATTCCCATATTCGTGACATGTTTGACATTTGAAGGGAAACTGCTCATAGTCAAGCTTTTGCACATGGGACCAACTTCCAACATTGATTTTTATTGCCTCTGGCAGACCCACCTCTAGATCGACCTCGACACATATTCGGGCATAATCATATTGATCTTTTTTATTTGATCGATCAATAAATTTTCCCAGAGCATTTCCTGTGTGTTTCAACGAATCCCAGTTCCAACAGTGCACTGGTAGGTTCGGCAGCCTTACTCAGACTGGAACAGCCGTCAGGACATCTACTGCTAGGTCGAAGTCTGACATCCACTTGTTGAGATACAACCCTGGAGGGCCCATGAAATAAGGGCCATTCCTAAAGATTATATCGTTATCCTCTTTTGAGTTTAATTCAAACATAAAGTAGCCCTTGCCTAAAAAGTAAGAGGTAACATTGTTCTTGATCATAGGAACCCAGTTTTTCATGACCCAGATCTCAGTTGTTTTAGGAGAGGACCAAACGCCCATAAACTGTCCTACAATAGCACGATCTACCAAAGATAGGGCCACCTGGATCAGCCCCTCAGGAGGCTGAGAAATCTCTAGGATGTCATCAAGTTTTTTCACAAAATTAGTAGCTTCTCTTTTCTTCTTCTTCGGGAGCGAAGCCAACAGCGATCTGAAGGCTTCATTGGCAATAGGCGGCGGAGGAGGTGGAGGAGCCTGGGGCGGACCCAGATCCTCCATGGCAGCTGGGAGAAGACCTTGCACCAAATTCTCAATGTCTTCGCAGCTAACAGGCTCGCTTTCGTAGCAGGCCGAAGCAGCTCACACAGGAAAAAATCAAACTACTTTGTTAGAACACATATTCTTCATTCTTCAATTTAAGAATATTATTAAAGCTACTTATTATTTTATAGAAAAATCAAAAACTTTTGTCACTTTATGAACAAAACAAAATTTTATTTTAAATTATTTATTATCTTAAAGATTTACTGGAGATTAACTTTCCAATTTTAAGAATTGGAACTATTATTTATTTCAAACATAAACTATCAAATTGATATTTTTAAAAAATAATTAAATAAATATACATTTTAAAAATGTCAATAAATAACGATTAAAAAAAATGAAATGCCAATAAATATCCATCAAATTTAAACAGTGCACCTCACCCTTAATAATATAAGATGCAATTTACTTAGTCTCCTAAATTGATCTATCTTCGAGAGAAACCATGAAGACCATGATACTTTCATTCCACTATACTTTATCTAATCCCTTTTGTGTATGATAGATTTTATTAGTCTTTAGTGAAATTATTATTATAGTTATTGATATTATAAGATATAATTTATTAACTTTTTATAATTTTAATTGAGGAGTCTTTTAAGTGTTACTTTTTGGATTGTTTTCTAGTTTATTTTCCGATCTAATTTGTCTAGAATCTGGTAAAGATTTATTGAAATCACAAGTTTGACAGGCGAACTCTTCACAATCAAAATCAAAGTGCCCCAAGGGTTTTGTATGGTGTTGAATCCATATATGCAGTGAAAAGACTAGTTTAAACAACACAAATCAAGATTTCACCACAATTTTTTTCACCATATTTCGGCCAGAAATCTGCTGGAAACTCCAAAAAAGTGCACTTAAAAAATACTCCTAATCTGAATCTGGATGTTAGTTTTGTTGTGCTAATTTCATCTTCAGAATTATAGACAAATCTTGATCATTTGCTTCATGTGCATAGGTTTCCTTGAGGTGTTTGTGAGTGTTTAACACATAATTACATCAATTTTTATGTTAAATTCATGAGCATTTTAACATTAAAATAAAATGCTAAACAACATCAATAAAATGTACATAAAACCATCAAATGATTCATTAACACACTATTTTGATGAAGGAGTTTACCCCTCTTGGGCTACATCTCCTTGGTCCAGATTCCATGGCTTGGGCCTCTGTATTAGCTCAAAATGGAAAAAAAAAAGTGTTGTTTACAAACCTCTACTACTCCTGAAACCTGCTCCAAGCTACTCAGAATGTCCAAATATGCTAGGATAGACTCTTTCTGATCCAAAATTGGTCGAATTTTGTAAAAGTTATGGCTCAGTCAATTTTTCCTAAGAAAATCCCCTCCAAAACTGGAAAGAACTCCAGTTAACTCCACCAAATTTGGAGTTCTGCCAAAAATGGTGAAATCCACCAAACTAACCATTGAGGATAAGATCGAATTAATTAGGGATAAGTGAAAGTTAACTGTGGGTTAGGCACCAACGTTTAAAAATCCACATTAATGTTTTTGGATTAGCGTAATATGTGATTACGGATTAATAAATCTGGGTTAACTTGTGCACTTAGCGTTCTCCGCCAGTGGTGACAGCACGAGGTCACATGGGTCAGGGGTTGGCCCTTCGGGGCTGGCCTCGCCCTTACCCCTGCCATATTATAATCTAAACTTTAAATATAAGTTGAGACCTTTTTATGACAAGAACCATTGTGCGGGTATAGCGGTATGTTGTTTTTTTTGTGTGGGGGAGGTTGTGGGGTCAACCCCGACCTCTGCCCGGCCTCCGATACATAAAATTTACACCACCATATAACTTGAGGGGGGGGCACATGGCGGCCTCTAGGCTTGCTATGTGTCGACACCCGATTGGCCTTGAAATAAACCAATAAAGCTGGGATAAATCACCAACCTTAACATTAAATCCCAAAATGACACTTGTCACCACCTGATTCTCCTGGAGGATCTTTGACCAAACTTTGACCCCTGCACAATCACCTACCATGTCATCAGTACGGACTGCTGACTGGGTATTTTTCTATCATTTATTTTTTTAAATTTACCTATTTGAGAAATGTAGAAATTTGCTGAATAATGAAGATTTATCCACTGAGATTATCCTGATCATACACTAATTCAAATTCATGTATAACACATAACCTCTTCTACAATTAATCATCAACTTGCGGAAATAGAAACAGTCGCATGCGCACATAAACACAATATGTAATGGGGAAAGCTTATAGCTGAAAACCCCCAGCTATTTTGTATGTTATAATAGAAGAGAACATGTAACAATCTCAGTACAATACTCCTCACAAGTACTCAGTACTGTCTCCAAAAGTTACACACAAACTAGCTTAGTTTTGAACAAGTCACAGGTTCAAAACTCATCCACTAATTGTCTGCCTCTACTGCGCAATCCAAGTTGGTTCAATGAGAGATCCAAGTTCGAATATCCTTGGCTTCAACTGTGCAATCCTCATGGGCAATCTCCTCTAATGCTTGTGCAAATCTCATGCACAACTCATGTCGCAACTAATAGCAAACTCACCCTTTCATCTACCTCTTCCACTGGTCTTCACTGAACTGTCCATGCACTGCAGTGAACTGATGTGTTCTTGAGTTGAATAATGAGTTAATAATTAGTGAATTAAATAATATTTAATTCACTCAACTCATCACTAGTGTATTAGCTAGTTAAACTAAACACAACTAGTTCAACTAAGTTAAACTGAACACAACTCCACCAACTGTCTCATCAACTCCACCAAACTCCACCACTTGAGTTCTAACTGAAGTCAACCATGCATGAGCTCACCAAACCCCTAGGAATAGCGTAATTCCTTCTGTCAAGTGCATGGGCCACATCCGTAGCTCCAACTGAAGTGCTGTAAGAGAATAAACTGAAGTTTAGAGTCCAAATATTATTAAGGGCTAATAATATTTGACTGACCTATTTTTAGACAGGCAGTCTAAAAATAGACTTTGACCTGTATGTCTAAAAACAGAGGTCCATCTATTTTTACCAACTCGACCAATCATCCAAGAATAGCATACTGCAACTCCTAGACCATGCTCCATATGTCTAAAAATAAACTTTGCGCCAAAAATAGCCTGCGGGCCCACTTAGTGAAGGCGACTTCATTTCACTAAGCTCCATCATCTTGTTGCATTTTCAACACTCCCTCTCAACAAGATATGGATTATTTGCAACCCCTATCCTGCCTCTGTGGTATTCGAATTTTCTCCTGGTGAGCGCCTTCGTCAAGATATCAGCATCCTGATCCTCCGTGGGAATATATGAAAGTAACATGATTCTCCGCTGCACAAAATCTCTGATATGATGGTACCTGATGTCGATGTGTTTGGATCTATCATGAAATACTGGATTAGCTGAGAGTTTAATGCAACTCTGGTTATCACAATAAATCACTGTAGGCTCCAAATGCAACCCGAACAATCCCACGAGGATCTTCCTCATCCAAATAGCCTCGCATGCAGCCAAGCTTGCTGCCATGTACTCACCGCTAAATCGATGCCATGGACCGTTCTCGCCGTACCAGGAAACTGCTGTCGACCTGATACTAAAAACTCCTCCAGATGTGCTCTTTCGGTCCGTTGGGCTCCCTGCCCAATCTGCATCAGTGAAGCCGCTAAGCTTCGCTCCAACCTCCTGTCTGTACCATAGACCATATCCCGATGTGCCACTAAGATAACGCAATACATGCTTGCCTGCCTTCTAGAAGAGATTGGTAGGCTTAACCATAGCTTGCGAAAGCTGGTTAACAACATAGCATATATCGGGTCGTGTATTGACCAGATACATAAGCGACCCCACCAACTGTCGATAGACAGTGGCATCCACTACCTCCGCTGAAGTAGCATCCTCCTTCCTCCAACCACCAGGAAGAGGAGTATCAAGAGGCTTGCAGCCATGCATGTTGAACCTCTCCAGAATCTCCCAGGCATACTTACCCTGAGAAACAAACAGTCCACCACTACGCTGCCAAATCTCCAATCCCAGGAAATAATGAAGGAGGCCCAAGTCCTTCATCTCAAACTCTCTAGCAAGATCCTCCTTGCATTAAAGTATCAACAACTCATCACCCGTCAAAATCAGATCATCTACATACAGTACAATGATTAGCAACTTCCCCTCCACCACAATCTGGTACAGGTTAGGATCCGCCTCACTCTTGAAGAATCCAAGTCCGGTGAAATAACTGTCTATCCGTGTGTACCAAGCACGAGGTGCTTGCTTCAGCCCGTACAGTGCTCTCTTGAGTCGGCACACATGCGACTCACTATTTAAGATCTCGAAACCTTCAGGCTGCTCTATGTACACCTCCTCCTCAATGACTCCGTTGAGGAACGCAGTCTTCACATCCATCTGATGGATGTGCCATCCCATCTGCGCTGAGAGAGCTAGGATCGTCCGTATGGAAGAGTACCTTGCGACAGGTGCAAAGGTCTCCTCATAATCGATCCCCTCGATATGTGAGAAGCCACGAGCAACAAATCTTGCCTTGTACTTCTCCACACTCCCGTCAGCTGCCTGCTTCACTTTGTAGATCCATCGCGAACCCACCACTGATTTCCCTTCCGGTCACGGGACAATCTCCCATGCATTGTTTCTAACAATAGAATCATACTCTTCCACCATGGCATCTACCCATGCGGGTTCCTCCACAGCTTCCTCGAAAGAGGATGGCTCTGTCACGACACATTTTCTCACAAGAGCCATGTATCCAAGCAGCACGTCCTTCGGTGACCTGCCTCTCGTCGCGCCCGCAGCCGTAGGTGGTCCTACAACCTCTCGCATCTTGAGCCGGGCCGTTCGCTCGTAGTGCGCTTGCGCCCTCTCGATGGTTGGCGTTTTTTGCATGAGTGGTTTCTTCCACCGCATGAACCTCTCCTTGTGGCTGATCCACACCGAAAGCCCTCCTTAGGAAATACCCTCATCCGCATGCAAGGTGGCCCCCCCTCGCTTAACATCGTACGGCTTTCTCCTCCTGAAATTTGATATCCCATCGCACAACAGTCTTGCGACTGTCTGGCAAATACACACGATAGTTGTGGGGCGTATCAGTGTACCCCAAAAATATACCAACCTCTGCGGTTGGATCCAGATTCTTTCTGGCATCCTTCGTCACATGCATGTAGACAGGTGAGCCAAAAATTCTTAGATGAGAAATATCAGGCCTCTTGCCAGAAAACGCCTCCTCCGGTGTACTCATGCCAAGTCTCTTGTGAGGACAACGGGTCTGCACATATAATGTTGTGTTGCATGCCTCATCCCACAAGTGAAGGGGTAGGCCATGATCATGCAACATCGCCTGTGCAGCACCCACTATCGTTCTGTTCTTCCGCTCAGCAACCCAGTTTTGCTGTGGGTTATATGGTGTGATGAGCTCTCTCCGAATCCCTTCTGCGCTGCAAAAGTCCTTGAATTCAGCAGAGATGAATTCACCACCATTGTCGCTCCTAAGAGCCTTCACATGCTTTCCCGATTCCTTCTCAACCAGCGCCTTGAATTCACAGAACTTTGAATATGTCTCGCTCTTCTTCTGCATGAAGAAGATCCAACACTTCCGAGAGAAATCATCAACAAAGATCACATAGTACTTGTGCTTTTCTATCGAAGCTACTGAGAAAGGACCACACACGTCTGTGTGAAATCTCTCAAGGATCGTCGTGGCGCGACTATCCTTCTTGTGAAAGGTGGCTTTCACATATTTTCCCAAGGTACACCCCTTGCACTGATCTGACTGCGCAAGAGTGCCCTTAGGAAGCCCAGTAGAAATCTACTGCAGTATCTTCAAAGCGCCATGGTGAAGGTGGCCCAATCTCCTGTGCCACAGCTCGCCCTCATCATCCCGGCTCACCACTTCTCCCGCCTTGCATGCCATTGTTGCGCAGCCATCTACTTGCAACTGATAAAGGTTCTTGACTCGAACCCCTATCTTCCGGGTCTCACCAGTAGTCTTACTGTGCAAGAAATATTTTCCTTTGCTGAAGACCACATCATACCCCTTGTCTTCCAACATCGCCACAGAGATCAGGTTCTTCATCAATCCTGGAACATGCAAAAATTCCTTCAATATGAAAGGTTTACCAGACTCCCTCTCAAAGGAAATGGTACCGATACCAGTCGCACCGTATCTACCATCATCGCCCATCTCGATGTGCACTCCAAGATCTTTTTCCTCCAGATCTGAAAACAGATCCCGATCTCCTGTCATGTGAAATGACGCACCACTGTCCAAGAACCATACTGATCCCATCACACTTGAGACCAAGCATGTGATCAGTGAAAAGTCCAGTTCAAACGGGGAGGCCAATGCCTCTCCCGCTGCAGATCCAGTAACCTTCTTATTTTTCTTCTTCTGCGGACAATTTGTGGCATAGTGTCCGTGCTAGTGACAGTGAAAGCACTTCACCTTGGACATGTCTTGCTTCTTGCCTTTCGCACTGCATCTATGCTTTCTTGCTCTTTCTCTCTCTTCTTTGTCAGTAGCCATAGCGCACCTTTCATCAGTGCCTTTGATGAAGATCCATCCCTGGTAGTCTGCCTTATCTCCTCTTGCATGAGATCCGCCCAAAGTCGCTCCCATCCCGGCAACTTCTCCCGACCATTGACAGAGTCCTGATAGGAATGCCAAACCTTCGGAAGACCAAGGAGAGCCAGGTCCACCATATCCTCTTCATCGAAAGTCACCCCCACACTTCCCAGCTCATCTCTGCATTGAGTGAACTTCGTGAGGTATTTGGCGATACTGTCGCCTTTCTCCATCTTAATGTTTCTGAGCTTATCTTTGAGCGCCAGCTTCCTTTGGTCACTCTTGCTCTGGAATAGATCTGTCAACGCTTTCCACATCAAATATGGAGAAGCTTTTCCATGCAAGCTGGATACAATGTGATCCTTTACGCCCTCCAACAGAATCCTTCGACATTTCACCATCTTCTTTTGCCAAGCCTCAACTTCAGCAGGATCAGTAGGCTTTTGGACATCCATATCTACGAACTCCTTCAGCCCATTATCTTCTAATACTGCCTCCATCTGATCTTTCCATGCAACATAATTTGAACTTCCTTCAAGAGCATATTCGAGTCGCAAACCGTTGAAAGACATTTTCAACTCTGGCACCAAGAAAACAAACTGCTGCAAAATTCGAATTCAAGCTCAAAAACTCAACTGCTTCTGGATCTGTGAGAACAAATTATTTCTAGCACAGAGATCGACTGTAAGGGAATTTACTGGATATATCACCTTTCAAAGAAATGATGGATCCAGAGGCTACCTGGCCCGATACAAACTCTGTCTCCCGAAATAAAATTGTAATCACTGTAATAGATCCCGATAATCAATTTGCTCCGATACCATGTAGAAATTTGCTGAATAATGAAGATTTATCCACTGATATTATCCTGATCATACACTAATTCGAATTCATGTATAACACATAACCTCTTCTACAATTAATCATCAACTTGCGGAAATAGAAACAGTCGCATGCGCACATAAACACAATATGTAATGGGGAAAGCTTATAGCTGAAAACCCCCAGCTATTTTGTATATTATAATAGAAGAGAAAATGTAAAAATCTCAGTACAATACTCCTCACAAGTACTCAGTACTGTCTCCAAAAGTTACACACAAACTAGCTCAGTTTTGAACAAGTCACGGGTTCAAAACTCATCCACTAATTGCCTGCCTCTACTGCGCAATCCAAGTTGGTTCAATGAGAGATCCAAGTTAGAATCTCCTTGGCTTCAACTGTGCAATCCTCATGGGAAATCTCCTCCAATGCTTGTGCAAATCTCATGCACAACTCATGTCGCAACTAATAGCAAACTCACCCTTTCATCTACCTCTTCCACTGGTCTTCACTGAACTGTCCATGCACTGTAGTAAACTGATGTGTTCTTGAGTTGAATAATGAGTTAATAATTACTGAATTAAATAATATTTAATTCACTCCACTCATCTCTAGTGTATTATCCAGTTAAACTAAATACAAATAGTTCAACTAAGTTAAATAGAACACAACTCCACCAACTGTCTCATCAACTCCACCAAACTCCACCACTTGAGTTCTAACTGAAGTCAACCATGCATGAGCTCACCAAACCCCTAGGAATAGCATAATTCCTTCTGTTAGGTGCATGGGCCACATCCGTAGCTCCAACTAAAGTGATGTAAGAGAATAAACTGAAGTTTATAGTCCAAATATTATTAAGGGCTAATAATATTTGACTGACCTATTTTTAGACAAGCAGTCTAAAAATAGACTTCGACCTGTATGTCTAAAAATAGAGGTCCATCTATTTTTACCAACTCAACCAATCATCCAAGAATAGCATACTGCAACTCCTAGACCATGCTCCATATGTCTAAAAATAGACTTTGCGCCAAAAATAGCTTGCGGGCCCACTTAGTGAAGGTGACTTCATTTCACTAAGCTCCATCATCTTGTTGCATTTTCAACAAGAAAATGGATAGCAGGCTCTAAATTTCACATATGGAGTCGATTTTTGATGAAACAAAGTGCACTGGATTCAGGGAGACGAGCACTTCATGTTCATTCAAGTTCTGAATGATTCTGAGCACTTCCATATTCTCTTAGCACCTGATCATTCCTCCCCACTGGAATCCTTTTGGACCCCAAAAAATTATTGTCAATTGTTCAGTAGGTGAGGGTACAGTTCCCTCACCTTCTCAATCTCCATCCATTTGGCCTTAGAAGGATTTTGTCCCTTGAGTCCCACTTGACATTCCCTCTCCTTGAAGTTTTGGTTCTTTTGTTAAGTATGAGATCTTGTTGAAGCTCATCAAGATATTTTGGTGAGAAATCATCTATTGGTGGCAGCTGAAGATGCTCTCCTTGATCATCAATCAACGGAGGCTCAAACAATCTCAAATTCTCAACATTAAAAACATAGTATATTTTCATATAAGGAGGAAAATCTAGCTTAAATGCATTGTTACCAATATTTTCAAGAATTTTAAAAGGACCATAATGGATTGGCTTAAGCTTTTTACCTTCCCCTTGAAGTTTCTATTTGCTAATATATAACCAAACTTCGTCACCAACTTGTAATTTATGATCGACATGGTGTTTATCTTGCCTCGCTTTGTAGCTGATTTGACTCTTTTCAAGTTGTTCTTTCACTATGCGATGTATCAAATGAATTTTCTCAACGAACTTCCTTGCTTTATCTATGTCGCTATGGCCATCAATAGCAACATCTTTCCCAAGGATGAAATCCAATGGTGATTTTGGCAAGTACCCAAGACATGCCTCAAATGGTGATGTGTTTGTGGAAGAATGATTTGCCCTGTTGTATGCATGTTGAATGTAATGCAACTGTTCATCCCACAAATTAGGATGTTTGTTGCAATATCCTAGAAGAAGATGAATGAATATCCTATTGAACACCTCATTTTGACCATCTGTTTGTGGATCTCGATCACTTACAATAGAAGTAGGAAGACCAAAATGAACCCAAACATTTTGAAAGAAAAGATGATTTGTTTGTTCAACTGTAATTTTATTTTTACATGACATCAATATACACATCTTTCAGAACCTATCTACAACTACATACAAGTTATCATGACCTTTCCTTGACAATGGAAAAACTCCTACAAAATCCATTGAGATACTCTCCCATGGATGTGAAGGTACCGGAAGTGGAGTGTACAATCCTAGATTCCTATTGCTAGGCTTTCTTATTGCACACAAAGAACATCCTATAATGAAACAAGATACACTATCAAACATGTGTGGCCAATAACAATATCTTTGGAGATTTGCTATTGTCTTGCCTACACCGAAATGTCCAACAATCAATGAAGTATGTGCCTCCCTTATGATGTTGTTTCTTATTCCATGTGGAATACATAACTTGCCCAAGTGATACAAAAAATTGCTATGTACATAGTAATCTAACTCTTCATTTTGGTTTCCTTGACTCAAGCTTGCATACACATCTTTAAAGTAATTATCATATGTATATTGCTCAATGTAACTTTCATGCAAGACATAATTGTGCTTGAGTATAATAGATGAATTTAAAATAGGCCTAGAAAGCATATAAGCTACCTTATTGTAGATTCCCTTTTTATACCTGGTAACCAAATGAAACTGTTGTATAAATCCCATCCATCTGAAGTGTCGTGATTGCTGCAACTTTGATTATGACTATAAGTACTACAATGGTTGATGGTTGGTATGGATAATGGTCTCTTTGCCCATCAAGTAGTGTTTCCATTTCTTTACACTTTGTACCAATGCATATAGCTCTTTGTCATAAGTGGGATAGTTAGTCACAACACCATTAAAAACTTTCAGAATGAATCGAAATGGGCTTACCATGTTGTATGAGAACTTCACCCATGGTGTAATCACTAGCATTTGTTTGAATCTCAAATGGTTGTCTAAGATCCGGAAGAGCCAATACCGGTTTTGAACTAATCTTTTGTTTCAAAGCATCGAATGCTTTTAGCTGCTTATCCCCCCAATGGAAGACTTTCTTGACACTAGTCAATGCATGTAACAGAGTTGCAATAGAGGAAAAATTAGCAATGAACTTCCTCCAATACTATGCTACCACTAGAAAAATTCTTACCTCCGTAACTGTATTGGGCTTGGGCCAATACACAATGACCTCAACCTTAGAGGGGTCTATCTTCAGCTCATCTCCTCCAACAATGTGTCCCAAATACACTAAAGAATTCTTTCCAAATTCAGACTTCGACATCTTTAATAGCAACTTTTATTTTCTCAATACATCAAGTACTTTGTTCACATGCATGACATGTTCATCTATTGATTTGTTGAATATCAAAATATCATCTAAGTAGACAATGAAAAAATAATCAAGAAATGGCCTCAATACATCATTCATAACTCTCATGAAATTAGCTGGAGCATTGGTAAGACCAAAATGCATAACAAGCCACTCAAACAATTCTTGTCTAGTTTTAAATGTGGTTTTTCAAATGTCCTCTTTAGCTATTCTAACTTGATGATAACCACTTCGTAAGTCTAACTTAGTGAAATACTTTGCATACCTCAATTGAAAATGAAATAAATAAATTCTTGGGAGTGGATAACGATTCTTTACTGTGATTTTTTTCAGTGCACGAAAATCCACACACATGTGCCAAGTCCCGTCCTTCTTTGGCACCAAGACAATCGGTGAACCACATGGCGAAGTAGATGGGCTTATGGTACCTTGTTTCAACAATTCTTGAGTTTTCTTCTTGATTTTCATGCTCTCCATTATCGACATGCAATACATGCCAATGTTTGGAAGTGGAACATCTTGTTGCAACTATATCTCATGCTGAATTCCCCTCTTGGGAGGTAACCCATTTGGCTCCTGAAACATCTCACCATGCTGAATTACCACATAAAACAAATCAGATTTTAATTTTTCATCACAACCTTCAAAAGATTCAAAATCCATATCATTATTTTTCTTGATCATGAGAAGCACACAATTTTTACTTGCATTTACTAGTCTTTTCATCTGCCTTGCATTAACCAAAGAAATGTCCCGCTTTTTGTGATGAGCTCTCACAATATACTCCACCCAATCCTTGAGAAAATGATATTTGTTCTCATGGTGATATAATACCTATTTCATGTCATACAAATATGGGCTTCCCAAGATAATTCCTGAAATGTCCAGCAGAACCACATCTAACTCGACTTCATCAATAAAATTTGCAGTAATGGAAAACCTGAATATACATTTCCTTGTAACCTGTAGATTTCCATTCTTGACTATCCAACCCAAATGATGGCTTATGATGGGGTGCAGTTTCAAGGTTAAGCTTCTTGACCAAGTCTTCTGAGATTAAGTTCGCTTGTGACCCACTATCGAATAATGCGTCAATATTTGTATGTTTTGAGATCACCCTTACATGGAACAACTATATCCTTGTTTCTTCATTTGGAGTGTTTTTGTGACAATTTGATAAACTAGTACTTGCTATGGCTTATTTTCCCTTTGTGATCATGGTTGTAATCTTGGTCTCATCACCGGAATCAGATCCAAGATCATGTTGTGTGGTAGTGGTCGTCTTTTGTTTCCCCTTATTGTTTGGTTTCTTAGGCCTTAGTTCAAGACGTAGTTTCCAACTTTGGGCTTCATCATGCCCCTCTTTGGAACAATGTTTTCATGTGGTTTTCTCCCCTTCTTTCTTAACACTTGCATTCTTCTTTTCCTTCCATTTTTCTCCCTTCTCTTTCCCCTTACCCTTGAATGGCTTCTTTTTACCGCCCCCTTCTTGAATGTTCTTTCCCCTTGCTTCAAGGTGTGTGGGTTGCACACATACTTCATCTAAGTTGCTTGGATTAAACATAAGGATATTGTATTTTAAATAAGAATGTAAACCCCCGATGTATTTCAACAGTGTCTTGGGATTGCAATTTTACACCTAACAACAAAGCCCTTTTCCTAAACTCCTCGGTATAATATTGAACTGTTTGACCCTTATTTGCTAAAGGTTTTTCCGACTCATAATGAATTTTTGCATGTAAGCTAAAGGATAAAATTGTCTCTTAATTGAAGAAATAAACTCAACCCAAGAAATGGATATCTTACCATGGATTCACATTCCTTCTTGAGTCTTTGCTTCCCACCATACTAGTGCTACTCCTTCTAGCCTTAATGAAGCCAACTGGATCTTTGCTTCATCATATTGTAGGCTTTGAATTCTGCAATAAACCTCCAACTGACAAATCCAATTGTCCAACTTCTTTGCATTTACCTCGCCATTGTACATGGGAAGTTCAAACTTAATGTCCAATTTGAGTAAGGGAGGTTTTCCTTTTGGGGTTTTTGAGTGAGTATGGGTGGTTGGTGTTGTGGAAGTGGAAGATGATGCTGATGGTGATGACGAGGATGATGATGAAGATGGTGGAGATGGAGGAGGCTTTCCTCCACTACCCTTTGAAGCCTTCTCTTCATCCTTTTTGTGTTATGAGGTTCCCTCTCCATGTGGAGGCTTAGAATTCCATCCAACCATCCTGGTGCTCCTCTCTTCATAGAGGACCTTAACCATGTCAGCTAGGTCATAGAAAGCCTTCTTGAATGCTTCCTCTTCTGAAAGACCTTCAGTCTTTCCTACACCTGACATGATTCCTGTGGATTCAAAATCGACTTCTAGTGCTGTTTGTACCTCCTCAATCTCAGCTAGAGATATAACTTGAGGTGCTTCAAGTGTAGCTGGGAGTGAAACTTTGGGTGGATATTGTGGCCTTGTGGCTCTCCCATTTCTGGTCCTAACTTCACGACTAGCAACCAAGATTTTCCCTTCTCCTCTCTGAAACTTTAACCTTGTAAGCATCACAAATTTGCAACCATTAAAACCCTACTTACACAAAATTCAAGAAAATAACCTTTCTCTGATACCACCTTGATTTGAATCCGAATTTTAGTTTTGAGATGCTAATTTCATCTTCAGAATTATAAACAAATCTTGATCATTTGCTTCATGTGCATATGCTTCCTTGAGGTGTTTGTGAGTGTTTAACAGGTAATTGCATCAATTTTTATGTTAAATTCATGAGCCTTTTAACATTAAAACAAAATGCTAAACAACATCAATAAAATGTATAAAAAACCATCAAATGATCCATTAACACAGTGTTTTGATGAAGGAGTTCACCCCTTCTGGGCTACATCTCCTTGGTTCATCTTCCATAGCTTGGGCCTCTATATTGGCTCAAAATGGAAAAAATTATTGTTTAAAATCCTCTAATGCTACTGAAACCTGCTCCAAACTGCTCAGAATGTCCAAATTTGCTAGGATAGACTCCGTCTGAGTCAAAATTGGTCGAATTTTGCAAAAGTTATGGTTCAATCAATTTTGCTAGGAAAAACCCCTCCAAAACTGGAGAGAACTCTAGGTAACTCCACCAAATTTGGACTTCCGCCGAAAATGGCGGACTCCACCAAACTAACCACAAAGGATAAGATGGGATTAATTAGGGATAAGAGGAAGTTAACTGTGGGTTAGGTGCTAAATGCACGTTTAGCAATCTGCATTAATGTTTTTGGATTAGCACTAATATGTGATTACATATTAGTAAATCTGGGTTAAATTCCATGCTTAGCGTTCTCTGTCGATGGTCACAACATGAGGTCACATGGGTTAAGGGTTGGCCCCCGCCTTTCCCCAGCCATATTATAATATAAACTTTAAATATAAGTTGAGACCTTTCTATGACAAGAACCATTGTCAAGGTATAGCGATATGTTGTTGTGTTTGTCTTGGGGAGGTCGCGGGGTTGACCTTGACCTCCGCCCAGCCTCTGATATATAAAATTTACACCACCATATAACTTGAGGGGGGGGGGGCACCTGGAAGCCTCCAGGCTTGCCACGTGTCGACACTCGATTAGCCTTGAAATAAACCAATAAAACTGCGACAAATCACCAATTACCTTTACATCAAATCCCAGAATGGCACTTGTCACCACCTGATTCACCCAGAGGATATTTGACCAACCTTTGACCCTTGCACAATCACCTGTCACGTCAATAGCATGGACTGCTGACTGGCCAATTGTCTGTCATTTATTTTTGAAATTTACCTGTTTGAGAAGATGGACAACAAGCTCTAACTTTCACATATAGAGTCAGTTTTCGATGAAACAAAGTGTGTCGGATTCAGGGCGACGCGCACTTCGCATTCGTTCAAGTTCCGAATGATTCTGAGCGCTTCCATTTTTTAGCTTAATACTAAGCACCTGATCAAATCCATTTTAATTTAGTTAATTAATTTGTTTTCAATATTTTATTAAAAAAAGAGTAATCTTAATATTAAAATAATCATTCATAATTTATATAAAAAAATTGGGGTGTTAGACTAACCCAACACACACACACACACATAAAAGGTCGAAGGTGAAAACCACTTCTTTTTATTAGACTATATCTATATTAATGTAAAATATAATTTTGTTTTTTGTTTTGAAATTTGGTGTTTTAATTGATGACTAAAAAATTTACATGCTTTTACATGTGCTAGCTAACTCTCGTGTGTCACAAGGGGAACTGAATTAGAGTCCTCAGAAAATCATAACAGTTAAGTCCAAAAATTGACTATAAATGTTTAGATCAGATAGATGTGAAGGAAAACTATACATGGTTCCCCAATAGAGGGGAAACAAACAACCAAAACCAAAACCATAATGCAACAATTTTGAGACAATCAAAAGAAAAACTAGATAATTCATGGTAAGGATCCAATGTCCCTAATAGATGGAAATGCAAAAGAAAACATATAACAAAATGGTGATCTTGACAAAGAACTTGAGCATCAAGAGGACAAGGAGGTGTCCAAGTTGATGAGTTAGTCCGCTCCCTTGCCACAAGAAGGTGCTGATGACCTTGACAACGAACCCATCTCTAAGCGTGTTAAGTTTCTCTCCACGTCTAGTAAAAGCAACTTCAGTTCCCCCAATTTGTTCAATAGATTGTCCTGAAGCAGCTTTAGTTTCCCCAATTTGTTCAGGAGATTGTCTTGAAGTAGCTTCAATTCCCCCAATTTGTTCAAGATTTTGTCACAAGCTTCTTTTCGATCAACAAGCACTTTTCCTAAAGGGTGTTTTATAATACCAATAAAGATCAATAGTGTTGAGACAATTATTTTATCCCCCCCTTGGTATTACTATTGTCAAGAATCCATGGTGCTACTCTCTCCAAGACCTTAAAATCCAACATGTGCTAGTGTCCCTTGTGTATTTCCTCCTATGCATCATGAATTTATTCTTAGATGGTGACCAAAGTGTGCTCCTAGTAGTGGTGTGCTAAAGAATACCCAAAAGTGACCTTGAGAGCCGCCCATGGAGCTATGCTTGTTCACCTCCTCGTCTAGAGTGTGCTCTATATCTTGTGATGGCAGTTTGGGAAGGAGGGGCACTAAAGGAGAAAAGAAGACACAAAGCCAAGGGACTTAGAAGGTAGTAGCTCCAGAGAATGATTGAGTTCACCCATGAGAGCCTAGCCAAAGAAATTGAACCAATGGAGTTTTTGTCTGCATCTGATAGTGCCAGTGCAGCCAAAGGAAAATCCAATGACAGATAAGCATGATGCGAGATCCCAGAATGACACCATTATTTAAAATTCATTGTAGGGCGAGGGAGGGATCTGTAGGGAGAGGATTTAGCTCCCCGAGCTCAGGATAGACCCAAAAAACAATGATGCTCCAAACCAAAACCTAGAGGCTTGTTGATTTCACCTTGTTTCATGCATGATGACACTCACCTCGATCAGGTCGTTAATGCATGAATAAGGGTTAACTTGCCAAGGGAGCGAGTTACACGAATTTTTTATGCCCTCCATCCACATTAAACACTGCAACTTTGAGGTGACACCTTAATCAAGGAACCCCAAATCATAACTTCACTAGTCATAACATTGGTCCTTTCATTAGATTCATGTTTAAAATATAAAAATTGCACGATTGAAAATAAATATTTGAAAAATAAATATTTAATATTAAATTTTAATAAATATAAATGATAGATGAAATCTCTTTATATATATATATATATATATATATATATATATATATATATATATATATATATATTCTTATTTATAATTATATGTTTATTAATTAAATTTATTAAGTTTTCATATGAAACATGAAATAGATAATTATTATTTGTAATTTTATTAATAAAACATAATTACAATATAACTAGCTTAGATCCATCTTAAATTAGGATTGTGGGGGAGGGATCAAGTCTAGAATTAAGATGTATCTATGTTGGTGCTCTTGCATTCCATAATGGATTTCATCACTCTCTTCATCATATTAAATACCATGGGCAAAACCATGGGTATTAAAACTTGGAACCAATAATTGTATTTTATTTATTTTTATTTGAGTGACTCAAAATGTTTGTGATCAAATACCATGGGCAAAACCATGGGTATTAAAAATCTGGAACCAATGATTGTATTTTATTTATTTTTATTTGACCGATTCAAAATGTTTGTGATCAAATACCATGGGTATTGAAAACCTGGAACCAATAATTATTTTTTATTTTTTATTATTTAACTGACTCAAAATGTTTGTGATCCTTTAGATACGCTTCATCATATCAAATACCATGTGCAAAACCATGGGTTCTAAAAACCTGGAACCAATAGTTTTATTTTATTTATTTTTATTTGACTCACTCAAAATGTTTGATGTTATTTAAAATGTCTTTTTGAACATATAAATGGATTCAACCCCATGAAACTTAAACTTTGCAAATTAAATAGCTTAAATTTAAACTTTGCAAATTAAATAGCTTAAATTTATGATTCTTAAAAATATCTACTAGATTTGGGCAAAACTGATGAAAAAAAAAAACATTTTATATATTAGGTCACACCAACCCTTACATGACTCGATTTTTTAGCATGTTTCCTCCCCTAGCTTTTCCCAATGGAATCTTATCAAAGTCAAGTGAGGATGGCACCCTACCTAGGTCACACTAACCCTTAGCTGACTAGATTTTTTAGCATGCCTCCTCCCCTAGCAGAAAGTAAAAGGCCCATCATCAACTAATTATATTAGTAAAACCTAACTTTTATTAATTATTTTTAATTTAAATAAATTTTATAATTAAAAAATATATAAATTTAATAATAAAAACATTAAACTCCAACCATATATATTTCTTTTCAAATGTGAAAATTTTCCATTCTCAAAAATAAAAAAGTTTTAAACAGTAATTTAATATCTAATGAATTATAATTATTATTAATTTTTTTTTTTTATAAAAAATATTATTAAACAGAGTAATCCTCAACATTATCATCATTTATTTATTTAATAAAAAAACAATAAACATCGGAATCATTAACTTATCATGTTTTATTTGTGTTTGTCTTTTATTAGTTGCCAATAACAATCAACATTAGGTAACAGTAAGCATCAGATGGGCGATGGGCATGGTCAAATAAAAGTGAGACCATAAACATCATAATCCATTAAGCTTTAATTGGACTTAGAAACTTCAAATTTTTCTGATAACAGTAAAATTCATAAAAACCATAAACATCATCCTTATCCCTTTATTTGTCTAAGGAAACTTTATCAGCTTCTGGTAACTGTAAACATCAGGTCACAATAAACATGAGAAGGAAACATGGCCAAGGTCAAAGAGCATGGAGACAAACTCTCAACAAAGGGATATGTGAGGATTTCACATCTCAACAAATGTGTGTGGTGGTAATAGGATTACCTTCTGATATTTTTGAAAATTGTGCCGATTTGGTAATAGGATACCTTCTGATATTTTTGAAAATTGTGCTCATTTTCTTAGACTCCTGCAATGTCCTGTGAGCACCGGCCACATCACCTAACTGTCCGCGTTGAAACAGCCTATATAATCTCCTAATGCGCGTGATGGGGATCTCGTCCGCGTGATTTAACGGTGGGAAACGGTTACCATTGACCCCAGCACGCGTTTTCTAGACCAGGAAAGGCAGGGACTTGGGCCATTCTCGTTTTAGGTGGATTTGTTATTTTCGGGACCAGTCAGCCAATTTGAATGCAGCTGGCCTGCAACGGGGACCTTATATTTTAAGCCCAGACCAAGGTCACCCGAGAAGCATTTAAGGGCGGTGGTAATCAATCTCGTTCTACATAATAACTCCTCGTCTCTGTATTTTGGAATATCAGGGCCTTCAGTTCCAGCGATCAGCTCTGATTTTATCACATTGTTGTGTGTTTTTGGGGATTTGAACATTGAAGTTTACTGTGGGATTGATTGATCATCTCAGCGCAATGGCAGAATTCAACACAATGATTACAGTGGTACTCATATTTGGTCTTATGGGTGGAAGCTGTTGGGCACAGGGTCCCTCAGGTTCCCCAGCCAAGGCCCCTGTTCGAACACCTAAGGCTCCGGCTCCAACACCTAAGGTATCAACTAAAGCCCCTGCTCCAAGTCCCTCATCTGGATCCCCAGCTCCTGCCCCTTCAGTTTCTCCAAAGGCTGCTCCAACCCCTAGCCCAACAGCTGCTCCTCCTGCTTCTACTCCTGCTCCCTCTGCTGCTACTCCTCCTCCTCCTGCCTCCACTCCCACTCCCAGTGCATCCTCAAGCCCCCCAAGCCCACCACCCTCTCCCTCTTCTGGCACCCCAAAATCATCCCCTGCCCCTGGTGTTCCTCCTCCCAGTAATACTCCCTCTGGTGGAAACATTGTCAAGTTGGAGAAGATGGTCATCTTTGGAGCTGCTCTGGCCAGCTTCCTTCTGTAGGTCTTAATGTCATTTTCTTCTAGTAGTTGAGAGTCTCTTCTCTCATTGTTACATTAGTATGATTCAATATTCTTTTCTCTGGAGACTGCTCCACCCTGGTGTGGAAGGCCTGGGAGATTTACTAAACAGTTTGTTTTGTTGTTATAACTGATATTAGAATAAAATTTTATGCATATTTACAGATGTATGTGTATGAATGTAATGTGCTCTCTGTTTATCAAAGTGTGATGAAGATGAATCTGAATGTTTATGGTCTTTAATGTTTCCCTGAAAGTTGATATGCTGGTGTTGTGTAGCTCGCTCATATTTTATATGCTTATTTTCGGTGTTATAAATATGTAAATCATGGAATAGATATATGCTTCACATCACTGACCTATTGTGGGCCCTGTGGATTTTTTTTTTTTTTTTTTAATAGAAATAGAATTTGTTCAGTAAGCCCCGAGAGGTATTAAATTTCTGTAAATTATGGAAGGCATATAAATTTGGGTAATTGCGGGGACTGTGGATTTATCATTGTATATGAAATTTCATTATATTGGGGGCATTGAGGGCACTGTGGATTTATCAATGGAAATGAAATTTTACCATAATGGGTTATTGTGTGCACCAGTGGATTTATTAGTGTAGATAAATTTGTGATCATTGTAGCGCTGAGAAGTATTAAATCTTTGCCAAATCTGGAATAGATATATTGGGGTATGTGGGTATTGTGGATCTTTCAATGTATAGTTCAGAACTTCACATTTGTGATGGTGCAGGGGCTGAGAAGTATTAAGACTGTAGATTTTGGATTGATCAGTCCCTGACTTGGTATTTAGAGATCTTAATGTCATGTCTATCAATAAAAGTAAGAAAATCATAGATTCTTCTATTGGGCTGTGGTTCACTGAATTGATGCGAGTTTGTTGTCATTATCCGAGTTTTATTCTCAGTGCTTTCTGTATAGTTCTATTACATATACATAAGAGTTACTGAAGTTAGCTAGATATACTGTTTTATTTTGGCGCATTCCGTATTGCTCTGCTAGATTTTATAAGTATGAATCACTGTTCTATTACATATACGTAAGAGTTACTGAAGCTAGATATACAGTTTTATTTTGGCGCATTCCGTATTGCTCTGGTAGATTTAATACGTATGAATCACTGAAGCTACATGTACCAGGAGATTGATCTCCCTCTGATTAAAGAAAGAGATTCAGAAATTTCTATTTCAAAAAAAAGCAGTCAAACAGATTAATAATAAACTATAGATCTATACGATTTAGGAAACAGTAATAATCTGCTTTTATCCAAAGATTATAATATATGTAGAGAGAGGGTAGATGTTTCTTCAAGTCGGGCAACAAATAATTTTTTTTATAGACAGAGTTCCTCTGATTCTTATATATTTTGTAGTTAATTTTGATTGAAATTTGGTTGGGATTTGTTAAATTATAAGTTTGAAATCTGATATGGATAATTTTGATAGAAATTTGCTTGGGATAATTTTGATAGAGATTTGTTAGAATTATAGAGAGAATTTTGACAGAGATTTGTTAGAACTATAAGTTTGAGTTGTGTCTGGTTTTTTCTGAGTATATTTTGCAGTTAATTTTGTTTGAAATTTTGTAAGATTTATTAAAATAAAAGTTTGTAATTTGAAATTTGATAGGGATTTGTTAGAATTATAAGTTTGAGTTGTGTAACTTGCACAATTCATGGTCTAATTCTTGTATATTTTGGTTTTTTCTGAGTATATTTTGCAGTTAATTTTGTTTGATATTTGGTACCATTTGTTAGCATCACAATTTTGAAATTTGAGTAGTTTAAAGTGCTGGATTTTTTAGAAGTTTTCTGGTTTATTTTCCGGTCTAATTTGTCTGTTGGAAAGTTATCTGTTTTATTTTCTGGTCTAATTTGTCTAGAATTGGGGAGGGTTTCATTGAAATCACAAGTTTAACAGGTAAACTCTTCACAACCTAACTTCCCCATACCCATTCACTGGTGCTGAATCCATTTATGTAGTAAAAAAACCAGTTTAAACAACACAAATCAAGATTTGGTCACAATTTTTTGCCCCAATACAATTAGAGTTCTGGGAGAAACTCCAAAAAATCAACGTAAAATTACCTTTAAAATTTTTAAAACATTAATTTGATAAAAATTTAGCAAAATTATAAGTTTAAGATGATTAGCTTGTACAATCCAAAGTGCTCAAAAGATTTTTTAAATTTTTGTATCTTTTTATATATTCCAAACAGCTTTTATAAAAATAAAATAAAATATCATAAACTCACTCAAAATTACATCCTAAAAATTTCAGAAATCCCTATCCCTATCCCTATCCCTATCCTGTCTGTTTGTACATCTGATTGCCCCTGAATATTATTTTGCATGTCCACTTCAATATCAGAAGGCCTGCAGAAGCTTTTATCTGGACTTTAATTGTATTGTCCTAAGACATCAGATCTTTTGTCAGTCCGTGAAATTATCCTAGGTTTTCTATTTATTTTGGCCGTGTCTGTCAGAATGGCAAAATTGATGAGGTTTTCAGTTTTGTTACTGTATTAATAAATAAGCTAAAATACTGGGTTGCCTGACTCACATTCCGTTTCTTCTTTTACAAAATTTATGGTCATTCATTTTATTTTGAATGGCTCTGTTCTTCAGTGTATGCCTGCCAATATTGGTAGCTTCATTCTCTATCTGTGCTCATGGATCTTTCTTTTCAAGGAGGAGTTTTTTAACATTGATATATGGATTTAGTGGTAGTTGGTTTTTAAATTTATAGGGTGAAATCACTACGATGATCAAACATGTTTATATATTTAATCGAATTTTTCTTGAATTAAATTCTGAAAAAGTTTTGGTGAATCACTTTACGGCTGCTGCCTTTTTCCAGTGATCAGAATATAACATTTTTTTAAGGGAGATATACTGTTCTAATCTCTATTTTCTACTGGTTCTGAATATAACATTTTTTTAAGGGAGATATAGTGTTCTAATCTTGACTGTGTACCACCGAGAGCTGCTCCAAATGCAACTTTTTCAAGTGTGAAAAACAAATACAGTTCACATTTGTTCGGAAACTCTGGTTTGAAATCTTTTATGATAGCTGTCATCGTGCTTTTCAAATATTTTTATTGGAATTTATCCTTTTAAAATCTGGTGATGTCCTGAAGATAATTTTTTGCAGTGAACATAGCAGATTTTTATGATAGCCACTATTCTGAAAACAGTGATTTGACCGAAAATATTGCTTTGAAACACATTTCCCAAGCAGATACAATGTTCACAGTCCCATTCTTATGAGAGTTACATTAAAATGATAATCTTGGGAAATAGTAGTTATTTTAGGAAACAGTGCCTTTTCAGAGTTTGTTGGAAAAATAAAATCCCCCACCCTTCTTTAGGGCGAGATTCACTGAACAGTTTGTTGAATTAATTGATATCAGGATAAAATACTTATATTTCAAAATGCTTGTATGAATTTAATGTGCTTTCTCTGTAATGGTAATGTATTTACTAAAATATGGGAGTTACATGATAGTTTAAGTTATACTAATTTTTTTTATTGTAAGTGTATAAATAAATTGTATCATTAAAATTTTATAATGTGGAGGGTACAATAAATGTTTTATTGATGATGATGATGCCGGTTAATGTTCACTGAGACCAAACTTTGGTTTATCGGACCTATAATTTTTTTTCTTAATTATTAATTGTTTGACTTCTCATCTTTCTTGGCGAGATTGGTGTTGTAGCTTTCTTTTTCTTCTTTACGGTCTTCCAACTTCCTTTATCTTGCACCTCCTTCAACTCTTTTAAGTGTCTTATCTTCAGGATCTGGGAGATCTGCTTTGCTGCTAAATGAAGATTTATTTTGCGCGGAATTAGAATCCTCATAATTGTTGATGCTTGAGGGGCTGCCGAGTTCGTTTTTTTGTTGTTGGGCGGGGCTTTCCCCTTGCTTGTCTTGAGGGTTATTTTTTTCTTGCCTGATTTCTTGCGATTTAGAGTTTTCTGGAGAGTATTCTTCCTTGATGACAGTGTAATGTTCCTTTTGTGCTCCTTCCTACCATGTAGATCTATGGTGATTCTTTCTAGCAGAATTTTTCTAGGAGACTTTTGGGCAATTTTTGGCTAGATGGCCTGTCTCAAAGCAGGATCGACATCTAAAGAGGACACTTTCATAGTCGAGTTTCTGGTTCCATACATAGTCTTTGCTTGTTGGGATTATTTCAGCTGGGAATCCGGTGCTGAAGTCCATTTCTACACAGATGCGTGCATAGGTGGTTTTGACATATACCTATGTTTCTGGGCACCTGCAGTAAAATTTCCCAATTGCATTTCCAATGGCCTTTAGCGAGGAGAGATTCCAAAGATGCAAAGGTAGATTTGGCAATCTGACCCAAACTAATACTGAGGTTATGACTGTTGTTGAGGGATCGAATGATGGGTTCCATGGCTTCATGAATAGGCCTGAGTTTTCCCAAAACCAAGGGCTGGATTCTAAAATGCATTGTCTGCTTTCAGAGTTTTCAAAATCTACTATAAAGAAACCCTTAGCACAGGGGTAGATATTAATTTCATTAGAAATGATAGGCTTCCATACCTCCGAGATCCAACTCTGGAGAGCTGTAAGCCGCGGCCAAAAGCCATTAAACCGACATATTAAGACACTTTCAGAAAACTTCAAGGCCTCATTCAGTGAGACCTTGACCACTTGCACAGTGGGAGCTGGGGCTTCACTGACAATATGGGTAGGAACTTGACTTTCAAAGGTGAATGTGTTTGATTTTAAGCTAATTCAATGGATTTAGTTTTTGAGAACAAAGTCATTATGCATGACATAGATGTCATTAGAGTGAAGATAGACCTTCTTCTCATAGACTTAGTGAAGGCATTGAAGGTATTCTACACTACATATTCTCACTACCTTAAATCCTTACAAGCTAGTGACAAATAAAGTCTCATCACATTTGACTTTTTGGTGGAGAAAGTTGTAGAACATGAGAATGTTTGTGGAAATAAGACAACTCAATGCACTAGAGAGATTGTGTACCTTGCTTAGAAAGGGAAGAAGCATGGAAGAGAGAATTCTAGAGGTAGTGGGGAGATTGTGTGCCTTGCTTAGAAAGGGAAGACACATGGAAGAAAGAATTCTAGAGGTAGTGGGGTAATTATAATGAAGATGCATGACCTGACATGTGGGGTAAATATAATGAAGGTGAAAAGGCTATACCTCCATTTTTTAATTATAACTTAATAAATTATGTATTGTTTATATGGATGATGGGAGTCACATGATGTAAGTTTAAGTTATAATAATTTTTTTATTGTACATGTATAAATAAATTGTATCATTAGAATTTTATAATGTGGAGGGTACCATTATTGTTTGATTGGTGAATGTGTTCGATCTTAAGCTAATACAATGGATTTAGTTTTTGAGAACAAAGTCATTATGCATGACATAGATGTTATTAGAGTGAAGATAGAACTTCTTCTCATAGCTTTAGTGAAGGCATTGAAGGCATTCTACACTACATATTCTCACTACCTTAAATCCTTACAAGCTAGTGACAAAATAAGGACCATCACATTTGACTTTTTGGTGGAGAAAGTTGTAGAACATGAGAATGTCTTTGGAAATAAGACAACTCAGTGCACTAAAGAGATTGTGTGCCTTTCTTAGAAAGAGAAGAAGCATGGAAGAAAGAATTCTAGAGGTAGTGGGGTAATTATAATGAAGGTGAATGACCTAACCTGTAGGGTAAATATAATGAAGGTGAAAAGACTATACCTTCATTTTTTAGTTATAACTTAATAAATGATGTATTGTTTATATGGATGGGAGTCACATGATGTAAGTTTAAGTTATAATAATTTTTTATTGTAAATGTATAAATAAATTGTATCATTAGAATTTTATAATGTGGAGGGTACCATAAACGTTTGATTGGTGAATGTGTTCGATCTTAAGCTAATTCAATGGATTTAGATTTTGAGAACAAAGTCATTATGTATGACATAGATGTTATTAGAGTGAAGATAGACCTTCTTCTCATAGCCTTAGTGAAGGCATTGAAGGCATTCTACACTACATATTCTCACTACCTTAAATCCTTACAAGCTAGTGACAAAATAAAGTCCATCACATTTGACTTTTTGGTGGAGAAAGTTGTAGAACATGAGAATGTCCTGGGAAAGAAGAGCACTGGCAGGATTGTGTGCCTTGCTTAGAAAGAGAAGAAGCATGGAAGAAAGAATTCTAGAGGTAGTGGGGTAATTATAATGAAGGTGAATGACCTGACCTGTGGGGTAATATAATGAAAGGTGAAAAGGCTATACCTTCATTTTTTAATTATAACTTAATAAATTATGTATTGTTTATATGGATGGGAGTCACATGATGTAAGTTTTAAGTTATAATAATTTTTTTTAATTGTACATGCTTAAATAAATTGTATCATTAGGATTTTATAATGTGGAGAGTACCATAAATGTTTGATTGGTGAATGTGTTCGATTTTAAGCTAATTCCATGGATTTGGTTTTTGAGAACAAAGTCATTATGCATGGCATAAATGTCATTAGAGTGAAGGTAGACCTTCTTCTCATAGCCTTAGTGAAGGTAGTGAAGGCATTCTACACTACATATTCTCACTACCTTAAATCCTTACAAGCTAGTGACAAAATAATGTCCATCACATTTGACTTTTTGGTGGAGAAAGTTGTAGAACATGAGAATGTCTTTGGAAAGAAGACAACTCACTACACTGGAGAGATTGTGTGCCTTGCTTAGAAAGAGAAGAAGCACGAAAGAAAGAATTCTAGAGGTAGTGGGGTAATTATAATGAAGGTGAATGACCTGACCTGTGGGGTAAATATAATGAAGAAGGTGAAAAGGCTTGATCTTCATTGTATTCGTTGTAGTAGAAACATACATGATGCAACATCATGTAGAATCTCTCAAGAGAAGATCAAAGACAACGAATATCATAAATAAGACAGGTAAACCACCATATCTAGCTAAGGGTAAAGCCCCTTAATATTCCCAGTATTGGCAAAATTGTCCTGATGATGGGTCTTGTTTTAGACCCGAAACGTAGACTTAAAAATGAGAACTATGGAGATTCCGAGCTGTGATTCTAAAAATCTACACCACAAAAATCTACAATCCATCATTCTCAGTACATCGTTTTCCCATTGCAATATTGGAGGAACCAAAGATTTATTTCACACTTCATTTGCTTCTTAGAGAAATGCATGTTTGTTTGATATATGTGCAACATGCCACATGACCTTTCACAAAAAAGTCTTTGAAGATTTTAATTACAAGGTATATGGTAAAGTTTATTTTACAAATAAATCAAGTCTCAAATCTTTGGATGTTTGCATCATCAAGTTTAAATTGCTGGGATTAATGAATTTTCTTTTGCATGATGTGCTCTATCTTCCAGAGTTGTGAAGGAACTTGATATCCCTTGTGCGCATTCAACAACAAAGCCACTTCATTCATATATTTGATGGAAAAATTGAAATAATGAGTGCTTCTGGCAACATGGTTGTTTTGAATTTGAGTAGAGGATGAAATATTGTTAAAGTTGAAAGGGACATATATGCTCAAACACAAAATTACCCATTTATTTCTCACTATAATGAAGTACATTGTCATTTAGTCTTCTATGACATGCTATATTTGGATATATTAATTATGACAACATTCCTTTGTTGAAAAATAATGATTTTTATGTTTTTCCTACTATTCTTAAGAAATTGAAGCAATGTAATGTTTGTATCCTTAAAAAACATCTCAAATCGTAGTTACATGGTTCCACTTCTAGAGCATGTAGAAAACTTGGACTGATACATTCTGATTTGTGTGGCACCATGCTTGTTCCATATACTAATAAAAATAAACATATGATGTCTTTGATTGATAATTACACTAAGATATGTTAGGGTGTACTTGTTGAAAGATATGTCGTATGCTTTTGAAACTTGAAAAAAAAATCATATGTGGATTCAACATGAAGCATAATCACATATTGTCTCTCTTCATATCAATAATGGAGGAGAATATACATCTAATGAATTTGAAAATTGTCTTCCCTAACATGGGATTCAACATCAAATCATAGTTCCTAACAATCCTCAATTGAGTGTTTTTGCTGAAAGAATGAACAAAACTATCTTAAATATGGTTCATTCCATGATGTTTCAAAATGATTTTGTGGGCTTATGTAGTTCTATGTGTACACATGTGAAAAATAGTTTTCCTTTTCATGCTCTTGGAAATAAGACCCCATATGAAATGTGGTATGGGCACATTCCTTTTGTGCGACATCTCAATATCTTTGGTTTTGTGTACTATGCCTTGATTTCTAAGGAGAAAAAAAATAATCTTGATGCAAACAGTTAGAAGTGCCTCTTCTTGGGGTACTCAAATACAAACCAAGGCATATTATCTTTATGATGAAGTGAATAAGAAGTTAATTCTTTCTAGAGATGTAATTTTTCTTGAATCTTCCAAGAATGAAAAAAGTATTGAGCGGTAGCTTGATCATGTGGATAAATTCACTCATGTAAAGACATCATGAATTTGGTGATGAGATTCCACATCTCAAAGGGAGGATCCCTGTCTTGGATCAATATTTGGAATATCCCTTCGAAGCATCATCTCCCCTTCATGAAGTTCTGGTCACTTCATCAAATCCATTAGATGGATGTGACTGAGAGGATTGAAATGTTGAACTTTGATGGAAATGCAACATCATTTTAATAAGTAGGAAACTTGGACCATCTTGGAAAGGTCCACCAAAGCGGCTCATATAAACACTTGAAAGTGTGCATCCTAATAAGGTTGGAAAGACAAGGACTAGAGGTTTCATCAAACAAGATGGAGGTGAGACAATAATTCTAATTTTGTTGATGCATATGATATGTATGTTTCATATGATTGTGAATTGAATTTATCTACCAAGTTTGAACCAATTTCCTTTGAAGAAGTTGCTTCTCATGATGAATGGAAAGACGCAATGTCGAAGGAATATGATGGTCTCATGAAGAATGAGATGTGGAAGTTAGTGGATCCTCCATTTATAACCAAAACCAATTCGATACAACTGGGTCTACAATAACAAATATAAATCAAATGACTCATTTGACAAGCAAAAAACATGACTTGTGGAAAAAGAATTTGCAAAGAAATAAGGGATTGTTTATGATGACACTTTTTCCCCAAAGCATAATGGGCCACCATTCTTACTTCATTTTCCTTAGAACCTTAGAGTGGATGGAAAGTTTATCAAATGGATGTGATCATTTCTTTCTTGAATGGAGATTTGAAAGAGATTGCCTTCATGTCTCATCCATAAGGTTTTGTTGTGAAGGGACAATAACAAAAAGTATGTAAACTCATCAAATCCTTATATGACTTGAAACCTGCATTTTGAGCCTAGTATGAATGGTTAGCTAAATATCTTTTAAATTTGTATTTCAAGCACTTTAATCTTGATGAAAAAACTTTGTTTGTCGAGAAAATTGGAAAAAATGTTGTATACCTTGTAAAATATGTAGATGATATTTTGATAATAGGGAATAATGAAAAACTATATTTTGTCCATATAAAGAGTTGAAGAAAGGCTTTGAGATGAAAAAATTGGGACATATTCACTATTACATAAGTATTGAAATGTCTCAAAATTAAAATACATATTCTTCTCCCAAAAAAAGTACATTGGAAAATTGTTGGACATGTTTGGCATGGTTGAATGTAACGTGCTGTATACTCCAACAGAATAAAAATTGAAATTCACATCAAAAGAAGGGAATGAATTTGAGGATGAAACCCAATATAAATAACTTGTGGGAATTTTTATCTACCTCACCACCCGTAGGCTATATATTTAATTTTTGTTGGTATTATTTTTGAGTTTATGAAATAGCCTTGTGAAGGACATTGGTTTGTTGCAAAAAGAGTTCTGATATACTTGAAGGTGGATAAAAAAAATGGCGTGTCATTTTCATATTATCTCATGAGTTTTAGATCAATAATTTCCTCCTTGAGATCACACACATAATTAGATATGGAAAATTCCACAACAAAAGTAGAATATATGGAAGTTACAGAAGCAACAAAGGAGATTGCATGGCTCAAGAAAATACTTGAATATTTAGAAGAGAAACAAGTGAATTCTATACTTCTTATGATTGATAATACTTCTACAATAAAGTTGGCTAATAATTAACTAGATTCCATGACAAAACCAACCACATCAATATAAAATACCATCTAATCCGATATCATGTAGAGACCAAGACTACTCATTTGTGACATTCTTTCACAAGTGATTTGTAAATTTCCATGGATTGTCCACTAGATAGTTTTCCACAACAAAAATATTACAATAAACTGAAATCTATATTATGAAGGGCTAATTCCCTTAGATTCCAAATCCATTATCATTGATTTTATTGTTTATGCATGCAACGATTAAAATGTGGAAAATAGAGGACCATGAAATACAAACATAGAAAAATCAAAATGAACACCAAGATATTATCTAGGGAACCCTTTTGGGAGAAAACCCAACTGGAAGGTGTGGTTGCTTAGATTTCTTTTGTCTGAAACGGAAATGACGTAAATACAAAGATATGTCACTCTCTATGGAGGTTTTTGAGACTTGTGGTCCTTAGGCTATGTTAGCTCCCTGTAATCAGCAAGATTGGAAAAGTCCGACAACAGGGAGAAACATCATTTCAACCACTTTGGGATTCTAGGATCTAGCCCTCCTGAATCCGGAGAGGGATCTCTCCAATAAGTGCAAAGATGGATTTGTCTTTGAAATTTTGGGTATTGATATTAGGCTAGTTATGAAGGCTAAGGGTTTTGTTTTGTTTGGGATGGTTGAGCCTGATTATTGTTTGAGGTAGAAATTTCTAGAGGGGAAGAGTTTCAAAGGTGTGAAGTTGCAAGCAAATAGAACGAGCTTCACCCAAAAAGATAGATAATCACAGGTTTTAGTCCATCGGGTTGTGGAGTCATAATAGGGTTTAATTGAAACAATTAGGTTCAAGAGTGGTCTATGGGGCAAGTCATCTATGTCTAAGGATCTCTTTAAAGTTGATTTATGTAATGAAATGATACAAAAGGAGGGGAATTAAACAAATGAAGAACAAAGAGCAGCCCAGGATCTGGTAAGTACTTTGAAACTAGCCAGCCTTTGAAAAACACTTAAGAATAACATAAAAGCAATCCAAGATCTAGTAAGTACTTCGAAACTAACTAGCCTTTGATATAATTTCAATAGAAAAAAATTTAAAACACAAAGGGAAACAAAAATGATAATAAAGAATGGTCTAAGATCTGGTAAGTACTTCGAAATTGGCCAGCTTTCAACACATTCGTAGGGAAACATTCAATCAATCTTTTGGGATAAAACGAGGACCAAGGCTCACCATATCTTCCTTAGTTCATCTCTAATTAACATGAAATGAAAATAACTTTCAAGAATAACAATTAGCTAAGACAGGAGGACGAGGGAACGCCAGTATTCCTACTGCTTAAACTGAATTAAATCATTCCTAAATAACACAATTGGAAGAAAACATAAAGATAAAGATTTTCAGTTAGAGAAGGGTACTGATATACAGTAAATCCTAACTCTATGCATGATGTTCTTATAAGAGAAGATGGACAAAGTGAAAACAGAAGTAAAATAACAATTTACAAAAGGAATAACATCACCGTTGACATAGACCAGGGTCCCATAAATCAGCTTTTATTGATGCTTCAAACCAGTTACAGCTTTAAGTCTAGTGTTTCAGGTTAGCAATAATCTTCACTACTCAGCCTAACTATTCTGTCACAAGTAGAGCTTCAAGAGCCCGTGAACACTATTTACAAGTAGAAATTTCAAGCTCAAGTATATTTCAAAGTTCTGCAACCAACATTTTCTCATCTTCTACAGAAGTATTTATAGAAGAATGAGGAGGTGGGATCTGATAAAAGATCTCCCAGGGAAATTAATACAGAGTAATGACTTCTCGGCCTTTGAGGGGCTCAATGGAGAAGTTTACAGATCTTCTGTCTGTATTAATTGTTTTAGATTTAAGATTAAGCTCGGTGGGAGCTTTTGTTCACTTTTAAGGCTATGTTTTTAGGAGGTAATAACTATGCTGATATTTTACATTAAGTTCATTTGGAAGAATTAATTCTTTGGCTGCATTGAGGCAAATATCTGATTTTATAATCAATAACTTCGGCCTCTGTTGAATGCTTGTGGCTACAGGTGGCACTGTGGTAGCTGAGAGGAATCAATTGGCCTCTGTTGTGGTGATGGAGGCCTTTTTGTCTGATAAAAACTTATGATTTTTTTTTAACTGTTTTTTAATTTGGAGGATTAGGATTTTGATAATCAATCTTAGCTGTAATCCCCCCAAAATTGTCCTCAATCCTCTGTTCTACTGTGTTTTAATATTCAACACTGATACTCTTTTGTTTTTATTTCATTCTCTGTGTCTTTTTGATGTGCAGTGCCACATAGGGCTCATACGGCATCAATGCTCATGAAGTATTGATGAAACGTGGCGTAGAACCCTTTAGAATGATCTTCCTTTTAAATAAACAAAGCTCTGAGGATCGTCACCCTCGGCTTTATCTTTTCTCTTTAAAATATTTTGAAATTCATTTGAACCTGCAAAAAACACACAACTGTTATGAAATCTTGCGTTTATTGGGTAAACTGCTTAGAAGGTTGTGGGGAGGAGCGTGGCCGTTAGATGACATCATCCAACGATGAAGATTTCGTTTGTGGGAGGTTAAAGAGGAAATCGGGGAAGAATTAAGTCGAAGCCGTTGATTGCGCAGAGATCGACGATCGGGATTGGTTGTGAGTACACAAAGTGAATGAGTCACTTTATTTGGAAAATAGAAGAAACGCGAAGAAATGGGTTAAAAACCTTTGTTTCAGAGGAAAATATGGTGAAAACAGAGTTTGGGGTTCGGGTTGATCATGGGCCGTCGAATGAGATCGGCCTACGAGATCAACACCGGAGATTGTATGCTAAACACCTTTGGAATAGGTGGAGGGCGATATGTAAATGAAGGTTTAAATCCGAACCGTTGATTTGCAGAGATCAACGGTGGAGGGCGTACGCGATAACACATAACGGAAAAGAGGGAAAGTGGTTTCGGGGAGGTAAACCATTTTTTTCATGCAACAAAAGGACGGGGAGGAAGTTTTGCCTTTTGGAACGCGACATGCGTGCCCTCCCAACACGTGGCCTTAGAAAACCACCTATATCGTGTAATTTTTAAGAATTATCCTCCGTGCTTAAAATTGCGTGACTCGGGACATGGGCTGTCGGATTAGGGGTCTCAGATGCAACGGTGGGAAAGTGAACGCGATACGAGGTAGATGCACGAGCGGTAGCAGGATGGGCGGTTTCATTCTGGGCCGTTGGATCCAAAATTTGAAAGGCGGAGATTGAATCTGGGGGTTAAATGGAAATAATACAAAGGTGGAGGAGGAGTTAATGAGGTCTGTTGATATGCAGAGATCAACAGCTTAGATTGGACGAAAAACATTAGAACATAGGGCACATGATTTTAAACCAAAGTCAGAAAATGCGATCTGGATCGTCCGATCTGGACACGTGGACGGTCCAGATGCAATCAGAGGCATTCAATCGACGGGGGAAAAAATGTGCACAGCGCCAATGCGATTGTGCGCTGATTGTTGATCGGCCTTAGATCAACGATCGATAATGTTTTAAAACTTGCACTGGCGGAAAAACCTTGATAACATGAAAAACCCAAAATTTTAATATACACTAGTACATTTGGGGGAAATTTCGACACTTGGTTCCAACACTTTTGACCAAATGTCAGAAATTTCCCCAAATTTTTTCGATCCCGCCTGAAACCGTCGCTATACTAACGTTTAGAGAAAAGTGTCGCAATACCGAAACTTAGACAAAGTGTCGCAATTGCGACGTTTGGAGGAAGACGTCGCAATTACGACATTATGCCCTAAAGCGTCACTATTGCGACGACTGCTTCCAAACTTTGCTATTGCGACACAATGTCTAAGTGTCGCAATTGCGACGTTTGGAGGCATCCGTCACAATAGCGACGCTTTGGACGCCGTCGGTATAACGACACTTATATGCAATAAACGACACTTATACACAATTGCGACACTATGCCCCAAAGTGTCGCTATTGCAACGGCTGCTTCCAAGCGTCGCAATTGCGGCACAATGTCTAAGTGTCGCAATTACGACGTTTGGAGGAATCCATCACAATAGCGACGCTTTGGCCGCTGTCGATATAATGACACTTATATGCAATAAACGACAGTTATATGCCTTTGCAAAAATGGTCGGCTTACAGAGCAACGCGAGGAGTAGTTCATGGAGGCACCTTTGTGATTGCGCATAATTTAGAGAGAAAATAGTAATAATGAGAGAGGATCCTTTAATTACGTCTTTGATTTGTGAAGGTATGGATTGTCCAGCCTGCAATTCTATGTTGTCGAGAAAGACTCGCAATCCTCTGGAAACAAGACTGTTGTGAAGATGCCTAGCGAAGAAACAGACATCAGGTTTATGACTGTTGATGAACACATCGTAGTCCGGTGAAGAAGGCACCAAGGAGGGTATTATTAGTGAATGAGGGATGTTGAAATATTAATTTCAACTACCCTGTCCTCTGGCCACTTTCTAAATCTGTTTGAATGGCTCTGTCAAACAGCCGCTTTCTAAAATTGATGAACAGTCAATTTTGGTTTTGAAATCACAGTCCCTGCACACTTAAAAACAAAGCACTGTATTTTTTTGGAAACAGAGCAATTTAATAGTAAACGTGGGAGATTTTAATTCAGAAGAACGTGGTCCCATAGACCACAGACCAAATCATCCATCCACATGGAAGCAGGCGATTTGATCGCGTTATTTTTTGGCCTGTCTGCATTGTGGAATTACGGACCTGAAACATTATAGGGCGGAATTAATTTTATTTTCGCGTCATAGTTTTCCTCCGTACGCAATGCCAAAAAACGGACCCAAATTTTTATATGGCATATTCTATGAAGTTTTCGCGTCACAAATTAGGGTGACATCAGTAGGCTATTTTGGAACGCGAATTTGTGATTGAAATCGGGTTTATTTTTTTTGAAGTCCGGACATATGATATAGTTTTATTAGTATTTTGTTATAAGTTTTGTTTCACCGCCCAATAGTTATTTAAACCATTGGCTCATATATAACATATGCGCAAATATTTCACTTTGGGCATTTGTAATGTGGGCCCCGAATACTTTAAATAGGTTTGGTTTAATAGTTTTTTGTTTTGTTATTATATGTAATAGCATGTGTTTTAAAATAGCCCGAAGGCTAATGTAAAAGGAAAAGCACTCCCGCACAAGCAGTATACCTTGGGTGCATGGTTTTATAACCATTTGTGTAAAAGAAAAATGAAATTGACTATGGTTGAGACCATAGGTTGAGCCTTTGACAAGAAGCTCCCAATAATACTCAACACTATTTCGATAAAATAAATAAATAGAAATAAAATAAAATAAAGATAAAATTAAAAATACAAATAAAATAAAATTTTAATTAAAACATAAAAATAAAATAAATAAATAGAAATAAAATAAAATAAAGATTAAAATAAATAAATAAATAAAATAAAATAAAATAAAATTAAAATTAAATAATATTAAATTAATAATTATTATTTTTATTAAAAATAAAATCCAATAACCCATATCATCACAAACGAACAAAATATTCAGCTCCTTCAGTTATTACACATTTTACCCCTCATATAGCACAAAATGATTCACATCTCCTCCTTCCGACGTTCCCTTGCACCTTCGGTGCAATTGTTTGTTATAAGATTATATGATACATGTGAGATAAAGGTTTATTATTTGTCATATATAAATAAATTTTACCAATATTGTACATTTACACTTTTATGAGGTGATGTTATAAGTAAATTCATAAATATCTCTTTTTAATCTTCATTTTACTCCATGAATATATTTGGAAATGAAATTTCAATAGATTAATTTACTCCTAACCTATGTATCATCAATATTGTATATTTACATTCTTAATTATGAGGTGATGTTATAGGTAAATCCATGAATATCTCCTTTTAATCTTCATTTTACTCCATGAATATGTTTGGAAATGAAATTTCAATAGATTAATTTTCTTGCTATTATATGTTTTACGAAGTGTTAGCCCCCTGTAAATTTTTGACAGGCAAAGTAGGGGGCTAAAAAGTTTTTGAGTCTTCAAGGAATGCATTTCCTCTGAAAACACATCATCCTTGAAGTCTCCTGTGCATTTTCCCTGTGATGAAGTCCCCTCTGTTGATTTCCATTATAGAACCTCTCTGATTACAAAGCTATGCTCCAAAGGACCTATTTTTACCCCTTGTACCCCTGCAAAAATATCCCATTTCACTTTGTTGCCCCTTTTTTAAGCTTCCTTTCCACCCTTTTCCCCCCTTGTGAAATTCCTTCATTAATCCTCTAATCCTCCCAAAACCCTATTTAAACCCTTCAAATACTTTTTAATTGGCTTAAACATTCTTCTTCTCCCTATCGATTCCCTTTTCCACCCTCAAATTGCATTAAAATGGCCCAAAAGGCCACATTCTCCATGAATATGGGTCTTAGCTCCCTTCAGCTAGCCCCAAAACCGTTTTTCCTCACGTGACTTGGGCGCTAGAACCACCCGCTAGCCCATAAGAGCGCTTATCAGATATGTATTGGGCGAAAGTTGAACCGTCGATCTGTATTGATCGAACGGTTATCGTGTGCTCTGCAGCGCCCGTGGTCTATCCCATTCATCGCCCCGACTGTGCCATCGCCGTCTATTTAACCGCAGATCAACGGTCTGCAGTACATCCGTCCCAGTGGTCCCCACCGCGTTCACTGTACCAAAACAACCTGGTTTTCATCGCACCGCTATTGGAGGCCAAGTGGTATTTTCCCTTTGCCCAGCGATTCCATACAGCAATCAACACGTGGCTCCGACACTGTTCCAAAACCGCTACCTCATTGCACGCTATCGTTCGTCCGTGGATGCGTAGCGATATTGCCTTGAGCCGTTAGATCTGGGGCAACCCATCCAATGGTTGTCGCTCCCCGAAGCTGCGCAGAGGTTAACCCATGGTCTCCGTACTCCTGGCCCACTATTCGTCGCCCTACGCTGCATTTTTGACTGTCGATCTCCTTTGAGATCTAACGGTCCAGATTTGTTTTCCCACTGTTGACTTTTTCGTCGTTCCCGGTCTCGCCACATCACCCCCACGTGTATCCACCGTACATCTGCCCATCCCATTGCATATATGTGTTCAAAAGGTCGATGTTTATAAGGTTTTCACGTATAATTCGCTCTGCATTCCGCCAAACTTCTCCAGAGCGTTTGTCCACCATTCCTCTGCATTTTTCCGCCATCTCCCGGCACTGTCCCATCATTTCGCCAGATGCACGGCCATTTTCATCGTCCGCACTGCATCCATTACCCCCATCCATGGATTTCATAACAAGTTTTCTGTTTTGTAGGGTTTTGAGGCGGTGAAATCTGCCATGATTTGCACATGCTGTCACAGTGACAGAAAATACAGGAAAATACCGTGTACAGAGGCAGAGATCATGAAGAAAGGCCCGAAGAGGTACCACAATGGGATTTTCATTTAAACAGTAGGGTTTAACTTTGTGAAACTATCCCGGCGCCATTAACACACAAATTTCACAGTCAGATATATAAATGAAGCAGCAGAGAGCTTAAGGCATGCAAATGAAGATATATGAGCCTTAATACAGGGATTTAAAGGCAAAGCACCAGATCAGCGATGTCATGAATCACACGGAGTGTACAGCATATAGAAATCCATGTATATTAGGGTTTTTACACCAGCAGAATGTTTTCTCCATAAAGGACAAAGCGCCCATGCAACTTTTTCTACACCGTGCTCCTGAAGAAATCTCCACCCTAACAACAGTCCAGATACTATCAGAAGCATTTGTTTCACAGTATGGAGACCCTAGCATCGTTATTTATCATTTGTTTATTCACCAAAAGTACTACAGGGTCATGCAGATCAAAGTACATCAAGAGACATATCGAAGTAAATAGAGGCCTGAAGAAGACCACTCTTCCATCCAAAGAGTGACAGGAATTGAATGCTCATAATTTAAACAGAATGGGCTTCGGCCCCCTTTCTTTCAGAATTTTTAATGCTACATTTAGTTTTCACCTACCTCCTCAGCCCATCTTTCTGCTATAAAATTTCATGAAGAAACATTTTAAAGGTTGTTGATCAGTTATCAGAGAACTGCAAGTAGTTTCTTTTGAGACACAGTATCTGTGTAAAGTTGTAAGATAGGTTGAAGGAGATGTTTTCAGATTGAGTATTCAGCTATTGGAAATGTTGTACTTGAATGGTATTGCTATTTAATATGACAAGCACATTTCTTTGGATCCTGATCTGAAGCAGCGGTGATGTTTTCCTATCTCTGTGTTTTAATTCATTTCACTTCGTTTCTACTGGCTTGCATCAGAATATTGGCATATGATTTACCCTTGTTAGGTACCCTATGTTTCTGCTCTCCTTGCCATTAATGTTGTTCTTCTGAATGTGTTATCGAAGAATTGATTTCAGTTGGTTTAACCAGTGTAGTGGATGTTATTGCCTGCTCTCTGATGTATGAATTAAATGAATTCAGTTCTTAGATGTTTCTTGTTAAGGATTTAGTTGGAAGATTTGGGAACACCGGGGATTAGAGTTAGCCCTGTCCACTAGGATCCTTGTGCGACCAGCTGGTATTTAACTTCATGCTCTGAATCTGTGTTATCTCCTCCCCTCCTACTTTTCCATATCACACAATCATCTTTGAAGATCCTATGTTTTAGATGAGTAGCCCAATTGAAAGCCTGCCTATTGATTAGCAAGCAAATCCTTTCCTGACTCCATTGCCCAATGGTTTTGAATATTTCCTGGAATACTTCACCTCTGTCTTTTTCCTCTTTTCTCATTCTTGTCTTACATTAAACCCTTCTTTCCTGATAATCAGCAACCAAATCAAAACCAAACAAACAAACAAACCTTGTGCCTATAACTAGCCTAACATCTTAACATTTGAGCTTCAAAGACAAATATACTTTGACTATTATAGAGAGATCCCTCTCTAGACCTAGGAGGGCTAGATCCTAAGGTCTGAAAGTGGTTTGATGTTGTCTCATCTTTTGGTCTTGCCAATCTGGCCAAAACATGGGAACCCCAACACGAAGATATGGTAAGGAATTCTCTCTTGTTCTTCTTAGAAATAATTATATATAATTTTTTTTCTTTTCAAAATAGATTAAAAAAATTATATGAGAAAAATTATTAATTCATCAATATGTGTGTGTGTGTGTTGTGAGGAATAATTTCATATTTTAACTTAATGGTTCATTATATAATCATGTGATCATCACCAATGATATATCTTAAAAAGAAACTGAAAAGCCATGTGTACAAAATCGATGTATACTCTAGAGAGTGGTTCTCATATCACTATGTAAATTTTTGTATGCTACTTCAAAAAAATTATAAGATAAACTGTAATACACATCATATATGCACCATAACAATTGGTGCAGGGTAAAACCCACCTGCCACACCTTTGTACTCGATCCAATTTTCTCTGTCAACTCTTCTAGCTGTGGGAGTTTCCTCCAAGGATCATAATACCCCCAAGGCCTGTTATCACCCTAGTAATTATCAGGTTGTGGGATGGGGATTTTTGTAGTTAAGAACACTAGGGGTAACCAAGAACCGCTTTGGGAATTCAAGATCTAGCCTTCTTGAACTCTAGAGAGGGATCTCTCCGTATGATTTAGCTTTGTTTTAGTACCAGATATTAAGCTAGCTATGATTGTGTATTTGGGTTTGATTTTAAAATATTGGTGGGAATAAAGAGATTTCAAGGTAAACCAGGAGGATCTACCAGAATATTGGGCAATGGAGTCAACTCTCTAGGCAAGTAGAACTAAGAAATAAGGCTCAGAGATGCAAATGTGCTAAGGGCAAGATAGGTGACCTTCTAAGGCTATGTATAGGTTTGATTTGATGAAGTGGATGGAATCTGAGAAAAAGGGCACTTAAGAATCCTTGAGCTACAAATAAGAATATTGAAGAAGGGGATCTAACTGGGACCTAGAGCAATTAAGAATTCTATGGTCCGATTATCAAGTAGAAAACATTAAAATGTCAACAAGTTTCAAAACACGGAGCTTATTATCACTAATCCTGTTTAATTTTTCCTTAGTTGATCATTATAGACTAGAAAAACATAATATGAATGAATGTAAACTTTAAAGAAATACACTGAAAACAAGGAAAGAAACGAGACTTATCTTGTCACCACGAGAATCCTTAGCTATGATGTCTCTGATCTCTTTCCAGTCTGTTGCTTTCGCTAATTGACTCACCAACTTCAATATAACCAACAAATAAGACTATAGTTGTCTTGAGAAATTTTATTCACACTGAATACTTCGAATTGTGAAGTATTTATACAAAAAATTGTTTACAAAATATCTCAGGAATTGAGATAATGTTTTAATAAAAAATAGGAAAGAAAACTTAAAAAGAGGGACAACTGCAAAACATTTTGCAAGCTGTTACATTTTTACAAGCAAAAATAGAACTGATTATTCTAATTTGAACTGATTGTTGTTGTGCTGTGTGTACTTCTGGCATTAGGTGCATCTTATCGTGGAAAGTGGTTGAAGAACTTTCCTTTCCTCTAACTTTCAACGTTGATACTCTTTATTCATCTGATTTGAGCTGTTTTGTTGTGGTAATTAAAAAATAACCAACAATAACTTTATTTTCATTGATACTCTTTCACCCAATGATACACTTTAACCCTGTATTTTTACCATTTGAGGTAACAGTAAAAAATGAATTTCCAAGTGATTTTCCTATTTTTTATCCATTAAATTCACAAAAAATCTGTGAATTCTTGCCACTTTTCTGCAGAGGGGATCTTCATAGTCTTCAAATTTCTGTAACTTTCATTTGCCTCTGTATACTTGGAAAAGTTAGGCTTGATAGTGAACATATGCCTGATCTCATTATCTAAAAAGAACAGATTTTCAAAATACTGAAGAAGTATTTTTCCTGTTGGTGATCCTTGAGGTAGTTGTTGTCTGGCTTGCTCTTTTGCATGATTTCTGATTTTTAGATCATAATCTTTCTGAGGCATTAACTTGTCATTCAATGCATGAATATCAGGCAAACCTGCTTCTGACAATGTTTTGTATTTGGCTAAAAATATTGAGATGGATAAATTCATGTCTTTACACCGGTCCTCTAGATTACTCATTATGTTTCTTTTGTTCAGGACCTTTTTTATTTGAAGAATGGTTTCTGTTCTATCAACAATTTTCAATTCTTCCAACTCTTCCCTGTTTTTACTATTTAAAAAAGTTATGAGTTGGATTGCTTGGGCTGGTTTATTGTCAATTTCCCTCTTAGTCTTGTCAATCTCTGCACTAGCAACTTGAAGTAACTCCCTCTGTTCATAAATTATCCGAATTGAAGGCCATTGAGAATGAATTCCTTCAATAATTTTGGTCCATAAATGATTTTTTATATAGGCCACTTGATCTGTAAGATTTACTTGTGCTTACAGAATCTTTACCTGTTCTTGTAGTCGATCGGCCCTTTGCTCATGTCCTTTAGAAGTAATCAAGGCATCATTTTTGGAATTTTCTAAATTTTTAATAATGCCTTTCAAAATAAGAATCTCTTTATCTTTAATAAATATGTCCTCCATGGCTTTGATCACGGCTGCTTGGTCTTGTAGTGTGCTCCTCTACGAGGATGAATAAGAAGAGGTAGAGATTTCCTGAGAAGGAATTGGCACTGCAGTTGCCAGTACTCCTTTCGGTGCCAAGTGTTCTACCAAAGTAGATGGTATAGTAGTGTTTACAATGGGGATCACTGTAGGAATGACCATTGGTTGTGCTTTTCTTAGTTCTTCATTCTCTTTCATTAGAGCTTCTGTTTGAATTTCCATTTTTTTTTATCTGATCTGTCATTTGATGTAAAAGTTTCTTTAATTCATCATTCTCTATTTTTTGCTGTAGAATTTCTTTTGCTTGAGAGTTTTCACTCTGAGGAAACTTCAACTATTTTCTAAGAGCAGCTATATCCTCATTTTTCTGTTTAATTAAGAAATTTTCCCCTTCAATGTTGGCTGGGTCACCCCCTGCTTCAATCACTATATCTTCTAGTGCTTTTATTCTTAAATTATTAGCATACAGTGAGGCTTTGTCCAACTTCATTTGATTTTGGAGGTTGAGCACTGTTTTCTCAAGCCTAATTGATTTCATAGTTTTACTGACAATTTTGGAATATAGCATTTCAGTATTGCTCCTATGAAATTCAATTTGATCTAATTCATGAATGGCATCTTCATCCACTTCAAAATCTGTTTTGGAATAATTTGCCACTGATTTTGGCTCAGCCATTGTAGGCTTCAAGAATGACATTACCAATTTATTGGATGAATAATCAAATGTTGAAAGAAGCTTGTCTTTGTTTCCAGGATTTTCCTTAAGAAATCTAGAATAAGCTTGATTCTTGATCTCTTCATTCTTCTCTTTAATCTGTCTGAATCTGATCTGAATCTCTGAATCTGTATTGTCAGTTTCCTAAGAAGAAGGAGGCAAATCGACAGTAGCCTGGTTTTCCTTCATGACTGTATCTTTTTTTTGTGTTTCAATTTTTACATTTTGAAGCTCTTTTAATGTTTCAGTGACTATTCTTGTTGCTTCATCACCTGTTTCAATATTTACAGCCTTATCCTTTTCTTCTTTTGTTAACTTGCTTCTTTTACTCTGAATAATTCTGAATTTTTTGTCCTCAATAGTCTCAGCTATGAAACTATCTCCTTCTCTATCTCTTTTATGTACATTATCAATATCTTTGCTTGTAGAAGCCACCTGTGTCTGTTCAATTTGTTTGCCTTTGCCACTGTCTACTTGTATTACCTGTACTGCCTGTGAATCATCATCAGATAGGGTGTTTGGCTCCCATTCAATTTTATTTACATATCTTTCAATATGGGGCTTAGGATCATGCAAGTAAACATACAACTTACATTTTACCCTTATTGTACTCAAAATACCTTGTGGGTCATAATTCCATGTAAAACTACATGGGAACTTATACTCTTTAAGTTTGACATTTATCTCATTGGCAGCTTCTCTGTTATTCACAATGAATGGCCCAATTTGGTTTTTCAGCTTAAATTGGGTCTTTTTCTTGAAAGCTATGAAGTTGATTTCATCTACATTCAATAGTTGTCTCAGATATTCTAAAGCAAATATTCTTGTAGTAACAAATCTGGGTAACTTATATGGGGCTAGGGATGAGCCATACACTCTGATTTCTGTATGATTTTTATATAAATACCAATCTCCAGTTTTGTAGCTCTCCGATAACTGCAGAATTCTTCTTGTCTCATCATTGATCCTAGGGATCTCCTCTTTTTCCAAGAGATACATAGCAGGGGCTATAAATGAGTCATTGAAATCTGTAAAACTATACTCTCTATTCCATTTCCTTAGAATAGATGACCAAAATACTACTGATAGAACTTTTCCTTCTGCATCCACTTTTTGACATTCAATTGGAAACTTATCTGTTTGATAATACAGGAAGAGGTGGAGTAGATAAGAGGAGTATCTGAAAACTCCTTCTTCTGATAATCTAGATAACTGATAATGCATACTTTCAGCAATAAATTTAAAAAAATTGAACTGAATGGATGGTGATTGACCAGGGCTTAGAGTTGACAGAAAACCTAGGATAGCCACATCAGTGAATTCATCACTGGTGTATCCTAGTATGAAGGAGAGCATTGAGACAATCTTTCTAGTGTCATCTGGGAAATCAAAGGTGTCAAAAGGAGGATTTAACTTAGGAATATCAACTTGATTTGGACAAAGATTTTGGTATATTTTGAATCTAGTATTGAAATCCAAGTCAAGATATAGTTGGGTTAAATCTTCTATTGATAGGGAAGCAGAATTGGGGTCATGATTCATTTGCAGCATGGAATTTATCGACTCTTCAGTGATGTAAAACAAGATCTCTTTTTCTTTGTTTACAATACATCTTTGTTCTGGCATATAATAGGCTTGGCATAATCTAATAAAATCAGGAACATAATGAGTGAGAGGGACAATATATCTAGGCAGATTGGATTCCCAAATTGGAATATCTTTGTCACCCTTTTCCACTGATTTTCCATAGCACCAATTATAGACATCAAGCAGGTTAAATTCTACATTAGGGTCTAGTATTCTATAGTCCAGATCAACTAAAGGGCTTTTCTTTGGAGAAATGACTGGAGGCTGGACTGGTTTGACCACTTCTATAGAATCAGTCATGAGTGCAGGAGTTGGTTTGTCGATTTTGAAGGACTTAGGCTGAGGAATCTTTGCAGAAGACTTCTTTTGAGATTTTGGGCCTCCATTCTTGGGGTTTACCTGTTTCTTGGTCATTTTTAATATGAACGAAGCAAGCTTAAACGGTTTGCTAAGTTCCTTTACGAGAAACAGGGGTTTCTTGGCGAATTTATACTGAAAATGGGGTTTTTGAGCAGTGTTTTTAGGAAATGCAAGGAATTTAAAGCTCAGAACATGTATTTAAAATCTATTTCAACAACAAAACAGACCAGGGTATGGAAAAAACTACGAGAAAGGGAAATTAGGGATTCCAGGGAAATTTTGACAGAGTTTCCCCTGAAAAAATGGACATTTTTTTGCAGTAACTTTGGTAATTATTTGAAATCGACAGGAATTTTGAAATCTCAAAGGGCAAGTTCGAAGAAAAGTACCTGGAGAACCAACGGAATTCGGTTGAAGACATTGCATAGGTGCTTAGTCTTCAATTTTTTGAAAATGGCTTCGCAGAGGATAATTTAGTACTTGTAATGGAAATTCAGGGCAATGGGAGTCAAAAAATGGTACTGGTAGGTTGAAAATGGCTCTGCAAAGTTTCTCAGGGTTCAAATGGCGTGATTTTGAGGAAAAACAGTTCTGCAATGTTTTTACAGGTTTAAAGCAAAAAGGTGAAAATTTGAATGAAAAATATAATTTTAATGTATTAAACGATGGTATAACCATAGTTAAATGACATTAAACTCGGGTTAAACAGGTGAGGTTTAGGGAATACCGCCAGTGGTATTTGCGCGGGTAAATGGTGGTAAGCAGAAATTAGCTTTTCGAACGCGATACAACGTGGTGGCGACACGTAAGCGCGGGGTGGTTTGGAAAAACCACCCATTTCGCACGGCTTTGCCAAAACATCAAACGATTACTTTATGAGCGCGAAAATGTATTAGCGCCGTCAGATCTGGATTCAACGAGCAAACGACCACGATCAAAAGGAAAGGTGTGGGGAAAAGGTAAGTTATCGGGTTCAGTTTGGGCCATTGATCTTGGGAGATGAAGGATAGATCAGACGGTCGGAATTTTATGCAATGGGGAGAGATAAATGTATTAACAACTTTCGCGCAAGTGTATTACCGTAGGATCAAATGGATTCTAGGGATCGGACGGTTAAAAATAAATCCGACGGGAGAATGTTTGTTTTAGTCATATATACAGAAATGACTTATTCTTATTGGAAAATCAAGTGTTCGGAAGGATTACCAAGGCTTCAAATTGTGGTTAGGGTCTCGGATTTAGGCGTAATTTATGCGGGGAAAAGGTAAGGTTAAGGTTCTAACTTTAGGTTAAGGGACTTGGGGCGAAAAATATACAAGGGAAAGGGTCATTTTTATTGAAGTTTAGTTTAGATGAAACTTCGGGTGATTTTTGATTTAAAACATATATAACATATGTTTTAAACTTTTTCTTCATATATTTTATTTATATGGTAAATCAAATCAAGAAAACTTAATTACCATAGGGGCGGGATTAAATATACGGATAAAATTTTAGCCAAAGGGGTTATAAGGGGGGTTTTATTTAAGCATGTGGGAATAAAATACTTTGGCTTAAGTTATAATAAGTGGGTTTTTGGGATTTATTTATAAAAGGAGTTATATAATAGGAAAAGGTCAATTGTAGGGAGTTAATACATAAGTTAGAGTTAATATGACAAGGGGACAATGTATATTAAAACACACAAATATAACTAAGAAAGTGAAGATTAAAAATAAAATTTGCATTATAATAACTTCATCACTTAGACTTAGGATAAAATGTGATTTTGAGGGCTTTATGCTTTGAAATGATGTAGGAAGTTAATCAAATGAGGATTAGAGTATCTTTAAGTAAAAATGAAGTTTTAATTAGGATTTTTCAAGGGAAATGAGTGCATTAATGGTAAATTATGTGATTTAGGGATTAAAATAGACATTTCACACTTTCAACTGATCAGTCATGGAGCCTTGTGTCCGGTCCCAACAAAAGTCAAGGAAATGCTTTGAGCCTTTTTGACTAATAGTCTAGAATGTTTCATGACTATGGGAAGGGGAAGTTAGTTATTTTGCAGCCCATGATGAATGATATTTACATTGAGACTTTTCACCTTCTTCTACCTACCCATCTTACCATGCTAACATTTTTTTCTTCCTTTGTAGTAGATGCATTTAAGCTAGCAACCTTCACATAATTTATTATTTCTGAAAGCAAGTAAAACTATCTAATTCTACACTTATTTCATCCATGAATCCAGATTAAACTGTTGGATTCACTTTATTTATGTACCTAACTACTAAATTGTTAGGATTAAATTGTCTAACAACTCAGTATTCTCTATCTATAACAAAGGAAATTGAAACAATGACAAGTTAAGATTGCACTGTTTAACTCATCATGGACTAATGGCATTTATTGACACTCTACCATAGTCAAAAAGTAAAAAATAGTGGCATTTATGCTTGCTCACTTTCATGTTTTATTCATTTTTTCTTTGGGGTATCTTATTTTTTCTAATTCCTTTGATTGTTCTTTTAGGATTTTTTTACCCTCTTTTTGATTTTATTTTTTATTTTTTATTTTATTTTTACAAAATATGTGAATACAAATTGCAGAAGGCAAAGTATGTACAAAATTAAAAAATTACCAATAGTCAAGTCAAAATTATGACTCCTATATTATAGGTTGCTAACAAGGCCTATGCCATGCCTTCTCGCATGCAGAACTTCTTCACTTGATGGTTCTAAACCATACTATAAGTCCCCACGTTCTATGGTTTAATCCCCATCATACCTATCAACATTCAACCGCTCTTTACACACCCTGAATGTAATGACTAGCCTACTCTCATTAATATATACCCTAATAAATACAAGCCACTTAGGAATTAAACCCCAAATATTTGGGCTCACTCATTTTACGTATTCAAATTGATATTCAAATGTATCAACTGCTCGACCCTCTCGTATTTCAACCGTGATGTTTAATGTATGTCGACCTTGTCAATTCGAACTCCGTCACTTGGTTTCAACCAAACGCACGGCCATTCACATAATTATACAATCCTCCTTATTATAATCTCCGCCAATCATCAAAGATCGTAACAAATCTCGACTTTGGTCTATAACTCAACAGTCATACATAAACCATTCTTGGCTCCACAGTAATTTACCTCTCAATCCGACGGTCGATGGAGCATCGCGCCGGTTTGGAGGATCCAATGGACACAACAAAATCTCACGTAACAAACATGTCCAAGGGTTAATTTGCGATGATAACAGTTTTATAATTCCGCCCTCGGCCACGTGTCTCACGGAGACATATGTCACGTCCTTTTCACCAATTTTGCTTACCACCTCCAAACTTGCACGATATCACCGATTTTCCAAACGGTGGTTTTACTGTGCACTTCGGTCACGGTTCCGCCTCTTATATTCTAGGTTCCGTCGAGCTTTCTTTTATTGTACTCCGCCTCTGCTCCTTTGACTCGCATCTTCCTATACTAGTTTTTTTTCTTCAATTAAGGACTCGCATTCCATGAGGTTCCTTCACACGTCGGTTCTATGTACGTGGTAGCACCGATCGAACCTTGAATCGAAGGCTCGAGCACAATTCTATATTACACTGTGGGGAGATCCATAATTTGGACCTATGGACCCTCTCTACCATGGCATTTCCCACTGTATTACATGAGTCTCGACCACAACATTGCCATACCACTGTCCAATGCCACACCGTCCACTGTCATGGTGCTTAACATGGGTTATCACACAACTTTATTCGTCCGAAAATTCTTACACCGAGTTAAACTAATATCCAATGGGTTCGGGAAAGGATAGAACCTCTCGCACAAAGGCTAGTAATTCAGGAAAGGACTCGGTTCCTCTTTCAACATACAGGACCCCATTAAACCACAATTATCGAGTATGTATTCCAGACTACTATACAGTTGATTATCAGGACACAGAAACCATTCATGCCATAATTAAATCGACAAATGCACAATACCATTGAATTAATTCTACATTTATACAGTGAAGTACTTACAACTTTGGCTCGACCAGATCTTCGAATTACTTGGCCCTTCTCCTCTACTCTGTCTCTACGACAGTCCTACGCAGCCTATGCGGTTCTCTATGCAGGTCTGCCTTATTATGCCTATAAGGTTTATTTTTATACAAACCCTGAATCGACTCAACTCCTCTAACGCTCAAAACTCTTCATATCTCTAACTCTGAGACTAACCCTCTGACAGACAGAGACGGACTCCTAAAATTAGCTTAACTTCTGAAACTGACCATCTCTTCAGGTGCCCATTAATCATTCGGGCAGTTACATTTTCTTCTCTAATTAACTAAAAATAACTCAACTATGAATAAATACATGGGGAAATAAAACATGAGACCCCCCTTTACATTTATTTATGGACAAAGGTTGTTTTAAGCCTAATGCCCCTGCATCAACAATTGCCATACAACTAATTTGTTTTAGGATACATGTGGCATTCTAGGGGTAAATTCCATATGATGTGTATATCAATCTATTAGGTGTTGGTAAGTTGTGAGTATCTAAGAAATGATAAGGAATATCCATACATCATGATCTTGTAATGTGATTATAAATCGTGTCTATAATTTCCATAAAATATATAATGATTTGTTTTAAAAAAATCAACACAATCAACCCTAAACAATGCTCATGATGTGGAATGTCATTGGCGAAACCAAAATGATGGTCACATGTCCCATTTCTATGGTAATGGTGATCATATATATGTTGTAGCGACACTTGATGAGTAATTAAATAAATCTCAGTGTGACTCATTGTGCCATATTTTTTTAAAGCATGATTTGTTTTCCTAGTTTTTACTAATTTGTTAACATATTTTATTCATTTGGAAAGCTAATTAATGATGCTTTAAGTAATTAGGACCTAATGAGAGATCATCTTCACATATTCAATGAAATATATTTGGTAATTGTAGTCACTATATGAACCGCACATGCATGCTACTTAAGAAAAATTGAAATATAAACTATAATACACATCTTATATCTGCCATAACAGTTGTCATACAACTTATTTACTTCTAGATACATATGAAATACTTCAGGTAAATGCCATATTATGTGTATACCAATATAGTAGGTGTTGGTAAGTTATGAGGATCTAAGAAATGATAGGGTATCCACACATTAGCGCCCTGGTGAATTTTTTGCATAATTTTCTATTTGTTGTAATTTTGTTGCCTGGATTTCTTATAGATTTCAAATAATACAATTATCTACCAATTGCTCTTTATAAAGAAGAAGTACAATAAGTAGTCACCTAAAAGTGAGCCATGTGAAAATATTGGTAACACGAGTAACCTGGTAAGCTGTAAATGAAAAGTGAATAACCTCCACTCACCAACAGGTGGCAGGCAGGGTTGGAATTTGGATTTCTCTTTCCCTGTCACACAAATTTTTTTGACGTTTTGGTCATTATTTTTCTAGTCAATAAACGTTACATTTAAAATTTTGCACTTCATTAATGACATTCTCGTAATAAATTAACCCTTCACCAATAAAAGTTTGATTAAAAAAATTGAACGCTCTTCCATTTTGTTTGGATTTTGGAGTGTGATATATCTGTGTCATGGACTTTTAATACCTAAATTTTCAAGAGAAATAACTGATTCTTGTCAAACTAATATTTCCTCAATATATGCTATGATCTACTAAAAATTACTTCAAAAAGAAAGTAACCTTCCAATATGAAGAAAAAAACATGAACGAGCTTTCCCTAAATTGCAATAAATTTATGTTTATTATTAATATTGCATAATCTGTCTTATAAAAATTGCATAATCGGACTAAGAACAGATCCTCAGTGCATTTTTTATTGTTTTTGTGATTAAAATAATGAGCCAAAGAACGCTAAGGCACTTAGAGAAATCAATCTATGTATTATTTCTCACAAAATCATGTTGAGTAGTGGAGACTAAGCGCTAGATTTTTTTTTGTCCTAAATCTCTCTATTAATTATGTCTATGTAGTTATAAGAATAACAAGCCAAAGAAATCTTAGGCTTCTAGAGAAATTAGTCTCTCTGTGCAGAAATTAATGATTACTGTTGACTAAATGTTATACCATTTGAAATTGTTGAGCGAAATTACTCAGGCCATGATGTACCATTTGTCAGTATCTATTTTCTCATGTATGAAAGTTGATGTACCATTGAAAGTTTAATAATTCTATTGAAAGTTTAAATAGATATATATATATTAAATTTAATGATTAATAATAATTAAATTAAAATTCTTAAAAGACAATAAAAGCCTAATAATCATGAACTATTATAATAATTTAAAAATATAGAACTCAGGCTGAACATAGTTACAAAGATACCAAGAAAATAAGAGTGCATGTGCATGATAACCTCTTTCTTGACAACCTATGAATGCCATTCTCAATGAAGACTCAAGACTCAACTGGATTGGATTGTGTATCAAAACAGTAGGAATGAATCAAAGTTCAATGAATGAATAACTTGATTGAGAAAATTTATAGGGAAAGGTAACTTGACTATCAATCTACTAAACCTCACTTCCATGATTAAAAAACACCCCCACCTTCTCAGTGGTCCCATCATGGTCCACCTATTGAAAAACAACCAACAAATATTACTTTTTATAAATTTTTGCATGGCCATTGGACAATGATTTACTATGGTTTTCCCACTAAATTCCAATGGATGATTATTCAAAAATATTGAGTTTTAGTTTAGTCTCAAGGCATAGCCAAGAGTCTTACTAGATAATTATAGATTACCTCTCCATTGGATGATTGTACATTTTTCATCTACTTTTTCACATGAGTTTCAGTTGATGCTATATCTTTGCCTTCTATTTCTTTAGTGAAGCTAGGAGTTAACTTTGATCTTAAATTAATAACTATACTTGCATGAATATCCATGATTTTATACTTCCCCACTGTGGTCAATGTTGATGTATTGCCTTGGCCCATTGATCTTACAATTAACTCACTATTCATATTCAATTTTCTCCAGTTCAGCGCAATAAAATAAGGAAAACATAAAATGAAGTCTTGATTTTTCTTTCTAGTGCTCCTACATAATACAAATACTCTTAAAAACCAATTAATATATAAATTTTCATCATTCATGCTAAAATTAGTTTGATTTTTTTTAATGAATCTGCTTACAATTAATATATTACACTGCTCACAAAATAAGAGATAATTTAGAACTATGATTTCACAATAATAAATTACCCTAGCAGTTCAAACTTCGAACATACCTTATGAAATTAAAATATGGCAGGTTAATGAGCCAATCTAGTTTCCTTGGAGCCAATCTTGAGCTCGGCCTAAGTCTGAATGCCTTGAGAGTGCGAGTGTAAGGAACTAGATGCCTAAAGCTTTTATTTTGTGCTTGTGTAATTCACTGTTTGACCATCAAGCCAAGCCACTAGCTATATTAACACTATTTCATGTTAGGGCAGATTGGCATTCTAATTTTTTAGTGCTATAGCCATACTTTTTCACTGCTTCACTAATCTAAACCTTGGAAGTTTGCAGGGCAACGAGCTTTATTCTTTCTTTGGTGTTTTATGTAGAAGAAAGGATTTGTGAACTTTCTGTAATAGGAAGGGGAAAACTAAATTGATTCTAATTTTAAAATATCAATAATGATAAGTGGTAATTCCTTTATTAAATTTTTAATTTTGAGTGAGCCAAAAAAGTAACTTTCCTAAATTTTTGAGTACAGTCTTGCAATTGCGAAGAGGACTAGTGTTGCAAAATTATTGGTAAGTGGAAATTAAAGGGCGTGTTGTAGCCCCTACAACACCCTCCAAAAATACAAAAAATAATAACACACACTTCAAAATTTTTGGAGCCCCTTTGAAACTAAAGGAGAAAAAGCCAAGTAAAGTTTTTAAGAGCAAGTCGCTAAGTCGCGAATCCATGATTTGCGACCCATGCGACCTATGCGACTCTGCGACCCTAAGGTCGCCAGGTCGCCAGGTCGCGAGAGTCGGAAGTCAGTAAATTTGCGACCTTGCGACCCAGCGACCTTAAGGTCGCAAGGTCGCAAGGTCGCAAGCTTAAGTAATTAGAGGAATTGGCGACTTAGCGACCTTGCGACCCAACGACCTTAAGGTCGCGAGGTCCCGAGGTCGCAAACTATCAACTTGCGACCTCATTTAGTGCTCGCACGTGCGACTCCTTTTTATAAGGGCAGGTCGCTAGGTCGCATTTGTGACTCGCGGCGAAAATCGTGGAATTGCTCTGACAGGTCGACTGGCGCGTTTTCTTCTAGGTAAGTTTCCATTTCCTCCCTGTGTTTCCTTCCCCAGCATTTCTTGCTAAAATCTAGCCACTCCATGGTCTTAATTGCTTGCTGGTGAGGAGGTAGGGTTTTCGGTTGAGTTTTATTTTTGTTTTGATTCTCATAAACCCCAAGGTCACCTTTGTCTTGCCCAGATCCTCATGGCTGTGCCCTATCTCCAGTTTAGACCCTTTCCAGCCGCGTATGTTTCCCGTTAGGGAGAGTTTATCCGCAAAACCGCGCGCGCTCGAAACCCCCCGGCAGGCCCAAGTGCGACCTGCGACCCAGCGACCCGGTCGCAAGGTCGCAAGGTCGCGCGACTCTCTGTTAGCGACTCTGCGACCCTGCGACCTAGTCGCAAGGTCGCGAGGTCGCATGTGAGGGATTTTGTAGATCAGCGACCCTGCGACCCCAAGAGAACAGTCAATTAAACTCTGCATGCGTAAACTTTATTTAGCCGTTATCATCATGTCTTTCTCATCCTGGGATTCTTTCCTGAATGAAACAGGTGAATTTGAAGCAGACACGATACCGGTCCTCTCCGACTCTAGCAACATGGCACCCCGGGTGTTCCGAAAGAAGAGTAGGCAGGTGGTGGAAGAAGAGTCAGACACAGACATACAAACATCCCCTCCACCAATATACAGAGACACTCTTTGCACCTTCGCAAAGGGGGACAGCCTTAGGTGGTATGAAGTATACCGCGAGTTCGCCATACCAGAAGATCTCCCGAACCGGGAAATATACCTAAAGGTCAAGAGATCCAAATTTCACCTAGCAGGGGCACATCTCGCCATCTTTCCGTGCCCAGAAATGTTAGACTGGATCATACAGAAGACGGATCCCAAGAGGTTCGCAATCCGAGATAGTGGAGGTAAAGCTTTTGCAACGTTGGAGGGCCCAAAAGCCCAGGTCTACTACTCGCTACCCCAACCAGAGGAAAATTTTACCCTGAGATGGTTTTCTGCAAATGAAGTACCGGTGGTTGATACAATCAGGAAATGGTGGGAGGAACCAGATAAATTTAAAGTCAAGAAAGACCAGGAGTACCCGGTGGCCAGTCTGAGGAAAGTGTATAAATTAGTGGCCGCCATGCTTTGCAGAGTGTACGGACGTCCGGACGCCACCACTTTCAACGGCACATGGGCAACTATAATGGAACACGTGACGGTGCACGGCACTCGATTCAATTGGGCTGGTATATTAGTGGGCTCAATGCAAACAAATTTGGCTTCGGCTTTGGCCCCAGATGAGGGAACGTCGTCAGAATTTTATATGGCTTCATATTTATTAGATGCTGTCTGTGCCCAACTGCATGTTGAGGGATGGCCACATAATTGGGACTCCGAACAGACCCAGGCAATCCATTTGCAGACCAAGGTATTCTGGGAATCCAGGTACAAGTCAGATATTGAGCAAATCTCTCAGATATTCATTCCCGCCCTTTACGGGAAACTATTTGGTCAAGACACCCCCTGCATGTCTTGGTGAGCAATGGAGACACTAGGTCAGGTGGTGCACTAGTTTCCATTCGTTGAATATACAATCATCCGAGTATTTGGCACATTCAAAGCACCACATGCTCTGCCTAAGTTTATTACCGATAAGGTGCTCATGCAGGAGGTATGTTTCCAGATGACCTCGGGCTTCTCCAATGTCCTTTCCAAAGGGAAGAAGAAACCTTGGCCCGCTCTACCCATCACCACTGGTGCTTATACAGTCAAAGACTTCAGAGAAGTAGGGTGTGAAGGGGAAGAGATAAAAGGTTACCACTTTAGAAATCTGGATGTCCGAACTTATGACCCAGTCAGGATAGTTCCTGAGCATTGTAAAAGGGCCAATTTTAAATGGAGTTATCAGCATGTCGAGCGCCCAGCAGAGGACGAAAAAAGAAACTGGTACAACGCAGACAGGCAGCTAGCTCCGGGGATCGACTCTGACCGAGAAGAAGAGGATCACCAGAATTTAGAAGATAGGAGCCATAAACTAGGAGGCTCTTCTTCCTCCAAAGATAAGAGAATATGGACCAGTACAGGGCCTGACACCTCGGATCAGCAAAGGGCAGCAGAAGCCCAAGCCAAGAAGGAAGAGGAAAGGAAAATGAAGGAGGATGAAGAGAAACATAAGAAAGATGCCAGGACAGAGCGGAAAAAGAAACAGGTTGAGGAAAAGGAAAGACAGGAAAAGGAAGCACAGGCGGCGGCAGAACAAGCACTTAAGGAAGAACTTGACAAAGTAGATCGTCAAAAGAAGGCAGAACAAGCCGCCGCAGCAGAGCGAAAGAGAAAAGCTGAAAAAGAAGCAGAGGCAGAGTCAGAACGCAGGAAGAAGGAGGAACATGACAAGGCAGAAGCCGAGCGCCGGCAAAAGGAGAAAGGAAAAGGACAAACACAGGATAAAGAGGATGAATTGATAGATGATATCGACATATCTCCCCTGGACATTCCTCTGAGTGGCAAGAAAAGTATCCTCCCTGATGAAGATTTTCCCGGGGAACAAGAGGAAGAGGTCTTCGACCTGACTAGATTGACATTTGACCAATTCTCTTTCAAGATACGGCAAGAGAGAAGAAAATCCTTGGCGCAAAGCCATCCCGCCATTTCTATGGTCGCCACTGAAAAGGACATAGTCCTGGATACAAGGAATAACCCTGTAATGATAGCATCAACAGGTATCGCTTTTGCCGCAGCTACGGAGGAAAATGTCACTAGAATGAGCAGGGAGATTATCTCCCTACAAAACAGGCTAAAAGCAACGGAACAGGAGAAAGCAGTACTGGAGAGTGAAGTGCGACAGCTCCAAAGTAAGCCTTCCCAAGTCAATGAAGTCCCACTGGCAGTCATGAAAGAATGTGACGTATTGGAAATGACCATGCAGCAAGTATATAGAGAAATGCTCACCCTAAAACAAACAGTGGCCCCTTTGGCAGAGGCAGGAGCGGAAACCAAAGTGAAGCATGAGCAGCTCAAGGAGGCCTCTACAGCTTTGGACAGAATGATAAACTGGACAGCACAGTACCATCAAGCTCCCGAAAATGTGCCTAGGAAGGATCGGAGTCACACACAAGATGCCAAAGTACAAATCCAGATGAAGATATAGTCCAAAGACAAGCTGACCAAAGATTTGGACAAAGTGGTGTCTGCATATAATCACCTGATCAGTGGTATAGACTCCATGAATGCTCTTCATCACATTCCGTCGTTGGGGGCACTGGACGAAACTAAAGACTGGGAGCAAGTAGATCAGGAAATTCAGTCCTTTCTGCAACCCTTGAGACAAGCTGCTGCCGCACCAGAATTTGAGGCATCATAAGAGAACCTAAACCGGCTGCTTGTCACTCCAGTACAAATTTATACCAAGCTTGCCTCCCTATCCATCCAGATTTCCCAGAAGAAGGAGACTCTGATACCGAATGCTTTGGAATGTACGCATCGGTTAAAAGAAGAAACCTCTCTAGTCTCCCCTATAGTAGCGGATTACCAGGCCTGGCAAGAATTCCTCAAGGAGAAGAAGATAGACACTCCATACCTCTCGATTACGCGACCACCTCCATAGCTTAACTGCTAGGTCGCAGGTCGCATTTTGTCCCCCAGGTTGCAAGTCGCACTGGCGCCTAAGTCGCAGGTCGCAAATCTTCAGGTCGCAAATCTTCTGGTCGCAGGTCGCATGTTCGGCAAAGGTTGCAGGGAAGCTAAACCATCGGGAAGTTGAAGCGTCGGAAGGCCTAAAGGGCGTTTCTTGAATCTATAAATACCCCTGTGGTGCACATAGTAAGGGCTCCTCTTTTTTTGGACTGAAGGGCAATATTGCATTGTAATTAAAGAATCATACTCTTGGCATATGTAATACAATACATGTTAAAACCCCTTTGATTGGATGATGTGTTTAGTTGTGACAACACTGTGTGTATTCTGCGTACAGTTTCAGAATATCGTTTGATTAATGAATCTGTCTTATTAATAGTATCATTCATGCACCATAGCTATCTGTGATTGTGTTGATGATGCTCAAGTTTATTATTTACTCTTATGATGAATGTTAATGAACTGTTTTATTAGCATTTCGTTATATCTTTCGGAAATTTAAGGGATATTCTTTCCATAAAGAACTGTTTCTTTGGTGGTCAGATCATCCTGCATGCATATCCCATAGATGTGTTGCTAACGACACTTCTTGGGTGTATGCATTTTGTCTATTACCTTGCTACGCACAGTGTCATATATTGGTTTGATACATCAGTCATGTATTCTGTATCATGTGAATAAGTGTATGTTTGCAGTTTCAATCAGGTTGCTCGAGACCGAAGAGAAAGTCATTTAAGCGGTAGCCGGACCCACACCCCGGACGGGATCCCTACTCCAAACGGTTCAAAGTCTAATTGGGACTTTCTACCGGGGAGATCCCCTACTGTTGGCCGGACGTATTTTCCCGTCAACAGATTTGGCGCTAGAAGGAGGGCCATGGCATCCTCCCAGCATACAACTGACATTCCGTTACAAACTCCCCACCGGGAGATCATAAACAACGAACCTCATCTCCCCCCCTTGGAAGATATTCCAAGGGAGGAGGCTCGATATTTTGAAATTACAAACGAACAGTTGAGATCCTTACGCCCAGTCGCCCGCAATCTCGTCAGGGATTTACGGTATGCTCCAATCATGGAATTCCTAGCCCACACTAGGACCCCAGCCGAGAACGTCACTCATAATGGCGTGCTAGTCAGCACCATACCTGAACTTGTGAACTCCATGATTGAAGACCTCGGGCGGGCTGTCCAGGAAAATGACCCCATTCTCCAAGATAGTGAAGGTTTCCCTGATACAGAACCTTTCCCCGAACCTCAGCCTGACTTACATCAGTGGAACAACAACCAAGTGTATTCTCCACCAGAAGAAGGAGAAGGGGGTCGAAGAATTGAAAGAGAAGGTAACACAGCCCGAAGAAATGCGGGGGAAGGAAATAGGCCTCGAAGAAATGAAGGTGGGGTCAACAGGGGTCACGGACGTGGAGGTAGAGGAGATATAGTTCGCGGCCGGAGACACCAACCCAACCATCATCACCACCAAAACCAAAATAGGCCCCCTCCCCACAACTGGGAGTATTTTAGAAACATGAATAACCGTGAAAGACACCGAGATGAGCACTCTCGCCATCATGAAGGAGCATCAGTGTCAGGGACGGGAAGTGAGTCCGAGGCAGAAACTCGATAGCATCAGCACCCCAGGAGGGTGCAGCCTCTAGCTTGGATGGCTCAATCCCCATTGGCTCTTTTAGGTCCTCTCCATGATATGCCTAGACACCCAGAGAAACATCTTCCTAAGTTCGATCCTGAGAAAGGCACATCAGCGGAAGATCATATTAGTAGTTTCTATCTGTCTCTACAAATAATGAGAGTTCAGTCCGATGATGTCGCATGTAGATTGTTCCCACACACTCTTGTAAACCATGTGGCCACCTGGTATCGTTCCCTACCCAGTGCTTCTATTACATCCTGGGACCAGTTCCGTCGCGTGTTCCTGCAAAAGTTTGCAGAAGATAAAACACCCTCTATGCTCCTCACAGAGTTAAGCACCATCAAGTGTCATAGAAAAGAGAAAGTTAAAGACTTTAACCAACGCTTCGCCACAATATTGCAAAAATTTCCTCCAAACTTAGCATTGGACGATTCTATCACCATCGACTACTATACTAAAGCTCTCCCTAGGGATATTTCCGTTTTCGTCAAACGTGAAGCCCGCGCTACCCTTACAGCAAATTATGCTGCTGCTCTCGCGGTAGAAAAAGACATGTTGTCGATAGGAGTCATGGACCACGAAGGAAAGGATGATCACAAACCAATCGCTAAAAAAGGTCACTCTTCCACCCCTAATAGAGAGAAAGAAACTTTTGATTTCGAGAGTATGGCCAAGACCCTCAAACTACTAACGAATGAGGTCTCTGACTTGAAGAGAAAAGGCATTGAGACGTCAACTTCTACTAAACCTCCAAAACCCTTTTTCAAGAAAAGTAATCCCAACACCAGCAGACCTCCGTCAAACTCCAGCGCCGCTCTCAACGTGGAAGAGATAGGGAAGGATAATTTTTGCTCTTTTCACCAAGCTGCCCACTCTGAAAAAACGTGCCCGCAATGGATTGGCAGCATGACCGCGGTGGTTAACCAGCTTTTGGATGACCAAACTCCGGGAAACCAGACAGAGGATGATGTTTCTGATCGAGATGAAGGCTCGCTCCTAGATGGGGAACCAGGAGCCTCTGTTCTAACTTTTGATGTAATACGCGGGGGGGAGAGTCTTGTTCCCATTGATATCAACATGGCAGGCAGTCCCAAGGCTCAGCCCACTCGAAATTATAGTCTTAGAAGCAAAGGATCTATCCCCGAACAATCATATGAAGACAAGAATAGGGCCTTCCTGAGGAAAATTCTTCCCCCTGGAAACGAAGGACAAGCTACGCCGGAGAAGCCCACAAATAGTAACAGCAAAGCAAGTCACAAGAGCAAGCTCCCGGTGGAACCCTCGAAAGCCACTACCGAACCTAGTCCCCAAACTGATACTAGCTATAACATAGTGGAGGACATGAAAAAGACCAGAGCTAATATCTCACTCTACGAGCTGGCCCGCATCACAAATCAAAAGGAACTTATTTTAAAAGCTTTCGCCAACAACCAAAATACGAAAACTGTGAGCAATACATCTGCACAAACCAGTCCAGATATCCAGTCTATAGTGAACGCTGTCAACACGAATTCGAGAGGATCCACCCCTCCCTTCCTCTTGTCCTTTGAGATGTTTAACTTCAACGTTCACAATTGTCTTGTTGACTTTGGTGCATCGACAAATGTCATGCCTCTATCTGTGTGCAAGAAACTCAACATCCGCCTGGAGAAAACTGACGCAAAAATCATTCAACTTGACAGATCACAAGTACCAGCCGTTGGAGAACTAAACAATGTCATCATCCGCCTCTCATCCGACTCTAGAGTCCATCAATGTATTGATATTGTGGTTGTTGACATCCCCGAAGCCTATGGTGTACTGCTTAGTAGAGACTGGTCTAGCAAGTTGCAAGGATACTTTGCCATAGATTGGTCCCACTTATGGCTACCTTACAAAGGGAGAAATAACCAAATCAAAGTTGAAAGCGAACCATACATGAAACACACTGTAACTGATTTGGATGCCACAAATGAACCCATCAGCTTTGCCCAGGAGGAACTCGGTGTGTGTTTCCTGGAGTCCATTTTTGGATGTTATCGATCTCCTCAGTCTTCAGTAGGTTCTGAGGTCCAATCTGAAATGGAACTCGTCACAGAAGAGCAAGCCCAAACTATCCCACACCAAGCCGAACTTCCTCCGAAATCCACTACCCCCAAGGGCCCGGAAAGTGACATATGGACCTTGTATTACGACGGTTCCAAAAATCTCGATGGTTCTGGCGCTGGCTGCATTTTGCTTGATCCCCGTAAGAAAAAATTCTTAGTCTCTTGTCGGCTGGAGTTCCAATGCACTAACAACACTGCTGAGTATGAAGCTTTGATCCTTGGGCTTAAAAAGGCGCTGGATTTGAAGGTAAAATGCTTACAGGTCATTGGAGACTCCGAGATTATCACTCGGCAGGTACGCAATACTATTCATTGTTTGTCTCCACATTTAAAGGCGTATCAACAAGAGGTATGGCGGCTAATTTCTTCTTTTGACGCTTTTGGAATTAAATCTGTTCTAAGAATGCATAATGCAGCGGCAGATACTCTGGCTAATGCTGCCGCCAGATTTACCCCTTTGAGGGATGGTTTTTCTATTGAAGTTATGTATAAACCCTCCGTGCCAGACAATATCACTAACTTGCGTGTTTTCGATGATGATCAACAGGTGCTGGATTTTATGTGTAACTCAGAGATATTCAAAGACGCTGCTATAGATGAAGATGAGCACGACCAAGCTATGCAAAATGAGTACGAGCAAGTCAAAGGGAACCCCATGCCTAAAGGGGTGGTATCACTTGAGAAGCTTTTCGATCTGCAAAATCGTTTCCGTGGGCCCCCAAATGCCAAAGTACAGAGCTCTATCTTAGCCCATCGACAAGTGAACTTGGGATCAGAGGATAATCCTAAATTCGTCAACCTCGGGAAAGACTGCTCCCCTCAAGAGGCTCAGGATTTCACTCAGCTATTTCGCAAGTATCGTGACGTGTTCGCTTGGACGTATGAGGACTTACGCACATACGATACTCGAATCATACAACATGTGATACCCATCAAAGAAAATGTAAAACCTTTCCAAAAAAAGCTCAGGAAAGTACATCCTACGATGGAACCATTGATTCTGAAGGAACTCAAAAAAATTTTAGATGCACGCATTATCTTCAAAGTTCGCCATTCCACATGGGTGTCCAATTTGGTTCCAGTGCGGAAAAAGTCAGGTGAAATTCGCTTGTGTGTGGACTTCCGAAACTTAAACAGGGCCTCGAATAAAGATAATTACCCGGTGCCCCCTATGGAGCAAATATTACAAGCAGTTTCCGGGTCAGAAATGTTCTCTTTGTTGGACGGTTTCTCTGGCTACAATCAAGTACTGGTGGCTGAACCAGATAGGTTAAAGACTACTTTTCGGACTAAGTGGGGAACCTTCGCATTCAGGCGTATGCCCTTTGGATTAATCAACGCAGGAGCAACTTTCCAAAGAGCTATGGATATAGCATTCAGAGGTCTGATAGGCCAAAGTGTGGTGGTCTACTTGGATGACGTTACTGTGTTTTCTAAACATTGGGGGGATCATTTGCGTCACCTCAGAAAGATCTTCGAAAGGTGCAGAAAATACGGTATCTCACTCAACCCAAATAAGAGTATTTTCGCCGTAGCAGAAGGAAATCTGCTAGGTCATATCATAACGAAGCAAGGCATTGTCGTTGATCCAGAACGTGCGAAAGCCATTGCTCAAATCCCTCCCCCCAGTGGTAAGAAAGCAATGCAATCCTTTTTGGGCAAGATCAATTTTGTACGTAAGTTTATATCAGATTTCGCCCAGATAGTGAAGCCACTGCAGGGAATGATAAAGAAAAATGCTACCTTCAAATGGAATCAACCCGAAAAGGAAGCTTTCAACCAGATCAAGAAAGCGATAGCCGAAGCACCTTCCCTCCAGAGCCCAGATTTCGGCAGAGATTTCAGCTTGTATACGTTCGCTTCGGATTCGTCCCTGGCAGCCGTACTCACACAAAAGGACAGAAATAATGACGAGCGTCCCATTTCATTCATGAGCACCGATCTGCAGGGAGCTGAATTAAATTATCCTGAAATCGAGAAACATGCCTATGCGGTATATAAAGCGGTCAAACATTTCAGACCGTACATCTTGAAAAACCATGTCACAATTTACGTTCCCCACCCAGCTGTTCGCTCACTGTTCATGCAGCAAGAGTTGGGCGAGAGACGAGGGAACTGGGTTGCGTGTATGCAAGAGTACGACTTAGAGTTTAAGCCAGCACGCACAGTTAAAGGGCAAGGTTTATGCCAAATGGCTGCAGAGGCCGCAAGTTCCCAACGGAGTGAAGAAGATAATTGGGAGCAAGAAATTGATATGTACCAAACTGACGTTATGCCTCAGGTAAGGAACCCTTCTTGGTACTCGGATATTTCGGGATATTTGGCACACGGTGTGTTGGACTCAGATCTAGATGCCCGGCAGAAACGTGCAATCAGACTCAAAGCTGCGTCTTACCAGATAATCCAAGGGAAGCTTTTCAAGAAACATTCCGATGGGGTCATGTTACGCTGCCTGGAACAGGATGAAGCTCAGAAAATCTTAACCGAGCTGCACGATGGACCAACAGGAGGTCATTTCGCCGGGGATACCACTGCACATAAAATTATGCGTGCAGGTTATTATTGGCCAACCCTTTTCAGAGATGCCCACGCATATGTTCGGAAATGCATTCAATGCCAGAAATTCGCAAGCCGAGAAGCGCGTCCCGCTGCCCCTTTGTTGTCAGTAGCAGTAGAAGAACCTTTTCAACAATGGGGTCTGGACGTCATTGGTGAGATTTTACCCCACTCGTCTAAGCAACACCGGTACATTCTAACGGCTACTGATTATTTCACCAGGTGGGTTGAAGCAGTACCGTTACGCCAAATCAACGATCAGGAGGTAATGCAATTTGTCACTCATTCCATCATTACCAGGTTTGGCGTTCCAACTTCCTTGGTTTTTGATAATGCAACGTATTTTTCATCTTTTAAATTATATGATTTTGCGTTGGAAAATGGCATTGTTCTTAAACACTCTGCAAAGTACTATCCCCAAGGAAATGGTCTAGCAGAATCAACAAATAAAAATCTGATTCGCATCATTAAAAAAACCCTTCTGTCTCACCAACGCAACTGGCACAATGCTCTCCAAAATGCACTCTGGGCTGATCGCGTCACCCCTAAGTCCTCAATAGGCACCTCACCATATTTTCTCGTGTACGGGAAAGAAGCTGTCCTCCCGCCCAATTTGTCTCTTCCCGCTCTGCAGTTGTCTCAAGAGTGTCATGGTACCCCTTGCCCCGCTTTGCAAACCCGCATTGACACCCTGCTGAAATTAGAAGAGGAAAGGCAGGAAACCCGGGAGAAATTCGCCATCCACCAGAGTCGGATCAAGAAATGGTTCGATAAAAAGTCCGCAGGAGATAAAAAATTTGAAGTAGGAGATCTTGTCCTAAAGTGGGATAAAGCTCACGAAGAAAAATGAAAACATGCCAAATTTCAAGCACTATGGATAGGTCCCTTTCAGGTTAAAGAAAAGGTGGGTCCCCATACTTTCCGATTGCAAACTCTGGAAGGAAAAGTCGAGGTCCTCCCGGTAAACGGGCATGACCTCAAACACTATTTTACTTGAGTAGCCCTCAAGGGGATGTTTCCCCCCCCTGTATTATAAAAGTCGCATTTTGTTTTTTTTCTTGTATTAAAAAAAAAAAAAAAAAAAAAAAAAACACTCTTTCTCTAAATCTACAAGGAAAACCTTGTCTAAACTGCCCGCAACTGGCTCACTCCTTGATAGGTTCTATGCTGATGAAAGGCCCTTCCCGCGAAACACGGAGCAGTCAAAACTCGCTTGTAATAGGCACCCAAGGATAGTACACGGCCTTACTGGAGTCTTCAAGCATAAGGAACCACCTAGCGGCTTCGAAGGGTGCAGGCAGAGAAGGTCTTGCATAGCAGCAACTGGATCGTGAGGGAACAGGGCTAACTCAAGAGAATTGCAGGTCATCTGGGAAAAACCCAGTCCTCATATGAGACCAGGAGCAACCTCTCTGCAAGCAAAATAAGTCGGGATCCCTCATCCGCCCAGGCAAAATATGCCCATCTAAATAAGTGCTACAGGCACATTCTCAAATAAGTGCAATCGCACACAAATAAGGGTAAAGGATTGAGAAAGGCTTCCTGCGCAGAGAGGTGTTGTAACGACTCCGCCGGGGTACTGACCGGGCTCGCTGGAAGCGGAGCAACGTTCATGACTCCTTAGGCAGTGACTCCGCCGGAGCCGAGAGGTTCGCTGGCAGCGGAGCAACACCATGAGGACGAAATAATTGTACCGGACCCTGCAGTTGTCCAAGGTTTCCCCGACCCTCTCGGTCCTGGAGCGCGAGGAATTAAAATTCGGTTGATCTGCACCCAATAAGCCAAAAGGCCAGGCAACTATGCGGGGTGGCAAAGGAAGGAAGGTGTAAACTCTGAGGTAAAAGAACAAGCTATTATTAGACCCCTCCCTCCTCCCTCATCGACCCTTCATTGGCAGAGACTCTGAATTCATCCAGTGAATCGCCATTTGTTGTAGCCCCTACAACACCCTCCAAAAATACAAAAAATAATAACACACACTTCAAAATTTTTGGAGCCCCTTTGAAACTAAAGGAGAAAAAGCCAAGTAAAGATTTTAAGAGCAAGTCGCTAAGTCGCGAATCCATGATTTGCGACCCATGCGACCTATGCGACTCTGCGACCCTAAGGTCGCCAGGTCGCCAGGTCGCAAGAGTCGGAAGTCAGGAAATTTGCGACCTTGCGACCCAGCGACCTTAAGGTCGCGAGGTCGCAAGGTCACAAAATTAAGTAATTAGAGGAATCGGCGACTTAGCGACCTTGCGACCCAGCGACCTTAAGGTCGCGAGGTCGCGAGGTCGCAAACTAGCAACTTGCGACCTCATTTAGTGCTCGCACGTGCGACTCCTTTTTATAAGGGCAGGTCGCTAGGTCGCATTTGTGACTCGCGGCGAAAATCGTGGAATTTCTCTGACAGGTCGACTGGCGCGTTTTCTTCCGGGTAAGTTTCCATTTCCTCCCTGTGTTTCCTTCACGAGCATTTCTTGCCAAATTTTGGGCCTCCCCATGGTTTTAATTGCTTGCTGGTGAGGATGTAGGGTTTTCTGTTGAGTTTTATTGTTGTTTTGATTCTCATAAACCCTAAGGTCACCATTGTCTTGCCCAGATCCTCATGGCTGTGTCCTATCTCCAATTTAGACCCTTTCCAGCCGCGTATGTTTCCCGTTAGGGAGAGATTATCCGCAAAACCGCACGCGTTCGAAACCCCCCAACAGGCCCAAGTACGACCTGCGACCCAGCGACCCGGTCGCAAGGTCGCAAGGTCGCGCGATCCTCTGTTAGCGACTCTGCAACCCTGCGACCTATTCGCAAGGTCGCGAGGCTGCATGTGAGTTTCTTTTGTTAATCAGCGACCCTGCGACCCCAAGAGAGCAGTTAATTAAGTTCTGCATGTGTAGACTGTATTTAGCCGTTATCATCATGTCTTTCTCATCTTGGGATTCTTTCCTGAATGCAACAGGTGAATTTGGAGCAGACACGATACCGGTCCTCTCCGACTCTAGCAACATGGCACCCCGGGTGTCCCGAAAGAAAGGTAGGCAGGTGGTGGAAGTAGAGTCAGACACAGACATACAAACATCTCCTCCACCAATATACAGAGACACTTTTTGAACCTTCGCAAAGGAGGACAGCCTTAGGTGGTATGAAGTATACCACGAGTTCGCCATACCAGAAGATGAGTTTCCAGAAGATCTCCCGGACCGGGAAGTATACCTAAAGGTCAAGAGATCCAAATTGCACCTAGCAGGGGCACATCCCGCCATCTTTCCGTGCCCAGAAATGTTATACTGGATCATACAGAAGACGGATCCCAAGAAGTTCGCAATCTGAGATAGTGGAGGTAAAGCTTTTGCAATGTTGGAGGGCCCAAAAGCCCATGTCTACTACTTGTTGCCCCAACCAGAGGAAAATTTTACCCCGAGATGGTTTTCTGCAAATGAAGTACCGGTGGTTGATACAATCAGGAAATGGTGGGCGGAACTAGATAAATTTAAAGTCAAGAAAGACCAGGAGTACCCGGTGGCCAGTCTGAGGAAAGTGTATAAATTAGTGGTCGCCATGCTTTGCAGAGTGTATGGACGTTCGGACGCCACCACTTTCAACGGCGCGTGGGCAACTATTATGGAACACGTAACGGTGCACGGCACTCGATTCAATTGGGCTGGTATATTAATGGGCTCAATGCAGACAAATTTGGCTTCAGCTTTAGCCCCAGATGAGGGAACGCCGTCAGAATTTTACATGGCTTCGTATTTATTGGATGCTGTCTGTGCCCAGCTGCATATTGAGGGATGGCCACATAACTGGGACTCCGAACAGACTCGGGAAATCCATTTGCAGACCAAGGTATTATGAGAATCCAGGTACAAGTCAGATATTGAGCAAATCTCTCAGATATTCATTCCCGCCCTTTACGGGAAACTATTTGGTCAAGACACCCCCTGCATGTCTTGGCGAGCAATGGAGACACTAGGTCAGGTGGCACACTGGTTTCCATTCGCGGAATTTACAATCATCCGAGTATTTGGCACATTCAAAGCACCACATACTCTGCCTAAGTTTATTACCGATAAGGTGCTCATGCAGGAGGTATGTTTCCAGATGACCTCGGGCTTCTCCAATGTCCTTTCCAAAGGGAAGAAGAAACCTTGGCCCGCTCTACCCCTCACCATTGGTGCTTATACAGTCAAGGACTTCAGAGAAGTAGGGCGTGAAGGGGAAGAGATAAAAGGTTACCACTTTAGAAATCTGGATTGTCGAACTTATGACCCAGTCAGGATAGTTCCTGAGCATTGTAAAAGGACCAATTTTAAATGGAGTTACCAGCATGTCGAGCGCCCGGTAGAGGACGAAAAAAGAAACTGGTACAACGCAGACAGGCATCTAGCTCCGGGGATCGACTCGGACCAAGAAGAAGAGGATCACCAGAATTTAGAAGATAGGAGCCATAAACTAGGAGGCTCTTCTTCCTCCAAAGATAAGAGAATACGGACCAGTACAGGGCCTGACACCTCGGATCAGCAAAGGGCAGCAGAAGCCCAAGCCAAGAAGGAAGAGGAAAAGAAAATGAAGGGGGATGAAGAGAAACGTAAGAAAGATACCAGGACAGAGCGGAAAAAGAAACTGGCTGAGGAAAAGGAAAGACAGGAAAAGGAAGCACAGGCGGCGACAGAACAAGCACTTAAGGAAGAACTTGACAAAGTCGATCGTCAAAAGAAGGCAGAACAAGCCGCCGCAGCAGAGCGAAAGAGAAAAGCTGAAAAAGAAGCAGAGGCAGAGTCAAAACGCAGGAAGAAGGAGGAGCATAACAAAGCAGAAGCCGAGCGCCGACAAAAGGAGAAATGAAAAGGACAAACACAGGATAGAGAGGATGAACTGATAGATGATATCGACATATCTCCCCTGGACATTCCTCCGAGTGGCAAGAAAAGTATCCTCCCTGATGACGATTTTCCCGGGGAACAAGAGGAAGAGGTCTTCGACCTGACTAGATTGACATTTGACCAATTCTCTTTCAAGATACGGCAAGAGAGAAGAAAATCCTTGGCGCAAAGCCATCCCGCCATTTCTACGGTCACCACTAAAAAGGACATAGTCCTGGATACAAGGACTAACCCTGTAATGATAGCATCAGCAGGTACCGCTTTTGCCGCAGCTACGGAGGAAAATGTCACTAGAATGAGCAGGGAGATTATTTCCCTACAAAACAGGCTAAAAGCAACGGAACAGGAGAAGGCAGTACTGGAGAGTGAAGTGTGACAGCTCCAAAGTAAGCCTTCCCAAGTCAATGAAATCCCACTGGCAGTCATGAAAGAATGTGACGTATTGGAAACGACCATGAAGCAAGTATATAGGGAAATGCTCACCCTAAAACAAACAGTGGCCCCGTTGGCAGAGGCACGAGCGGAAACCAAACAGAAGCATGAGCAGCTCAAGGAGGCCTCGGTAGATTTGGACAGAATGATAAACTGGACAACGCAATACCATCAAGCTCCCGAAAATGTGCCTAGGAAAGATTGGGGTCACACACAAGAAGCCAAAGTACAAATCCGGATGAAGATGCAATCCAAAGACAAGCTGGCCAAAGACTTGGACAAAGTGGTGTCTGCATATAATCACCTGATCAGTGGTATAGACTCCATGAACGCTCTACATCACATTCCGTCGTTGGGGGCACTGGACGAAACTAAAGACTGGGAGCAGGTAGATCAGGAAATTCAGTCTTTTCTGCAACCCGTGAGACAAGCTGCTGCAGCACCAGAATTTGAGGCATCACAAGAGAACCTAAACCGGCTGCTTGTCACTCCAGTACAAATTTATACCAAGCTTGCCTCCCTCTCAATCCATATTTCCCAGAAGAAGGAGACTCTGATACCGAATGCTTTGGAATGTACGCATCGGTTAAAAGAAGAAATCCCTCTAGTCTCCCCTGTAGCAGCGGATTACCAGGCCTGGCAAGAATTCCTCAAGGAGAAGAAGATAAACGCTCCAGACCTCTCAATTACGCGACCACCTCCATAGCTTAACTGCTGGGTCGTAGGTCGCATTTGTCCCCCAGGTCGCAAGTCGCACCGGCGCCTAAGTTGCAGGTCGCAATATTCTGCGTCGCAGGTCGCATTGTCCGTCAAGGTCGCAAGGCAGCTGAACCGTCAGGAAGTCGAAGCGTCGGAAAGCCCCAAAGGGCGTTTCTTGGATCTATAAATACCCCTGTTGGGCACATAGTTAAGGGCTTCTCTTTTGGTGGACTGAAGAGCAATATTGCATTGTAATTGAAGAATCATACTCTTGACATATGTAATACAAATACTTGTTAAAACCCCTTTGATTGGATGATGTGTTTAGCCGTGACAACACTGTGTGTATTCTACGTACAGTTTCAGGATATCGTTTGATTAATGAATCTGTGTTATTAATAGTATCATTCATGCTCCATAGCTATCTGTGATTTGTGTTGATGATGCTCAAGTTTACTATTTACTCTTATGATGAATGTTAATGAACTGTTTTATTAGCATTTCGTTATATCTTTCGGAAAGTTAAGGGATATTCTCGCCATTAAGAACTGTTTCTTTGGTGGTCAGATTATCTTGCATGCATTACCTCATAGATGTGTTGCTAACGACACTTCCTGGGCGTATGCATTTTGTTTACTACCTCGCTACGCAGAGTGTCATATATTGGTTTGATACATCAGTCATGTATTCTGTATCATGTGAATGAGTGTATGTTTGCAGATTCAATCAAGTTGTTCGAGACCGAAGAGAAAGTCATTTAAGCGGTAGCCGGACCCACACCCCGGACGGGATCCCTACTCCAAACGGTTCAAAGTCTAATTGGGACTTTCTACCGGGGAGATCCCCTACTGTTGGCCGGACGTATTTTCCCGTCAACAGGGCGTAAGAACATTTTTGAAAAAATTTCAAACGTCAAAATTAAGTCTTCTATCCTTCCTAGCACCTCACAGAAAATGAGAATCCGTAAATTCTAGTCATCAAATATGTGCAAAATTCCTTATGACAGGCAAAATGGAGGACTGGTCTTATGCTGCTACATAGTTAGGGTTTCCTGTGGCAACAATGAACCTTGTATAGTTTTTCAAGGATAGGAAAGGAGAATATTGTCAGTTAATCATCACATGAAACTTCATCACCATTTGAAAATTGTGTCCTAATTTGAAACAATAAGACTACCCAACTATTTCATTATTTAATTTTGATTGTGTAATACAAAAAAATATGCTAGATAACTTAAACAATGTAAGCACTTTTGCAAAAATTTAGTGGAGAGAACCTTCAATTACATTTATTTTGAAGTTCCACTTGCATTTTAAGCCATTTTAATTAGTCTTTCATGGCTATTCTAGTAAAAATTTCAAACTCTTGTAGAAATTTGTTTGTCACTTGTATTAGAAATGCAAAAATCAAATGTAAATAAAAATGATTTGAAATGCAAAAATCAAATGCACGCTGCATAAAAATTATTTTTTTAAAAACTACATTAACGTCTGATATCACGCGCGCATTTTCCCTCAGCTCTTGCAGAACAACATTCCCCCTCAGCATTTGCCCTCAGCTCTTGCAGAACAACATTTGCCCTCAACTCTTGCAAAATGGTAAGTTCTTACTGCAGACCCTTCCTCCTATAGTAGGGTTGACCCTATTTGGGTTTTTTTGGAGCCTCTAAGAATACAAAGGTTGCGATTGATTACAGGGCATTTCCTATATTTGTGGAACTTCTTACCTCTGGGAATGATAATGTTCGAGAACATGTAGCACATTTATTTTAGAGGCATAAAATTATTCTTCCCAACTATCTTTATATGTCTGTAATTTTGGAATTTAATTTAAAAAACTAGTACCCAACTTTGAGTTCAACTGGTGTTCGTGTAAGGCTGTTTGGGCTTTGGGAAATATTGCTGGAGACTCTGCAACATTTAGGGATCTTTCCCTCAGTCATGGAGCTCTAAGGCAGGTGCTTGCCCAGTTGAATGATACTGCCAGAATTTCAATGATAAGAAATGCTACATGGGCTCTGTCAATTTTTTGCCATGGTAAACCCCAACCACTATTCGAACAGGTAAGCAGAATACATTTTCTGCCTCTTCTTCTTAGTTCATAGATACTGTGGATTATTTTTTATAGATCTTGGTGCTTGGTAGATTTGGACGTAATATGGACCTAGGCGCTTGTTCATTACAATGACTCCGTCATCAGGTTTTAGAAAATGCTCAGAAATTTGGGTTTCACAAGGGGATTACCCTTGCTTGAAATTATCGATTATCAATCACATTCAAAAAAAGTCTTTCGTAGCATTGCTGAGCTCTTTGTAGGTGAATTTCCTAGGCAATTTCACAATATATGAACTAAATTTGTCTGTCCTTTTCAATACTCTGCGCTTGTAACAGAACCAGACAAAAAATCTAGTGGCTAATGCAAAAACAACAACACCTCCTGTTGCAATGCCTGCAATTCACCCTCTCTACACGCATGAATGACTATGGCACCCTCTTTTGTGAACAGGTATTGGAGCTGAAGGTACTGGTTTCCATTAGGATCGTGGAATTCAACATCCAAAATAGTATTAAATTCCACTACAATAGTATTCCCCGGCGAGGGCAACAATTCATTGAGACCTATTGGACTCATCACCCCCAAATAGCCTCCAGGGCTACCCAGAGTGTGATCATCTGGAGCAATAAAAAATGCTAATCCATCCCCAATTGAAACAAGAACAGGACCCACATTGGTTACAGAAAACGAGAAACACGTTTTGAAAGAAGAAGAAACTTTTGTATTAGGGTCCATAAATCTAACTAGTCTATTGTACAATGCCCTACCTACACTTCAAATTGGTACTCCCAACTCCATGCTAAGGCTCACTGTGCCATTCTTCAGATGAACATCTTAACCTGAAGTTTAATTCTAAAAAACCCAAGTCCCCTGTTCTATGCCCAAGACCTTTGTTACAACGAGTAGAGTTCTGAGCGAAATACTTCACAATAGGAAGCAAAAGAAACATCGAAAAATTGCTCCGCTTTAGACTAATAATTTTCTGTGCGAAAATTCAAATGCGGACAGTAAAAACATAATATCAAACACAACCAATCCATAATGGAATTTGAACATGAAGATTTATAACCACAGAAAACCCTCTCCAGGTTAAAATAATTCCAGAATGGCTTTAAGATTCTACTAATGAGCGCTTACAACACCATAGCAATTACTGTCACAATGAAATCTGCTGGAAGCAAAGCCCTTGTACAGTTTCTACATTTCCACAGTGGAAGCAAGAATCTTGCTATCTCTCATGATCTGGTTCTGTGGTCAAATCCTTTGCTATCGCCGTCTTGTTCTGCTAAACGTGGATCTGTCTTAGCTTTGGCTCTGGTTCTCATTTAGGATCGTGGCTATCTGATCTTGCTGTGGCTTTGACTATACAAACTTGTTCAATAGGAAAATGTTGACTCTGCTATATATATGAGCTTCAATGGGTGCTCTCAAACACTTTTTTAGGCAGCTTTGTTTTGTCTCTGATTCAAGGCAGAACTATGTTGGCCTTGGTTTTTTAGTCCTTGGAACTTAGTTCTCTCATATTTGCCATCCTATCCCCAGTTTGCTACTGAGAAAGACATAACTTCACGATATCAAAATTGACTATTTTTGGCCATTTATCTTTAGTAATGGTACAACTTTAATTTGGTGCATTCGTACAGTATCTAAAGAGCACTCTCAAGCTGTTATTCAGTATTTTAGCATAACTACTACATTTAAATGCCATGCTCTAAATTAATATTTATATCAACCATAAGCATTCTTAAGGTAGTTCCACATTTGTGAAGCAGAAGGAATTCTTTTGACAACTTCTTATCATAGTGGTACAATTCTGTTCGCAGTTTATCTTTTTATGAACCTCCAATTTTCCAAACGTAGTAGAGACTACAGTTTGCATCTCAAATTTTGGACAAATTTGTTTAGTATTCTACAGAAAATGCATTAAGAATAAAAAAAGCCCACAATTTGTAAAAAGCCCACAATTTTGTAAAAAGCTCACAATTTTGTAAAAATCCCACAATTTGTAAAAAGCCCACAATTTTGTAAAAAGCCCACAATTTGTAAAAAGCCCACAATTTTGTAAAAGCCCACATTTTGTAAAAAGCTCACAATTTGTAAAATGCCCACTTTTATTTTCTTTTTGCTTATATATTGAGCTCCCATTGAGTTCAACAAGTCTTGGGTTTTCTACACCATTGAGTGAGGTTTATTATTTTCTTTATAGGATAATTTGCGTCAATGGAAGAAAACATTAGAGGTGGAAAAAAAATTCAAAAGGGTGAAAGGGGTGATGGTAGAGTTTATTGCCCTTGTAAAAAATGTTGTATGAGAAATAATGTTAGAGTTTTAATAGCAATAGCAACAATGCATTGGAGGAAATATGGGCACATTGATGGTGGATCGAATGACTATCGTCCCGTGGTAATTAATTATCTATCTTCATTTTGATTATATCGTAAAATTTTATATTATTTTAATATTTTTTATATGCGCACTAATGTTTAATTATTAATGTTTGTAATTTTCATAGATGCACAACTGCCCCCCAACTTAGATGATGTTGCACCAGTACAAGAGAATATTGCAGCAAATATTAGTATTGGAAATGATGTTGTACAAGGTGAAGAACATGAAGCGAATGATTAAAGTAATTTTAATGATCCCATGGAGGTAGATCATGATGACAGTAATGAGACAGTTCACATTAATGATGGGACAAATCAAATGCTCCAAGACTTGTATGGCGAGTCAGATGATGATGGTGGAGATAGCAGTGACGGTATTTATGATATACCTCTGATTGAAAGGTAAAGTGAACGACTTTTTGAACACTGAAATGCAACTCTTCTCTTTGCTACATTGTTGCTGGTGAACTTAAAGGTTATGAATAATTTGTCGAATGGATGTATGACACAACTCCTAAGGTATACAATATGTATATATGATCACATATATGTAGATGTTGATTATTTTCCCTTTTTTTAGTTGTAATAAATGTGTAAAATAATAACTTATATATATATATATATATATATATATATATAGATATATATATCAAAACTGGCCGGTTTGAACCGATAACCGGTCAAACCGGTTCGTCAGGAGTTCTATACTTAACCGGCTGGTTAGGTGCTCGTCCATGAATTGCAAATTCCTCAATGTCTCCTCCATGAGCTGCAAATTCCTCTATTATACTAGCAACAAACTTGTCTAATAACTCATACTCAACACCTTATAGCAGCAACAATACACATGATGACTGATAAATACAAGGCTGGCTAGCATAAAATCCCTGGCAACATGCAAATCATCAAGTCTACTTGATGAAAATTTATGTTCTCAAAACAATAAGCAACAACCTTATTTCACACTCAGCTAGGAACTGTCAGACCCTCTCTCTCTGCTCACACATAGCAGCAACATAAATACAAAACCTTTCACACAGCATACAAGTAATTTGATCATGGCATCAAGACTGATGCAAATGGTCTGACACCACTGAAGGGACAACAACATACAACCTAATGAAAATGTGACTGGAAATAATAAATTGACCACTAGAAAATTCCCTCTTGGAAATTCACTAAACTGGCCACTGAGTTTTCTGGGTTTTAATGAATCTTTTCAGTGATAAATTTCGTCAAACACATTGTGAGCAGACTGCTGAAGTTGTAATGCTCTCTCAACTTATTACAAATAGCACTAATAGTGGGTTTCATAAACCAATTCAATACCTCTAAGTGTTGTAGATGTTTTTCTAGAAATTTATTGCCAAGAAAACATAGATAATGAAGAATACAAGATCTTCAAAATGCTGGTCTGATATATATATACTGAACCCAGAATTGTCTTTAAGGCTGATACAATGAATTGACAACAGATCTGAGCAGGGACAGATTGTATATTATAATATTAACTCAGCAATAAAACACAGTGAATAATATAAGAGAAACCCGATACATTACTTCAACAAGTTTGCTTATGTATTTTTCGATGATATGTATTGCATTTGCTGCCATTTTGATATATTCACCTTTGCATGGTATATAAATGAGAAAACTTTTCATATTTTGTCTCTATTGGCTTGGAATCATGGTTGCAAATCTTAAAAATAGTTTTTATTTATTTATTTATTTTTCATTTTATTAAAAAATAATTATTTAATGTATTTTTTTTAAAACCGGTTCATTGAGATCTGATCGCTTCCGGTTAGATCGGTTCCGGTTCGAAACCCGGTTCATTAGCTCCAACGATCCGGTCACCGGTTCCGGTTTTAATAACTATTATATATATATATATATATATATATATATATGATTAATAATCTTTACAAGACACTACTTTTTGTTTCTGTTGTAGATTTTTGGGTGAATATTTGTTACCATCGCCAAATACTTTACCTCGAACATATCGAGATCTACGTGCTATTATGAAACACTTTGGAATGGAATATAACACTATAGATGCATGTCCTAAAGATCATATTATATATTACGGAGAACATGCATTGAAAATAGAATGTCTGAAATGTGGTACCAGTAGATATCGAACAGATCAACTAACCAAAAAGGTGCCTCAAAATGTTCTTCATCATATTCCCATAATTCCATGTTTGCAGCGAATGTTCAAGTGTAACAGCATAGCACAATTTATGGATTACCATTCAAAGAATAGAAGTGGAGATGGTGTTCTTCGAATGCCTGTAGATGGTTCTGCATTAGAGAAATCGAGGAAAAATATGTAGATTTTAAAAATGAACCTCGTAATTTCAGGCTTTCATTGGCAGCTGATGGTGTTAATCCATTCGGAGAGCTTAGATCTACTTACTCAGTGTGGCATATTTTCGTTATCAACAATAACATTCCTCCTTGGATGTTAATAAAGAGGGAGCACATAATGTTGACTATGATTATTCCAGGTATTTGATACATTATTTTTTTGAATGTAACATTTTCATTTCTCTCGTTGTTTGCATAAATATATATTTTATTTATTTACTTACTTATATATACATATATCATGGTAGTAATTATTATGTATCGTAATTTTGAAAAATTAGGTAAGTACCAGGTCAAAGATATGAATGTATATATTGAGCCTCTTATCGATGAGCTAATACAGTTATGGCATGGCATCACTATGTATGACATCACTAAACCAATCAAGGAGAAGAGATTTCAATGTCGTGGAATTCTTGTATGGACAATTCATGATGCCCCAGGACTAACACATGTTTGTGGTATGTAATATTTCGTTGCACTTTAATATAATACATAATTATCTAAATTAGATATACCATATTGCATGTTTTAAAAATGATCTCATAGTATATTAATTGTTATTGATCCATCTATTGCAGGGCTTCAAACAAAGGGTAGATTTGCATGTCCAGTTTGTGGCCCTAAGATGAAGTATCGTCATTCACCAGACTTAAGAAATATGGTGTTTGATGAGTTTAGGCACTTCCTCCCTAGGAACCATAAGTATCGTACTATTGAAAAACATCTTTTCAATGATAAAGAAGAAATTGGATTAAAACCATGAAGAATGACACCTCAGTTGTGGATGTTGGAATATAACAGAATTAATAATCGTCAAGCAGCTGGTATGTAATTTGTGTATATATATATATTATTTGTTTATGTAATGTTTGGAATTTTTGTTTTAACTAATGAATTCATTTTATTGTATTTTATAATTAATATTGTTCTGATTTATTTTATTCTTTGATATCAAGGTCATCGTCGTGGTGAAGGTACTAATATTGTACTTCCACTTGGAATGAAATGTTATCCTTCTCAATTCGCGAGGTTTCCCTACTATGAGGACCTAAAAATAGCTCATTTTTTTGATACAATGCATGTCGGGAAGAATGTGACAGAAATGTTATGGTAAACCATAGATGGTGCACATGATAGAGATAAAATTGAAAAAATTTGTGCTGACATTGAGAAATCGAATCATGCAATGAAAAGTGTGATCGACAGATCAAATAACAATGGAGGTCGAAATTATAATAATATTCCATGGTTATAAACAGAACAACAAAGAAATGATGTAAAAGAGGTTGTTAGAAGAATTAAATTTCCAACAGGCTTTGCTTCAAACATAAATAATATCTTAACGAAGAAAGGTGACTTCAGTGGGGTGAAAACATATGATTGGCATACCTTTGTTAAGGTAATTTTTTTGGTATACGTTTTTGTATGTTATTGCTTGAATACATATTTTAAATTTTCCTTTTTTCTGTTTAATTTGGAAACCAATAACGATTCATTTTTTATTGTTATAGTATGTTCTACTTGTATCTATCCCAAACGACTTCGACAACAATGTCAAACAAGTTATATATGGTCTTAGTAAATACATGAGGTGAGTAGTTTTGATTTATATGCAAAATCTAATTGCTACAATTTCTTTTCGTACTTGATGAAATGATGTATTAATTTACTTGTAATGAAATATATATTATGTTTCATTGAAATAACCTTGCATAATGATTTGCAGATGGTTTTCATTGAAATAAATCCATCAAGATGAAATAAAGTATTGGAAGAGAGAAATTCCTTGGCTAATGTGTGAAATGCAAAAGTATATACTTCCAACATTTTTCAATGCACAAGAACACTACTTGATACACCAAGTTGAGGAGATTGAAATGTGTGGACCAATACACACAAGGTCAATGTGGATGGTCGAGAGGCACCTGAAATCCTTGAAGGCTTTGGTTAGACAAAGAGCACGACCTGAGGGTTCTATGGTGGAGGGATATGTGGTATATCAATCCATGGTGTATATTAGTCATTATCTTCCTATATTAGCTGCGCCAGCCATGAAGATGGTGGATTGCATTTGGGATGTGAACTCCATCAAAAAATTTGAAGTGGAGCACCTGTTGGGAAAAGGTAGAATGAAGAAAGTGAGAGGTAAAAGATTTATTACGTATAATACATATAATGTTTCATTTTTTTACATCATGTATATGATCATTATATTCATTTAGGTCTTATTATTTCATAGTTTATTAATTAATATAATTTACCATGGTTATAAGTAATATTTATTAATATTGGTGAATTATTGTTTTTTTATTCAAGTGCTCAAGATTATGAGGCACTAATTTTATACATTGCAAACAATCTTGAGTGGATGAGTGAATGGATTGAAACATGTAAAGCACGTAACGACGGTAGGTTATCATGGAAACTACTGTCTGAATTGATTAGAAAAGCGTATCGTAGTGGAGATGGAAACATTACGGACAGGGAAATCGATTTAGCATATGGTTTGAAAGATAGAAAGGTAAGCAATTCATTCACCTATTTTATTCTTTACTTATTTTATACTATATTTATAATGTGACAAGAAGTTTGATTTTTCAGTTAATTTTCATGCTGTGTAATTTATATGATTAATTATTAATTGAGAATGCATCTTTTTCATGTTTGGCATATTGCAGTTGAAACACCACAAGGCTATGTGGTGCAATGGTCGTAAATTTCGCGTTAAACTGTTGGATGATAACAAGAAAAATTCTGATAATGGGATAACTGCAGTATTCTAGGTCACTAATATTTCCTCCAGGAGTGACAGACATCCTCGAGAATCTGAAAATAGATATTATGGGTTCTTAGATGATATAGTTGAGTGTGACTTTAATTCCTTCAAAATAGTTTTGTTCGACATCAAATGGTATAGGCTATGAATGAATGCACTTGATGATGATAAAACACTTATTCAACATGACAATGGATTTCCAATGGTTAAAACATCGCAGTTTGAAGCAGGAAAATATTGCTATGTTTTTCCAAGCCAATGCGAACAAGTATTTTACTCAGAGGTTCCAGGTGAGAACGAATGGTCATTTTCTATTAGATATGATCCAAGAGGAAGGCCAGTAGAGTATAATGTAGAGGAAGAAGATGATATTGATCAAGAAGAAGATGATGCAGTGGCAGATGAGCAGGAATATGCATTGACAGACGAAGAAGACATCTTAGAAGATGAACCAGGTATAGGAGATGATGCAGCAATTATTGATGATGATGTCGATGAGGGTATTATTGAAAATGACATAATTGATGATGATGATGACATGGTCGATCATTTCAACTCCGTTTCTGAATCAGATATTGATATAGATGTCAATCAGTTAGATGAAGATCAAGAAGATACATAAGAAGAATATTGATACAGATGTTATGTTTGAGTATGAGCTGGTATGTTATAAATTTATATTTTAATATGTAAAAATTATTGTCTTTAAATAATTTACTAATTATGTGGTTTGTTGCATGTTGTTTATTATTTCAAACCCATAAATAATGGCCTTACTATTGTTTATTATTTTGCAGGATTCACAGGATTCATTTGATTCTATGGTCAGGTCTCTGAAAAAACCAATTAAACGCTTAAATATTCAAGATTTGGAAGACAGGCTTTACCCGCACCATAAATTGCTTGAAAACCGGCCTTCAGTTCAGCTTGATGTGTTGAAGACGAGGGTGGATTTTCATGATCAGTTGAATGAAAATGAATCAGATATTTGGGATGTTTTTGAGGGCAGATCCAGAATCCCCATAGATGAATATCCCATTGCTTCAGAATTCCTGTCTGTGTTGAAGCACAAGTATAGTGTTGTATCGGAATACAAATCAGAGGATAACTATACCAAGTCTAAATCAACCCAATCCAGTTCTAGTGCTCTTGAACTTACCGAATTAAAGCAAGAAGCAGGATTTACAATCTCTAATGGGAACGGGTATGGCAGTTCCAATATTGGATTGGATGTTCGGAGCTCTACAATAGGCACTGGACTTGATCGTAATGAACCCCAACTAATTCAATGTGATGAAAATATGGACTTTGATGATGATCAGGAAAACAAGCCAGAGAATTTTGGCAATATTGAATAAACTAAAGAGGTTTCCTATGATCGATTGAATCAACTCAACCATAAGACATCTACTGCAGGCTGGTTTGTATCAGAAGGAGAATCGGTTTTGCTTTCCCATGATGATGGATGCTGCTCTTTTCACGATATAGCAAATTCAGAGGTGTGGAGGTTTTATTTATTGTACTTAATTTTGGGGTTTATGGGTGTTATAATTTATACATTTTGGGATTTTCTATTAGAAATAGGGAAAATCCCAGGGGTTAGACTATTCTCATGGTTTAAATTTCTATATTTGAAACAAAATTCACCAATTTCTATTTAAAAAAATGATTTGCCTATATATTTGATGTATTTAAATAGGATGTAGTTCATTTCAAAAACTGTTGAAATTTTCTAGAAACTATGATTGGGATTTCAAGAATATTTATGCACTCTTTAAATTTTCCCTTAACATAAAGGGAAGTTGATGTATGAGTAATACTCAGTATTTTTTTTTTCCAATCTCCAGGAGAAGGATGAATATAAAGCTCCATATGGGCTTACCCCAAACATGTGGGGTGATTGCTGGTTGATCAGAGCAGCTGGTTCAGATGGTCGCTCTGGTAAATATGTTGTGGCAGCATCTGCAGGTTGTACATTGGACTCAGGTTTCTATTGATGGGACTTTTATAATAAAGAAATTATGGCATTCCATATTGAATCAGAGGCCTTCACTTCAACGTCCAGTACCATCTCTCCAGTTTTGGCAGAGAGGGATGTCTCAGGGAGAAATTTTGGCTTTGCAAATGTTGTGCCAGAGAATCAACATTGGTGGTACAGGCCATGTGGGCCTCTTATGGTATCTACTGCCAGTGCCCAAAAGGCAGTTAATATTTATGATATTCGTGATGGAGATCCTGTGATTTCAATGTGTTTGTTTTGAAAGTTTAGGTTTCATAGTAAATCATCAATGGGCTCTGAAATAAGGCACATTGAAATCTTGGATACATGTTTCATGCCAAAATCAATTGTATCTTCCATAAATACACAATCTTGGACCACTCTGTATAAATCTGCTTCTCAAACAATATTACATCTCCCTCATTATACATGTGGTGTTCTTACATGCATAGCAAAGGCATTGTTTTGGAAATCATTTTATAAGTCACTAGATATTGTGGGTACAGGGATCTAAGGTTTCCACATGAAACTTTGTTTCCCGGAGACTCACTCTGCCTGTCCTTAAATTTGTAAACATAGTAGTATGCCAATGCTTCTTTCATTTTGTATGCATAAGACGATTTTTTGTCAAAGTCCATAATTGTTTTTAAGTTTTATCCATCCCAATTTTGTTGTGAATGCATAGGTTTTTGGCTCAACACAGATCTATTATATCTTTGTACTTTTCCTTTACTAACTATTTGAAATTTCTAGTTATATTTAGAGGTGTCTTTTAAGGGATGAGGGGAATTACTTGGATTTAGTGCTGCCCACTCTCAATAGAGGCTTACAGTAAACTATGACACATTGTGATGTATATCAGTGGTAGTTGGGGCAGAAAAAAAATCAGTTTCATGCTTCAGTAGATTTATTCTTCTTGGAAAGCTTTTAGCTGACAAAAAAAAGGGAATGAAACACGCAACCAGTCCCCTTCCTTTTATTGGACCACCCGCTTTCTTTTTATGAGAGCATCTACAGGCTAAAGTTACTAGAAGTGGTCAAAAGTGAGTTTGGTTAGTTGGGAAAGTCCAACTATTCTTAGCCCTCAACAATGTTTAAATACTTCATAGGCATGTTAACCCCTCCTAGACTGTGTTGCCTAAGTGGGTTTTGCAGAATTTTATGCACTTAGGGTTAGACTCAAATTTTGAAATTTGATGTAATTAGGATTATATTAAAGTGCTGGCCAAATTTGTAAAATTGATACTCAGCCATAGCTGAAAGGTAGTAATATGCATTGGAGTCATTCTATGAAATGATTCAATTTGGCATGTGAATCTCACATCTAAGGGCCATTAAAATCCCATGGATGGAGACTGATCAGGATTCAACATTGCTGTTACTATTAGTGGAGTTGGGTATGGCACAAGTACAATAAAAATACTGGCAACAATAGTAACATCATAGATTCAAAATCTTAATCTCTATATTAAATGAGCATTAGAATGTAACTTGATTTCAGTAAAATCTCTAACAGGTTTGTTCTAAATCAGACCTGAAATGCTCACTTGTAAAGATGTTTGAGGCTTGAGGTTGTATGACACTGCAACAATTGACTTGTTGAGTACATGATGACATTACGTCATTGTGAAACTGAATATATGCTACTTCGGTATGAAGATTGATTGCACAAACTGTGTTTTCTAAATAATGTTTCCAATGAAACCTGAAATGGCTCTTGTTACGCTGAAAACATCTGTCATCTTTAATCTACTATCAATTTGAGTGACAAGGGTAGCTAAACCACATGAAAATGCTCCGAAGATGTTACAGATGCATGGAAGCTCTGGAAATTTAGCCCCTCACTATGTTATTTGATGCAGGGGAATTAGGCCCAAGACAACTTTTGTACATAAATAAATGTAAAGGGGGGTATCATGTTTTATTTCCCTATGAAATTATCCATAGTTGAGCTAATTTAGTTAATTTGTAGAGAAAATTTAACTGCTCGAATGATTAATGGGCACCTGAAGAGATAGTCAGTTTCAGAAGTTAAGCTAATTCTAGGAGTCCGTCTCTGTGTGTCAGAGCGTTAGTCTCAGAGTTAGGAATTTGAAGAGTTTGTGAGTCATCGAGAAATTCGAATCGATTCATTGTAATTGATATAAAAATAAACCTCCGTGACAGACTCGATAGACCTGCACAGAAGACCTGCAAAGAGAACTGCATAGAGCTGCATAGGGAAGAATAGGCCATTGTATCGAAGATCTGGCCGAGGACCAAGAGACTGTAAGAAATTTCATTTATATAAGGAATCTGTTAGTATTATATGTGTGTTGATTGAGTAAGTTTTCTGTGTGTGAATATATGTACGCATCCTGGTGAAAGATAATTGAAATCCCGTGGTAATTAAGAAACCCTGTGATGAGGTTATGTGCATATAGACTGGTTGAGTTCTCGGTGGAACATGAGCTAATGACTCAGGAATTATGAGCATTGGTGAATTCCACAGATAACTGTGTTAAACAGTTGGGGAATTTCTCTATAATCAGTTGTGTGAATAGAGGGTGAATTAGGTTAATGGCATTCCTGTGTGTCTGTGGTAGAGCAAGGAGATGTTGTGCTCGAACCTCCGTGAGCTAGGTAAAACCTCGTAATGAGTGTTGTGAATGTGTATGTGATTGAATGAACCAAGGACTAGTGTATCGATTTGCAGAGTCGATACTAACCTTGTAAGAACCATAAGAAATAAACCGTGGCATATGTAATGCGTCGTGTCTCCTCGAAATGTTCATGCATAAACCTGGAGTAAGAGTAGTCGGAACCTTGAGGACCGCACAGTAAAGACGGGTTTCCGGCATATTGCACCGCCTTTGTACGGTAAGCGGTATTCCCCATTTGGACACGATCAATGTCATAGGCCGCAGGGAAAATTTTAAGAACCCCCCTAAATTTATATATATAATAAATGGGAGAATCCCCATGATACATAGGAAAAATGGAAGGAAATTTTATTAATAATATAATATGTATATATAATTTTTTGGCGAATCTCTCATGAGATTATATTATCTTGTAAAATCATGGCGAATCACTACTACAAAATGGTGAATCATTTTCAAGTGGAGTTTGGGCTGTTGGTTCCAATGAAGATATGGTAGTTGAACCAGGAGTAGAAGGAAGAGAACCACCGAGACCAAGCATGGCACATGGTGACTCATGAGGGAAGTAGTTCTCGTGTAGTTTGGAAAACGCGTTCTTCTAGTTCTGCTAAGCGTAGTGTTGTTGCTTATGCTACTACTAGCACTGATATTGAGGTTGGAGCGGAGTTTGAGGAAGCATGGAAGGTAGCAGTGGTGGAGAATTATAAAGAGTACCCCATGATGGGCTCCATTTTTCCCTTTGGTATTTGTGCCTGCAATATCTTTTGTCCATTGAACCAACAATTAACTGTTCAACCAACAATCAACTTGACTGAGTTGATTAGGTACAAGTCAACTTAGACTAATCTTTAAAACTATGCTTTGAACTATCCCATATTTATCACACTAATGCTACACAAGATTGTGCATTTGCACCTAACTCTCATGCATGCACACAAAATTTTCATTAACATCTATAACCCTAACCAAGTGAGAATTGATCAAAAATTTGCACCAAAGTTTGTTATAGTGTTGAAAGTTCATAAGAAATTTAGATCCATGGTACCTTAAATAAATTTTGAGATAACCTCCAGTAAATCTCTTCTACAATGTTCTATGCCAAAAGACAAACTTACAAGCAGCTAGCCTCAGTTTATAAACCATTAATGAGAAAATTTGAATTACAGTTCTCATTTCAAGTCCTTGTAAGAGTACACATAAAATATTGCAATTTGTCTTTTAGTTCTTTGTCTCCATTTACATTCTATACATACAAGGAGTGAAATCCTTCGTCTAAATTTCAACCATCTGATGTTCCATTACTAATCAATAAACATGTATATAGAGAATATTGCATCATGGTGATAGGGTTTTCCCTCCCTAGATAAGGTTGACAAGCATCTCCATTTTGGCTCTGATATCACACAGAATCTATATCCTTCCTATAAATATTCGTCTTGGCCAAGAATGTATACAAGAATCCATAGCCATTTCATAATCAGAGAGCCCAGAAAGTAACTAGCTCTTTGCTTAGGTAGGTGAGGTCCTGATGCTAGAGCTCTACTAAATTATTGTAAAACACTGAACTTTGAAGTAAAATATTTACTTTAGTTTGACCAAAAATAAAACATGTTGAGCTACATCCTTTTTCGTTTGGAAATATAAGTCATCTGTAAACAGTAAATATCTGCTACAATGTGCCATGCCAAAAGACAGACTTACAGGCAACTAGCCTCAGTTTATAAACCATTAATGAGAAAATTTGAATTAGAGTTCTCATTTCAAGTCCTTGTAAGAGTACACTTAAAAGATTGCAATTTTCCTTTTAGTTCTTTGTCTCCATTTAAATTATATACATATAAGGACTGAAATCCTTCATTTAACTTTCAAATTTCAATCATGATGTTCCATTACTAATCAATTTACATGAATATAGAGAATAGTGCATCATGGAGATAGGATTTTCCCTCCCTAGATAAGGTTTACAAGCATCTCCACTTTGGCTCTGATATCACACATAATCTATATCCTTCCTATAAATATTCGTCTTCGTCGAGAATGTAAACAAGAATCCATAGCCATTTTCATAATCAGAGAGCCCAGAAAGTAACTAGCTCTTTGCTCAAGTAGTTGAGGTCCTAATGCTAGAGCTCTACTAAATTATTGTAAAACACTGAAATTTTAAGTAAAATATTTACTTTAGTTTGACCAACAAGAAAACATGTTGAGCTAAGCATCATTTTTCATTTGGAAATATAAGTCATCTGTAAACAGTGAATCTCTGCTACAATGTGCCATGCCAAAAGATAGACTTACAAGCAGCTAGCCTCAGTTTATAAACCATTAATGAGAAAATTTGAATTACAGACTCGTATAAAGGAAAATTACAATCTTTTATGTGTACTCTTACAAGGACTTATTTTCTCGTAGAAACCACTCGTATAAAGGATGTTGTTTCTTGACCCATATCGGAGACTTCTCAACTTATTTGGAAACTTGACAAAAGTGGTTACAATTATCCATTTCAACTAAACTTGTCCAGAATTTTGAATCCCTGGGAAGGTCATCGACAAATGGTCGAGTAGCATTAATTCCCTATTTTCTTCATGAATTGGTGTAAAGTTATGAAGTGAACCAATTTGTCTTGTCCCATGCCTATAATTTGCTTCTTAACATCTTTCAATATTTTACATTTCAACACTATTTCAGAATAGCATTTCTGTCATTCCATAACATACATATGCCTCTAGTATATATGAATACAAAAATATCTACCAATATGGTAGACACATTGGAAGAAACTATATAATCAAACACCTCTGCAAACAAGTTGTTGAAGACATTGAAGAAAATGAGACAAATATATTGCAGAATTAAGTAGATACTTATTAGAGACGCATAAAAGCTACAAAGCTATCTTGAGCTGACTGAAATTAGATTGCCTTACTACCGACTGTGGGATACTAGTTCAGTATTGGTATAGCTATGGCATCATGCCCCTTTATGCAATTGCTATGCAAATTTTCATCTAAATCTTGGCCCAAACCATTTCAATGTCATATGAACCTGTTGTAATTGAAAAATATTAAATTGGAAAACATTTAGTAATAGTATTTCTCTCTTTCATTCTATCTAAAATGACAAAAAGGTCCAATAGCCTGTAGAGAGTTATCCACAACTCATCTACAAATTTGAATTACAAACTTGAATTTACATTTCTCATTTCAAGTCCTTGTAAGAGTACACATAAAAGATTGCAATTTTCCTTTTATTTCTTTATCTCCATTTAAATTCTATACATATAAGGATTGAAATCCTTAATTTAACTTTCAGATTTAAATCATGATGTTCCATTACTAATCAATAAACATGAATATAGAGAATAGTGCATCATGGAGATAGGATTTTCCCTCCCTAGATAAGGTTGACAAGCATCTCCACTTTGGCTCTGATATCACACATAATCTATATCATTCCTATAAATATTCGTCTTGGCTGAGAATGTAAACAAGAATCCATAGCCATTTTCATAATCAGAGAGCCCAGAAAGTAACTAGCTCTTTGCTCAAGTAGGTGAGGTCCTACTGCTAGAGCTCTGCTAAATTATTGTAAAACACTGAACTTTGAAGTAAAATATTTACTTTAGTTTGACCAACAAGAAAACATGTTGAACTAAGAATCCTTTTTCATTTGGAAATATAAGTCATCTAAAAACAGTAAATCTCTGCTACAACCATTAATGAGAAAATTTGAATTATAGACTCATATAAAGGAAAATTGCAATCTTTTATGTGTACTCTTACAAGGAATTATTTTATCGTATAAACCACTCATATAAAGGATGTTGTTTCTTGACCCATATAGAAGACTTCTCAACTTATTTGGCAACTTGATGAAAGTGGTTACAATTATCCATTTCAACTAAACTTGTCCAGAATTTTGAATCCCTGGGAAAGGTCATCAACAGATGGTCGAGTAGCATTAATTACCTATTTTATTCATGAGTTGGTGTAAAGTTATGAAGTGAGCCAATTTGTCTTGTCCCATGCCTAAATAAATTTGATTCTTAACATCTTTCAGTATTTGACATTTCAACACTATTTCAGAATAGCATTTCTGTCATTCCATAACATACATATGCCTCTAGTATATATGAATTAAAAAATATCTACTAATAGGGTAGACACATTGGAATAAACTATATAATCAAACACCTTTGCAAACAAGTTGCTAAAAACATTGAAGAAAACAAGACAAATATATATACAGAATTAAGTGGATACTTATTAGAGATGCATAAAAACTACAAAGCTATCTTGAGCTGACTTAAATTAGATTGCCATACTACCGACTGTGGGATACTAGTTAAGTTCTGGTGTAGCTATGGCATCATGCCCCTTTATGCAATTGCTACACATATTTTCATCTAAATCTTGGCCCAAACCATTTCAATGTCATATGAATCTGTTGTAATTGACAAAGATTAAATTGGAAAACATTTAGTAATAGTCTTTCTCTCTTTCATTCTATCTAAAATGACAAAAAGGTCCAATAGCCTGTAAAGATTTATCCACAACTCATCTACAAATTTGAATTACAGACTTCAATTTACAGTTCTCATTTCAAGTCCTTGTAAGAGTACACATAAAAGATTGAAATTTTCCTTTTAGTTCTTTGTCTCCATTTAAATTCTATACATATAACGACTGAAATCCTTCATTTAACTTTCAAATTTCAATCATGATGTTCCATTACTAATCTAAACATGAATATAGAGAATAATGCATCATGGAGATAGGATTTTCCCTCCCTAGATAAGGTCGACAAGCATCTCCACTTTGGCTCTGATATCACACAAAATCTATATCCTTCCTATAAATATTCATCTTGGCTGATAATGTAAACAAGAAATCATAGCCATTTTCATAATCAGAGAGCCCAGAAAGTAACTAGTATGTAACTCTGACTCCTTGATACTTTAGAATTTCTCCAAGAAGCTCACCTTTGCCAGAACCCACATACCTTCCACGGATCTTGTAGTCTCGGATAAAAAGGAAAATGGGCACTTTTGTGACATTCATATGTCTCAGAAGCTCCATGCATTCTTCATTCTCATCTCCATTCATCCTTGCAAAAAACCACATTGTAAGTCATTCTCTTGGTCAGCCTCACTATAGTTGGCTAAAATTTGACATAAGGCCCGCAATTGTTCAGTCTAACATCTAGAACAACCAACTTGTGGTCCTCTGTATGTTCTTTGAGCAATGCTTCCACATCTTTCCTATTATGGAGCTAATGAATAGGAGCATCATTGTCACCATAGTAGAGGACATCACCCTCCAACTGGTTTGGGCCAATGACGACTTCTTCATGAATCTTCACCATGTTCTTGTAAAAGCTAAAAGGGGGACATATGTTATGTTGTTTTTTTTCCTTTTTCTTTCTTGCACAGAGCATTTTAGTCTGCTCAGACTCATCTCCAATTACTAGAATGAATCTCACTTCTGGGAAAATCCTTCTAAGGTCAGCCATGAATAGGCATATTCTTTTGTTGTAATAGTTGTGACTTGCTGCATATTCCACCAGTACAAGCTTGTTCTCTGCAAGCCTGAGGGCTTCATCAAATTCATGTACTGTATGAACCTTCAACACCCTATCATCATTTATGTTAATTTCAATCTCAATCAATTGGGCACCACTCAAAGCAGCTCTGAAAATGGGCTCCTAATTGAATTTGAAATTTTCCACGATGAGGAAATCTATGGTTGAATCGTCAATAAATCTGACTCTGACTCCTTGATACCTTAGAATTTCTCCAATAAGCTCACCTCTACCAGAACCCACATACCTTCCACGGATCTTGTAGTCCTGGATAAAAAGGAAAATGGGCACTTTTGTGACATTCATCTGTCTCAGAAGCTCCATGCATTCTTCATTCTCATCTCCATTCATCCTTGCAAAAAACCACATTGTAAGTCATTATCTTGGTTAGTCTGACTAAAATTGGGTGAAATTTGACACAAGGCTTGCAATTATTCAGTCTAACATCTAGAACAACCAAATTTTGGTCCTTTGTATGTCCTTTGAGCAATGATTCCCCATCTTGCTTATTATGGAACTGATGAATAGGATCATCATTGTCACCATAGTAGAGGACATCACCCTCCAACTGGTTTGGGCCAATGACTTCTTCTTCATGAATCTTCACCATGTTCTTGTAAAAGCTAAAAGGGGGACATATGTTATGTTGTTTTTTTTTCCTTTTTATTTCTTGCACAGAGCTCGTTAGTCTGCGCAGACTCATCTCCAATTACTAGAATGAATCTCACTTCTGAGAAAATCCTACTGAGGTCAGCCATGAATAGGTATATTATTTTTTTGTAATAGTTGTGACTTGCTGCATATTCCACCAGTACAATCTTGTTCTCTGCAAGCCTGAGGGCTTCATCAAATTCATGTACTGTATGAACCTTCAGCACCCTATCATCATTTATGTTAATTTCAATCTCAATCAATTGGGCACCGCTCAAAGTAGCTCTGAAAATGGGCTCCTAATTGAATTTAAAATTGTCCACGATGAGGAAATCTATGGTTGAATTGTCAATAACTCTGACTCTGAATCCTTGATACCTTATAATTTATACAATAAGCTCACCTCTTCCAGAACCCACATACCTTCCACGGATCTTGTAGTCCAGGATAAAAAGGAAAATGGGCACTTTTGTGACATTCATCTGTCTCAGAAGCTCCATGCATTCTTCATTCTCATCTCCAATCATCCTTGCAAAAAACCACATTGTAAGTCATTCTCTTGGACAATCAGAGATGCGTTGATTGTCACCATATTCAACCCTCTGTCCATGGCCAGCGACCATGCATCCCTCTCTGACAGTGTCTTGGCTAATGCGTACCATAACTGTGAGAAGGAAATATTGCATAATTAGAACATGAATACCATAGATGACTTCAAGGCTCGGAATAATGCTTTGAACTACACAATCTTTGAGAAGCACCCAAATTTTATGCATATACCCCTTAAAAAAATGATCAATACCCCACCATGATGTATTTAGCTTATCTATGTAAAAATATATATACTTAGCACAAAGCCATTTTAGCCCTGCTTCAGTATGCACCAAAGATTTAGACAAAGGCTACATATGTAGACTTTCTCAGTATTTGATGCATGCTATTAGCCCCCCCTTTCTAAAATTTTGTCAGGCAGCCCCATAAAACCATTTGAAATCCTCTCCTTTAGCCTTAAAAGTCCATGTTTGGGCCTGAAAATCTCAGTATCCACCTATCGTTGCCTTCTCTCGGCCTCGAAATTACTTTAAAAAAAAAATTCCGCAAATTCAGATCCGCAAATATAAAAAGGCCCAGCCCCTTTCGATCTTGAGCCCCGCAGGTTTTCGCTCCATATAACCCAGGCGCTCGACTGAGTGCTAAGCTCTATAGGCGCTGATCAAACGAATATCAGGCGTTCTCCGAGCCGTCGATCTGTACAGATCGGACAATGATCATTCATCTCTGCCGTACCCTTAACCCACCTACCTGCCGTCTGATCAAATGATGAAATCAACGGTCCGCAACCTATCTATCCTTGGTGGTCCCCGTCCTGCATCCACTATTCCAAAACTGCCTGGTATCCATCGCACCGCCTTTCGGCGGTAGGCGGTAATTCCCGTTCGGCCAGCGATTCTACTCAGCGCTCACCACGTGTCCCCGCGTACGGCCCGAATACCGCCCTCCATCGCGCATTATTGTTCGGTCAAAGTCATGCAGCGATATTCACCACAGCCGTCCGATCTGAGAGCCTTCATCCGACGATCATCGCACCCCTAAGCTGCACGAGATTTAACACAAGCCAATCACGCCCCTGGCCCACTGCACATCGCCTCCGACGCTCTTTCCATCGTCGATATCCTCCTGAGTGCGGAAAACTGAGATTTCATCATCCCTGCCATTGACCCAGTCTCCCTCCAAGTCATCATCCCACGTGTTATTGCATTTCCTCCTCCTCCATTTATATATTTTCATTCATATGTTATATTTTAAAGTTTTTCTCTGGTCAGCTCATCCACCATTCCTCCGCTACATTTTTCTACCACCCTACATTGTTTCACCCTATCACAGTTCACACAACGATCTCCATTAACCTTGCCATCATCCCCACTGTGCCCACCTTCCCGTGCCTGGTTTTCTTTAACAAGTTTGCGGATTTTGCAGGTGTACGATGACGAAGAACTATTATGACTCACAATCTTAATTGTTGTGATAGAACACACATCAAAGGACCATTTTTTAGAGTAGAATTATGAAGAAAGTCCTTGGAAGCCAAATCGATAAGACTCCAATTTAAGAGGTAGGGTTCAGATTTGTCAAACCCTGTAGGGGCATTCAAGACGCCAATTTCTCAGATGGAGATATCAATGGGGCAGAGAAAAAATATCAGTGATCAGCAAAGATTTAAATACAGGCAGCTGAATATTTTCGAGGTCTTGTTCTAGCTTTCTGAAGCAGAGTACCAAATTGAAGATCTCGCACATCATTCGAAAGACTTGCACACAAAAAACAAGGTCCTCAAGGCTTTATTTCAACAGAGTTTTCTCTCCAGGAAAGGACAGAATTTTGGTATGGTTATCACTATATCGTGTTCCTAAAGATATTTTTACTCGGCGCATTTATTTCAGTAAGCAGGCCACAGAGTACAAACAACGCAGCTCCGTCAAGCAGTATGGGCGGGCACTGCTCCACCATTTTGTTTTAATGATACAATTAAATGTTCATCACCTACCTCTTTTACTAGGTTTCCAGTTTCTCCTATAAAAACCATGAAGAAACGCATTGTAGAGGTTCCAGATTTTTATCAGAAAATTATGCAGTGAAAGGCTCTTTTTGCATGCATTTTGTGAAAATCTTTTATGAAGGCTCAAAGACCATAGGGTCTCAGTGAGGAGGAGTTCTGTCTGTCAAAGAGGATTCTGGTCTTTGGTATTTCACAGTCTGTAACTCTCTTTTATATGTTATTTAATATATCATTTCACCTCATTCATCTTTCCTGTATCATGTTTTGGAATGCGAGTGGCTCACTGATTTCTGGTAAGGATTCATCCTAGTTGATGCCCATACTTAGATTATTCAAGCGCTTTAAATATGGCTCATGCATGATATTCTGTTCCATTACTCATCTAAACCGTGATTCTGCTATATTAGTTGCTTTGGGAGGGTGCTTTTAAAATGCTATTATCATGTATGGATTCTTAGATTGGTAAGCCCATGCATGGTGGTATTGTATATCTGGGTATTAGTTCAAGGCTAACTAATATCCCCTTGATATTTATTTCACTACATACACCTTCTGATAATTTATGTCTGTGAAGTATTTCTATATCGGCCCGCTTTACAGTAAACTGTCTCTGAATTGTCTGTTGCTTTTGTATTAGAGTTCTGCATCTTGCCTCTGCAGTATCTTTATCCTGTGTCAGTTTTTAAGAGTTTTGTCCTATTCTATTTCATTTACCTGTTTACAGGAGATAGCATGTGAGCTGAAGCTAACAACTTCACACATTACATTATATGCTCCTTGCTATGCTGAGATGTCCTAGGCACTGGTCTATCACAACTCTAGGTTGTCTCTAGGAGCGACAACATCTTTCTGGCGCCGTTTCCGGGGACAAATTTAAGAAAATCAGAATCCCTGGGCCTCGAAAAAATCATATTCACTCTCTAAGTAGGTGAGCATAGAGAGTTGAGAGTTGTATATCCCTCACCTTGGCGACTCCATATTTGTTATTTGATAAATCTATTTGCAGTCCTAGCTCCTCGTAAGCCACACCTGAGGTCAGATTATTCTATGCCAAAGACACCTTCAGTATCTGACCCTGACCAGATTATACACAGAAGAAATTGGAGGGAGAGGAAATCAGCCCGTTCCCAAATCCCTGAAGTGTCCACAGAAGAATTTCCATCCTCTTCCTCTCAAGATTCTCAGTTGCAAATTCCCGACTCCACTGTGGGAGATACCAATTACTATTACTCAGACAGTCCACCCAGAGAGGGTATCAGAAATAAAAATAGTCTTCATCCTAACCCTGAGGTTGAAGAGGTCAAGAAAGTAATCGAAGTATCTACTGTTAATAGACCTTTGTTCCCCTCAACCCCTCAAGCTGCAGTTGACTGTATTCCTATTATTGTTCATAATCCACTTCCTACTCTTCCTCCTCTGACTTATCAAACTATTGCACTACCTCCACCTCCTCCAATGGCTAATGTCCCAGCCTTTTTGATGAATAAATATGCTCCCCTGGCATTACCCCAAGCGCTGAATGATATGCCCCAGGATTATCTGATTATCTTGCCCATATTCAATGGAGAAAATGAGATTGATGCTCAAAAGCATCTTGAGACCTTCTGCTCCTTTGTAGAGAACTTTAATGTTGAACATTTAGATGTGGTATTAAGACTGTTTGTACAATCTCTAGATGGTGAAGCTCGAAAATGGTTTAAAACATTGGCGGGTCGTTCTATTACCACTTGGGACAACATGGAAGACACCTTTCTCAGAAAATGGGGAGAGAAGAAAGATCATGGAAATTGTCTCATTGAGTTCAATACACTAAAGAAAAGACACAATGAAGGAGTGTCTAAATTTATCAAGATATTTAATAAACTGTATTTGAGTCTCCCGGCCGATATGAAACCCCATCAAACTGCTGCTAAAGTTGTTTTTGTAGTAGCCTTTGATTCATAATTTGGCTTCTCTCTCAGAGAAAGAAAGCCTGCCACCCTGGACGATGCTCAGGCAGATGCATTAGAGTTGGAAGCAAAATTTTCCTCCACTGGCAAGTCAAAAGGAAGACCTGAACAAGATAGCGGAAGAAGGGGAAAAGAAGAGGTGTCTACTTCTAGTCAGGACAGAGACTCAGAAAAAATGGAAGAAATGAGCAAATTGATTAAGAAAATGGTCAAGTTGGAATTGGAAGCCAAGAATTCAGCCTTCAGAAATTTTCAGAATGCTCCAAACAGAGGATACAATCCTCAGTATAGGAAACCACCCTTGCAAATATTGCCAAGAGAAGCAAAGGAGGAACAGGATCAAGTGCCACACCCATTGTACCTGGAAGGTCCAGTAGATGACTCCACTGAAGACATTGCCTATAGACTGGGAGATGAAAATCTTGCCTTTTCAAATAGTGATGGGGTAGAAGGCCCTTTGCAAGGGAATGATGAAGCTGGGTGTTCATTGCAGGAAGAAGAAAAGACCAGAGACACAAATGAAGCAGAATTTGATCATTATTGTAAACAATTTGATGATTTCATGCAAGCACATTTCAATAGAAGATATGATCTCAAATCTTCTAGGAAGAGGACTCGTACCAAAGAGCAAGAAGAAGAACTAACCCAGAAGGAAGCACCTGCTCAAAAGGAGTGTACGATGCAGAAAGTTGCAGACAAAGGTAAGCAACCTCTAAACAAACCTTTGCAGTCTAATGATCAAATCCCTTCTTCTTCAAAAGTAGTCACTTCTCCTTGTACCAAATCTGTGTCAAAAGAAGCCTAGCCCCCAGTTGAAAATAAAGAGTCTAAAGAGGTTATGATAGAAAAGTCCCCTCCTACTTTTAGTCTACAAAAGGAACTTGAAAAGGTCAAAATCCCAGTCCCCTTGACTGAACTGTTGAAACAGCCAGCATATCAATCTCAAGTCACATCTTTCATGCTCCCTCCAGAAGCACCAATCATCCCAGATAGTCTCAAACTTCAAGAAGAAAGACCCATGGTAGTTCTTGGCCCACATGTAGAGGAGGTAGATCCTTCTACTCCTCCCTTATATGTGTCTCTAGTGATCCATGACTTGCTATTACATAACTGTATGCTAGATTCTGGAGCTTCCCACAATCTTATGCCTTTGTCAGTCATGGAACAACTAGGTTTGAAAATCACACGTCCATATAAAGACCTCTACTAATTTGATTCCAAAAGAGTTAAATGTTTGGGGATGATCAAGGATTTGGTGGTCAATTTGGCCCAAATCCCAAAAAAAAGTGTGGTAATGGATATAGTGGTGGCCGACATTCTAGCTCGCTTTGGCATGTTGCTGTCAAGGTCCTGGGGAAAAAAAATTGGCGAATCAATTAAGATGGATTTAACATATGCCACTATCCCAGTTTTTGGTGGCCAAGAGAGGAGACTATACATGGAGACTAGGTTTGTCAAGATGGTGACTAAGGCTGACAATTATGTGAATTCACCAGTCTACTGTAAGGAAGGAGATTTCTTATGCTTGATGCTGGAAGAAGATCAAGATTATGCTCATGAACCAGCCTTCTGTCAGATCAAGACCGAGCAGCCCTCAGAAAACATGGAAGCAGGAATATGGGCACTCCATTTTGATGGAGCAAATTCGAGGGAAGGAAATGGAGTTGGAGTGCTACTGATTTCCCCTGCATGCAAATGGATTCCACTGTCTTTTAAACTAGAATATGAAGCCAATAATAACGTGGCTGAATATGAAGCACTTCTGTTGGGATTGCAGACAGCCAGGAATATGAATATACAAAGTTTAAAAGTTCTGGGAGATTCAGAATTGGTGGTTAGACAAATCAGGAATCAGTGTCAGACCAAACATCCTAGGTTGAGGGCTTATAGGAATGAAGTTTGGGACATGGTAGAAAATTTCTTCTTGGCAGTCAATATCCAGCTCATGCCCCGAGAACAGAATAGGATGGCTGATTCCCTTGCTGTGGCTGCTAGCACATTTCGACCACTTTAGAACCCTCTTTTAAGGTATGAAGTTGAGGTGCACTATCAGCCTTCAATCCCAGATAACATCAAACACTGGCAGGTATTTGAAGATGAAGAGCATATGAAGATATTCCTGGAAACAGTGGGAGAATTCTCCAATATGGAGATTGATGATGCAGAAGAGGCTGAGTCTGAAGATACTCCAGAAAGAAATTGGGAGGAGAAAATGGCAGGTAATAAAGTGTTGCAGTTAAAGGGAAACGTTATACCTAGAGGGCTGGTGCCTCTAGAAAGATTATTTGACAAGAATGATGTCCCATTGCAGCCAAGAAAAGTGGTAGAAGAAAATCAGGTGGAAGACCTGAATTTGGGTACTGAGGCTGAACCCAAAATTGTTAAACTGTCCAAGAAAGTCCCTGATGAATAGAAAAAGCTATATCAGAAATTATTCCAGTCTTACAGAGATGTGTTTGCATGGTCCTATCAGGACTTGAAAACTTTTGATATCAGTATTATGCAGCACAAAATTCCATTGAAGACAGATGCAAAGCCCCGTAAGCAAAAGCTCAGACGAATCAATCCCCTGCTGCTGCCTTCTATTGAGAAAGAAATCAAGAAGTTGCTAAAAGCCAAAATAATTGTACCATTGAGGTACTCTGAATGGGTGGCAAACCTTGTCCCTGTACGCAAGAAGAATGGAGAAATAAGGCTGTGCGTGGATTTTAGGAATTTAAACAGAGCATCCTTAAAGGATAACTATCCACTACCTAAAATGGATCATATCCTGCAGAAAGTAGTTGGAGCTACCAGAATGTCAATGATGGATGGATTCTCTAGTTATAACCAGCTGGCCGTACTTCCAGAGGATCAAAAGAAGACTGCTTTCACCACACCATGGGGTACATTCATGTATGCCAGGATGCCTTTTGGATTGATTAATGCAGGGGCCACTTTTCAGAGGGAAATGGACATTACTTTTGTTGGGGAGCAGGGTAAATTCCTGGTGGTCTACCTCGATGATGTCACTGTATTTTCCAAGAGTGATGCTGAGCACATTGAACATCTGCGAAAAAATTTCGAAAAATGCAGAAGGTATGGTCTTTCCCTTAATCCTCAAAAGTATTTATTTGCATTAGAGGAGGGAAATATTTTATGCCATATCGTTACTAAAGATGGGGTGAAGATAGATCCCAAGAGGGTAGAAGTTATAAACAATATTTCTTTTCCCAGAAATAAGAAAGAGGTACAAGTATTCCTCGGACGCATAAATTTCTTAAGAAGGTTTATCCCTAACTATGCTGAGATAGTTGGGCATATAACAGATAAGCTGAAAAAGGATAATGAGGTAAAGTGGTCACAAGAATCACGGGAGGCATTTACCAGGATAAAGAATGCTTTTGCAGAAGCCCCTGTGCTCGCTGGACCAGATTATCACAAACCTTTCATAATTTTTTCTTTTGCATCATCTCATACAATATCAGGAGTTTTATTATAGAAAAATGAGGAAGGATATGAGCAGCCTATTGAATTTTTCAGTCAGGTGCTCCGTGATGCAGAATTAAAATATAACATATTGGAAAAGCAAGCATACGCCCTAGTGAAGTCCCTCAAAGCATTCCGTGTATATATCTTACAATCCCACATTACTGCATTTGTACCTGCAGCTGCTGTAAAAGATATCCTTATTCAGGGCGATAGTGAAGGAAAAAGAGGAAGGTGGATTGCCAGGATACATGAGTATGACTTAGACATACACCCTACTAAGCTAATTAAAGGACAAGGGCTCGCCAAAATGTTATCAGAATCAAACCAGCAAGTCCTGGGCATAAATTTGTCCATTATAGCAGGTGAGGAATCTAAAGAGAAAGAGGAGAGACAAGGAATTGGGGTAGCTACTCCAGAGATACATGCAAAGTACCTCACCAGTCCATGGTACAAAGAGATAGTAGAATATCTCCTTACACTTAGCTTCCCTCCAAGTTGTGATAAAGAAAAATACAAAGCATTGAGATTGAAATCACAGAAATATATAGTCGCCAATGGCCGGCTATACTGGCGAGATCCCTCAGGTATTTTACTCCTGTGTCTCACAGAAAATGAAGTAGAGAGTATTATAGCAGAATTTCATGAAGGGATCTGTGGGGGTCATTACAGCTGGAGGGCCACAGCTCATAAAATTCTAAAAGCTGGCTTCTATTGGCCAAAGCTTTTTGGGGATGTTTTTACCAGGGTGAGAGCATGTGATAAATGTCAGAAATTTGCTGAGGAACAGAAATCTGCACCATTTCCCCTGATTCCAGTGCATGTGGATGAACCATTCAAATAATGGGGTATTGATTTTATAGGTGAGATACATCCCCCATCAATTGGACAACATAAATGGAAATTAACAGCCACTTATTATTTCACTAAATGGGTGGAAGCCGTACCTGCAAGGAATGCTACAAATACTGTGATCATAAAATTCATGGAGGAAAACATCATATCCAGGTTTGGCTGTCCTGCTAGGATAGTGACTGATAATGCACAGGCCTTCAAGTCTGCAAAGTTTATGAATTTCTGCCAACAATACAATATCACACTTAGTCACTCCACAGCTTACTATCCACAGGGAAATGGATTAGCAGAGTCTTCAAATAAAACTTTGGTGAGGGCCTTGAAGAAGACTATCAACGAAAAGTAGAAGAATTGGGATTCCCAACTGAAATTTTCTCTATGGGCTAATAGAATCACTAGCAAGAGGGCAACTGATAAATCCCCTTATGAATTGGTATATGGGCGAGCAGTTTTTCCTGTACAACTAGCCTTACCAGTGGCCCGTTTTATGCAAGAAAGCTAGGGGGAACCTGATGATATGATCATGAGAATCAATCAATTGGTGGAATTATAAGAAACACGGGGCCAGGTGAAACAGAGATTGATAGAATATCAAGAGAAAATGAAGCACATTTTTTATCAGCATGCAAAGGACAGGAAGCTGCAGATTGGTGATTTGTTGCTTAGGTGGGATATCCGGAGAGCTGAGAAATGTAAACATGGAAAATTAGACCCCCTCTGGTTTGGTCCTTTCAAAATTGTGGAACAGGGGGGCAATAATACTTTCAGGTTGGAGAATTTACAGGGTGACTTGCTGGATGCCCTTGTAAATGGTCAATTTCTCAAGCCCTACTTTCAGTTCTGATTCAGGCCAGGCAGCCTAATGCATTATATTGTATGATAGTTTCCTTTTTGTTTTAGTTCGAATAATGTGGGTGTTGTGATGAATTATAAAGTGAAAAATGAAGGTGCTGAAGAGCGAAGTCTGCATACATGATGATTAGAAGGTCTGCGAGTTCTTGACACGTCCAGGAATGAATGTGCCGTCCCCAACTGGAGCCGATGTTGATCATATTAGCCCCCCCCTTTTTCTAAAATTTTGTCAGGAAGCCCCATAAAACCATTCGAAATCCTCTCTTTAGCCTTAAAAGTCCATGTTTGGGCCTAAAAAACTCAGTATCCACCTATCGTTGCCTTCTCTCGGCCTCGAAATTACATAAAAAGGCCGCAAATTCAAATCCAAAAATATAAAAAGGCCCAGCCCCTTTCGATCTTGAGCCCCACAGGTTTTCGCTCCATATAACCGAAGCGCTCGATTGAGTGTTAAGCTCTATAGGCACTTATCAAACGAATATCAGGGGTTCTTCGAGCCATCGATCTGTACAGATCGGACGACGATCATTCATCTCTGCCGTACCCATAACCCACCTACCTGTCGTCCGATCAAATGATGAAATCAACAGTCCACAACCTATCTATCCTTGGTGGTCCTCGTCCCACATCCACTATTCCAGAACTACCTGGTATCCATCGCACCGCCTTTCGGCGGTAGGCGGTAATTCCCGTTAGGCCAGTGATTTCACTTAGCGCTCACCACGTGTCCCCATGTACGGCTCGAATACCGCCCTCCATCACGCATTATTGTTCGGTCAAAGTCATGCAACGATATTCACCATAGCCGTCCGATCTGAGAGCCTTCATCCGACGATTGTCGCGCCCCTAAGCTACATGGGATTTAACGCAAGCCAGTCATGCCCCTGGCTCACTGCACATCGCCTCTGATGCTCTTTCCACTGTCGATCTCCTCCTAAGATCAGACGGCTCAGATTTCATCATCCCTGCCATTGACCCGGTCTCCCTCCACGTCATCATCCCACGTGTTATTGCATTTCCTCCTCCACCATTTATATATTTTCATTCATATGTTATATATTAAGGTTTTTCTCTGGTCAGCTCATCCACCATTCCTCCACTACATTTTTCCGCCACCCTACATTGTTTCACCATATCATAGTTTACACAACCATCTCCATTAACCTTGCCATCATCCCCACTGTATCCACCTTCCCGTGCACGGGTTTCTTTAACAAGTTTGCGGATTTTGTAGGTGTACGACGACGGAGAACTATTATGACTCACAGTCTTAATTGCTGTGATAGAACACACATCAAAGGACCATTTTTCAGAGCAGAATTATGAAGGAAGTCCCCGGAAGCCAAATCGACAAGACTCCATTTTAAGAGGTAGGGTTCAGATTTGTCAAACCATGCAGGGGTATTCAAGACACCGATTTCTCAAATGGAGATATCAATGGGACAGAGAAAGAATATCAGTGATGAGTAGAGATTTAAATACAGGCAGCTGAAGATTTTGGTGGTCTTGTTCTATCTTTTTGACGCAGAGTACCAAATTGAAGATCCTGCACATCATTCGAAAGACTTGCACACAAATAACAATATCCTCAAGGCTTTCTTTCAATAGAGTTTTCTCTCCAAGAAAGGACAGAATGTTGGTATGGTTATCACTATATCGTTTTCCTGAAGATATTTTTACTCAGTGCATTTATTTCAGTGAGCAGGCCATAGAGTACAAACAACACAACACCGTCAAGCAGTATGGGCGGGCACTGCTCCACCATTTTGTTTTAATGATACAATTAAATGTTCATCACCTACCTCTTTTACTAGGTTTTAGTTTCTCTTATAAAAACCATGAAGAAACGCATTGAAAGGGTTCCAGATTTTTATCAGAAAATTATGCAGTGAAAGGCTTTTGCATACATTTTGTAAAATTCTTGTATGAAGGCTCAGAGCCCATAGGGTCTTGGTGAGGAGGAGTTCTATCTGTTAAAGAGGATTCTGGTCTTTGGTATTTCATAGTTTGTAACTCTCTTTTATATGTTATTTAATATATCATTTCATATCATCCATCTTTCTTGTATCATGTTTTGGAATGCGAGTGGCTCACTGATTTCTGGTAAGGATTCATCCTAGTTGATGCCCATACTCGAACCATTCAAGCGCTTTAAATATGGCTCATGCATGATATTCTGTTCCATTATTCAGCTAACCATACTTCTGCTATACTAGTTGCTTTGGGAGGTGCTTTTAAAAATGTTATTATCATGTATGGATTCTTAGATTGGTAAGCCCATGCATGGTGAGGTATTGTATATCTAGATATCGATTCAGAGGCTAACTAATATCTCCTTGATATTTCTTTCACTACATACACCTTTTGATAATTTATGTACGTGAAGTATTTTTGAATCATTCAACTTCTGATAAACTATCTACAAATTATTCTGTTGCTTTTTGTATTGATTAACATATTTTCTAATTATCTTTATCACGTATTAGGTTTCTGAGAGTTTTGGTCCCATTCAAGTTTATTTCCCTGTTTACAGGAGATAGCATGAGAGCTGTTTGTTGACAACTTCATATATTATATTATATGCTCCTTGCTATCTTGAGATATCACAAACCTTTGGTCTATCACAACTCAGAAAATTGTCTCTAGGAAGCGACCTTTGTGCAAAATTTTGCTACATATTGTTATTTAATCCCATGACTAATCTTATCCTCACGCATGATAATTTTACCCACCAACTTCACTAAGATGAATCTATGTAGATGGAAATCTAATTTAAAGGGTCATGTATTTTTTTGGTTAATAGTATTTTTGGTTAAAATGGGTATAGTCAAATTTTGAAGCAGATTTCATTTCACTGACATGTGTGGCAGATCTATTTGATTATTTAGTGTGAATTTCAACAACAAAAACTAGTCGAACTTTGAGGGCATCCAAATCCAAACTTGATTGTCAGTGAAGGCCCCTCGGTGCTGAGGAGGATCATTGTGATCGAGTAAGCTTGCAGTAGTGCCCCCTGGGACAACTTTATATCCCAATGGATTTCCAATATTTGTCTTCTTTGATGGATTGATCACATGAAACTTAGATGGCTGATAGAGGCTCAACTTAATTTGGGCATCCTTCTCTGTTTTTGCTATGTGTCTCCCTGCTTTCCAAAAACTTTTTCTTGGAGTTTGTCCATTCTTCACCGTTTTCTTGGCCATCTTGACCTGAACAAAGGAATTTTCTGTACCATCAACATCCATGTCTAGGTAGAAAGTAATATAATGGTCATGGATGACACCAATTGTATTCTGAGCAAGCAAAGTCCCATGAATCTCATCCTCGGATCTGATCTGGTTGACATTCGCATATTTTGTACCTTTGATCATCAAGATCCCACTTAGTCCAACCTGTGTGCCAAATAAAATGGTCAAAAGCTTCGCCCTTCTAATCTTCACTTGAGTAAAAATAACTTGACAAGTTGCTTTCTCAAGGAGATATTTCAGAGTTTCCTACCTTAATTCGGATAAGGCCATCAGTCTGAAATTCCCAATCCACAATATAATCATAGTTTGCAATAGATGCTGCCATGCCGGCTACTAAGGTAACCTTTGGTCTGACTTCTCGAATCTGTCACACAATAGATTTCACAAATTAGAAATACAAACAATATGCCAGTGCAAACAGAAGCAAGAAATTTTTTCAAGGTTTATACATGTGCCAAGGAAACAATATACCAGTGTAAACAAAAGCATCATATTTTTTTCTACGTTTATACAAGTGCCAAGAAAACATCTAAATGCCAAGGAGATTGTCAGTGAGTACCAAGCAACGACCTAATCTTACCCACCAAGGAAACAATATACCAGTGCAAGCAAAAGCATAAATTTTTTTCAACGTTTATACAAGTGCCAAGCACACATCCAAATGCGAAGGAGCTTGTCACTGAGTACCAAGCAGCGACCTAATTTTATCCATCCTAACTTCGTTTATGGATATTGGAAGGAGATATATGGACAACCAAGCATGAGATGTATTCATATTAAGTCTAGTATTTATAAGAACATTTATTACCGCCATAAGTTATAGTCTGTCCATGGAGATTTGATACTTCCTGAAACGATTCCTAGTCACGTGGATCAACAAAAGTTAGAAGACACATTTCTGACACATTTCTGGAGAAAGCATGCTTATACCAAACAAGACTATAACTCTAAAAGAAGTCAACGGGCTCAAATTATAAAGTCGTGGAATAAAAGCAAGAGGAATGCAGAAGCAGCTCCTCCCTATGAGGTCCTAAGTCACAATAATTGCAAGAGGAATGAAAAAGTAGCTCCACCCTAAGTCACAATAATTGCAAGAGGAATGCAAAAGCAGCTCCACCCTATGAGGTCCTAAGTCACATGGTTTGGGTTCCGCAATGATTAGGTTTACGTAAAATTTGAATGTTTTTATGAGGTTTAGATGAGGTTTTCCATTATGTTTCTCTATACATTTTATCTATATTTACTTCAAACTGAAATATAACATACTAGCAATTGCACCTAATGTTGTAAAGGAAACGTCGTAAGGAAGATGTTAGAAAGATCCCAAATCTATACCTCTGTGGCTTGCCAAGCTTCGCTGTGGGACAGTGGGGCACAAAGACCCTAAAACTAAAACTATTAAGAAGATGTATTAAAAACAGAGTTGCTGGAGCAAGGATCATGTAGCTAAAACTATTAAGAAGATGTATTCTGCTGCTGTAAATTTAGTGCACTTGTTATTCCATTCACTTGAGTATTTTCATTCTGGTAGCTTTCTTATTGCACTTGTTATTCCAACTAATATGAAAAGGGTAGAGTAAATCCAATACAGAACCTATATGTCAAGATGGAAAAGAGTCATCATCATCACTCCAAAAGCTTCGTTGTGGGACAGTGTGGCACAAAGATCCTAAAACTAAAGCTATTAAAACTATTAAGAAGATGTATTAAAAACAGAGTTGCTAGAGCAAGGATGCTTTGGTGTCAGTTAATAGCCTGAACTAGGTGTTAGAACGTTTCTTTTGCAACCATGCGAATCCACTGTTGATGTGAGGTTGCTTTGTAAAGTTGATGGAAGGTATGAGTGCTGCAATGTCAAGATGGAAGAGAGTCATCATTATCACTCCAATCCCAAATCTATACCTCTGTGAATTGCCAAGCTTCGCTGTGGGACAGTGAGGCACAAAGACCCTAAAACTAAAACTATTAAAACTATTAAGAAGATGTATTAAAAACAGAGTTGCTAGAGCAAGGATCATGTAGCTAAAACTATTAAAACTATTAAGAAGATGTATTCTGCTGCTATAAATTCAGTTGATTGTTAGTCCAACCATGCTTATTGCACCTTTTATTCCAACCAATATGACAAGGGCAGAGTAAGGTTGTATTTTAGATAGTTCGGCTTTGCCCTTTATTGTTGAAAGATCTTCTGCTGATGTAAATTCAGCTACTTTAAGCAATACAAAAAAACCTATGCACCAAGTGGTTGTGCATACAAGCTCTTCCAAAATTGTCCCTAGTTAACAGTATTGTCATTCCACTTGCTTGCTTAATGCACTTGTTATTCCATTCACTTGTTAATTCACTTGTTATTACACTCCATTATTCCATGCTCAGACCTTATTACAAACTCCAAAACTGTTTGTCGCTACTTAGATTTCCCATTTGATGTAACTCATGAAAGTTTCCAGTTGCAGAATATTGAATGGGATAAAGGCTTCATGGTTTTAGGAAGGGTTACTTATGGAGAAGAGAATGCGACCTGCATAATGTTACAGTTTAATAAAATTAATTAACCAAATTAAAAAATAAATAAAACTCTGAGCACTTTTCATAGTTTGGAAGGTGGTGCTTTGAAAGGGAACCTTGCTATATACTGTGACAGGATCAGGAAATATTCTAGTGTCCACATTTACATGGAACCTTCAAAACAACCCTATTTCACAAGGTTCAATAGGGGAATATCCCCACGACATACCCTTGGAAATGAGGACATCAAGGGCCATCCCCCATCTACAAGACATAATAGGCAATCCCCATAAATGCTAATATGAGATATCTTTGAATTATATTTCACACACAAATTCTCGACTATGATGTAATGATAAATACTAACAAAAATTTCAACTGAATACAAAATGCCATAAATACACACCAATCCACAGTCAGTTCAAGATGAAAACCATAAATCTTTGCCCACCATCATAATGGTAAAATTTAACACTATGGATGGAAACCATAAATCTCACCCCACCATCATAATGGTAAAATTTAACACTATGGATGAAAAATATAAATCTCACCCCACCATCATAATGGTAAAGTGCTCTTTGAATAAAGCATGCCCAACAAAATTTCTGCACTTTGAATAAAGCATGCCCAACAAAATTTAAACTTTGTATGGAGGATGCGCACTAGTGTAAGAGTGTGAATGGGTTTTGTATTTGTAATATAGGTAACCCGGTTTATTTCCTATTGCATGTTACCTTCACAATGTATTACAGATGGTTGATAATTATGGTTTTAAAAAGTAGGGTTGATTACTTTATATATTACATAGTCACATAGTTGTGAGTTATGAGTTATGGTTGTCACTCACTCACAGAAAACCAGGCTTGCAATTCCAATCCATTAAAAAAACTGTAGAAGAAAGATACCATATATATTCACATGGTGGTGAGTTATGAGTTAATGAGTTATGGTTGTCACTCACAGAGAGCCAGGCTTGCAATTCCAATTAAACAAATTGAATAACACTAGAAGAAAAAAAAATCTACATGATAAATGATAATCCACTTACATTAATTCATAGGTAATAATCCACATTGATTCACAAGTAACAGATGAGACTCTATCTATCTGAACATCAATCAGGTTAAAAAAAAAGATAAAGAGGTTGAAAAGATCTACATGATAAGTGATAATCCACATTGATTCACAGGCAATAGAGGAATCTCTATTCATCTGAACATCAATCTAAGCAGCCGTAATGTACATACCCACAACGACCATTAGAAATCTCCTGCACACAAACATCACTCTCTATTCACCTCACTAGAATGGATTAGATGCAAGCTCTGAGAGTTCATGGGCAATAACACTGATCATGCCATCCACACCAACATTACAATTAGGGGACTTGAAGGGCTGCATACCAGTCATGTATGAAGGGATTGAGAAAGGGTATGCACAGACATCTAGGTATTGTGTTCCAGAGTGCCCTACCATTAAAAACAGAGTTGCTGGAGCAAGGATCATGTAGCTAAAACTATTAAAACTATTAAGAAGATGTATTCTGCTGCTATAAATTAAGCTGATTGTTAGTCCAACCATGCTTATTGCACCTTTTATTCCAACCAATATGACAAGGATAGAGTAAGGTTGTATTTTAGATAGTTTGGCTTTGCCATTTATTGTTGAAAGATCTTCTGCTGATGTAAATTCAGCTAATTTAAGCAGTACAAAAAAACCTATGCACCAAGTGGTTGTGCATACAAGCTCTTCCAAAATTTTCCCTAGTCAACAGTATTTTCATTCCACTTGATTGCTTAATGCACTTGTTATTCCATTCACTTTTTAATGCACTTGTTATTACACTCCATTATTCCATGCTCAGACCTTATTACAAACTCCAAAACTGCTTGTCGCTACTTAGATTTCCCATTTGATGTAACTCCTGAAAGTTTCCAGTTGCAGAATATTGAATGGGATAAAGGCTTCATGGTTTTATGAGGGGTTACTTATGGAGAAGATAATGCGACCTGCATAATGTTACAATTTAATAAAATTAATTAACCAAATTAAAAAATAAATAAAACTCTGAGCACTTTTCATAGTTTGGAAGGTGGTGCTTTGAAAGGGAACCTTGCTATATACTGTGATAGGATCATAAAATATTCTAGTGTCCACATTTACATGTAGCCTTCAAAACAACCCTATTTCACAAGGTTCAATAGGGAAATATCCCCACGACATACCCTTGGAAATGAGGACATCAAGGGACATCCCCCATCTACAAGACATAATAGGCAATCCCCATAAATGCTAATATGAGATATCTTTGAATTAAATTTCACACACAAATTATGAACTATGATGTATTGATAAATATTGGCAACATTTGCAACTAAATACAAAATGCCATAAATACACACCAATCCACAGTCAGCTCAGAATGAAAACCATAAATCTCTACCCACCATCATAATGGTAAAATATAACACTATGGATGGAAGCCATAAATCTCACCCCACCATCATAATGGTAAAATTTAACACTATGGATGAAAACCATAAATCTCACCCCATCATCATAATGGTAAAATTCTCTTTGAATAAAGCATGCCCAACAAAATTTCTGCACTTTCAATAAAGCATGCCCAACAAAATTTAAACTCTGTATGGAGGATTCGCACTAGTGTAAGAGTGTGAATGGGTTTTGTATTTGTAATACAGGTAACCCGGTTTATTTCCTATTGCATGTTACCTTCACAATTTATTACAGATGGTTGATAATTATGGTTTTCAAAAGTAGGGTTGATTAATTTATAATATTACATATTCACATAGTTGTGAGTTATGAGTTATGGTTATCACTCACTCACAGAAAACCAGGCTTGCAATTCCAATCCATTAAATAAACTGCAGAAGAAAGATACCATATATATTCATATGGTAGTGAGTTATGAGTTATGGTTGTCACCTATAGAGAGTTATGAGTTATAGTTGTCAGCCACTCACAGAAAACCAGGCTTGCAATTCCAATCCATTAAATAAACTGCAAAAGAATGATACCATATATATTCACATGGTGGTGAGTTATGAGTTAATGAGTTATGGTTGTCACTCACAGAGAGCCAGGCTTGCAATTCCAATTAAACAAACTGAATAAGACCAGAAGAATAAAAAATATACATGATAATGATAATCCACATACATTAATTCACATGTAATAATCCACATTGATTCACAAGTAACAGAGGAGAATCTATCTATCTGAACATCAATCAGGTTAACAAAAAAGCTAAAGAGGACGAAAATATCTACATGATAAGTGATAATATACATTGATTCACAGGCAATAGAGGAATCTATATTCATCTGAACATCAATATAAGTAGCCGTAATGTACATACCCACAAATACCATTAGCAATCTCCTACACACAAACATCACTCTCTATTCACCTCACTAGAATGGATTGGATGCAAGCTCTGAGAGTTCATGGGCAATAACACTGATCATGCCATCCACACCAACGTTACTATTAGGGGACTTGAAAGGCTGCATACCAGTCATGTATGAAGGGATTGAGAAAGGGTATGCACAGAAATCTGGGCACTGTGTTCCAGAGTGCCCTACTCATGCATAGGGAAGGGTATACCCTACAGTGGAAGGGAAGGTAAAATAATGAAACCCACAAACTGCCCTACAGAAATCCTGGACTGCTACATCAGTAGTAGTGAGCAAGAGATAGAGACCAGTCTTGGGATGAATGGGAAAGGGATGACGAAGGGTTGTTACTGCACTCTTAATCACATCCTGGATTGAGAGGCGAGTGAGTGACTTTACATGAGAGTAATAGCGATCATTCACTTCAGATCCAACCACAATATTCTTGCTGATGTTGGACCTAGTCTGGTCTGTGTAAAGCTACACAGTCCTCCACCATTCTGAAACAGAGGAGGTTTTGCTGCTCCTGACGCTTCTATTGTTGTCTGAGAGGGCAAGCAAGAAATCCTTTATGATCCTCTTGTCATTGAAAGTCCAGTTTCCATACCAGATTGTGTGAATGGTGATATTTTCTGTGAGGCTTGAGCACAGGACCATTGTGGTATATCATGTGGACAAATTCTGAGGAGCCTTCATATCTCTGTGAGCTCCCAAATTCATTTCCCATGGATACATTTGCAGCTTTTTTTGTGTTGAAGTTGGAAGGCCATGGCCTCTAGGCTTCAACAGCTGTAAAATCCAGAATATAGAATAAAAATATAGAACCCACATGGAATGAAGCAGCAGAAACCCCAACTCTCTCCATTTAAAAAAAATATACAATAACTATTCCAAAGCCTCTAAAAAAGTCCCTGATGTGCATTATATCTTAATATTATGGTTTGCGTGGTCAGGATTTGGATGAAGGAACCGATTTGCAGTTTGATGTTGGTGAGAATTATGTTCATCCTATTTTTTTCCCTCACCGATCCTGTGCACAACATGGCAAACCCCAGCTACATGGAGAACACCAAGTACGCTGAGAATAGAAGGTAATCTGCATTGATGGCATCTTTTATTGTTGTCATCGAATCCAGAACGACCGTCAGGTCTCCTTGGAGAGTCCCATTAACAAAATAGCTCGATGATATAGTCGACATTAACAGGCTCTCGAATGTGTGCCCCATTTCCCAATAATGGATTATTTGATGTTCTCAGTAAGCCATTACCCTCGCTCAACCAGCAAGAATATTGACGAGCCTATGCAGATCCAAGGACCAACATTCAACTTCCACGCCCCTTCCAAGCCCCAACCACCCCAGCGAACCAGTGAAAAAATGGGGCGAATCACTCCATCCCCTGCCTCCGACCCTGTAAATCCAGGCGAATGCCATTGAAATATTCTCCAATAAAGAAAATCAAGGGTGAATTCGATTGTTTCAGTTTTATGCGCATTTTTTTTGGTGGGCTAATATATAATAATTAATTATTTTTAAAATAATTATTGGGCTAATTTTATAAAACTATAGAAAATGGGTTTTATATAAAAAAATTCGCCTTATTAAAATTTAAAATCCCTTTAAATTCGCCTTTGGGCTAAAATTTGCCCCTGAAATTTTCCATGATAGGCCGACATCTGGCCTTGAGCAGTTTTGAAAACCCACTCTCATCACGAGTTAATGATCGTGCAACTAACTCGTACGATATCCAGTTGGATTGTTGGATCGTCAAGGCCAGAGTGACGTATTATCCACCGTTGGATGTGGAAAGGTCGCTAGCGTTTGGCCCCACATGTATATACGTTGACTATTGTTGTCCTAACTAAGGTTCAATGGAGGTATTAATATTTCACGGTCGAATTATGTTCATAACAATTGGAATGCCCACAATTCATAACAAATATTGGAGATTTACTGTCCTGTTTTAAAGTTTCATTTTTTTTCTAAATTGAACCCGCCATCGGTATACCGATGCTTTGTAAGCGTCACTCTTCCGATGCTTTATAAGCATCGGTCTTATGAAATTTTGAATGATTTCCATTTTCTTCGGTCTTGTGACGTCCGTCGATATTGTGATAGTTCTTCCTGGCGTTGGTATTGTGACGCTTTTGGAAAGCGTCGGTATTGCGATGCTTCTGGAAAGTGTCGGTCTTGCGAAACTTTTGAAATGCATCAGTCTTGTGACGCTTTTTCATGGCATCGGAATTGCAAAAGCTTAGAAACGTTGGAAGAGCGACAGTATAAAGACGTCAGAAGAGTGACGTTCAAAACGTCGGACCACATTTCAACAGAATTGTGATAGTTATTCTTGGCATCGGTATTGCGATGCTTTTGGAAAGCATCGGTATTGCGACGCTTCTGGAAAGCGTCGGTCTTGCGACACTTATGCAATGCATCGGTCTTGTGATACTTTTGTAAAACATCAGAATTGCGACAGTTTAGAAACGTCGGAAGAGCGACAGTATAAAGATGTCGGAAGAGCGACGTTCAAAACGTTGGACCACATTTCGTCGGAATTGCGACACTTTACAAACGTCGAAAGAGCGACGGTTTGGGAAACGTCGGAAGAGCGACGCTTGTTTGGAAGTGACGGAAAAAGTGTCGATATTTCTACACTTTGTCAAGGCGTCGTAATTGCGATGTTATGGCGAACCACGTTTTTGTCCTCGAACTGTCGCTCCTGCGACGACTATGTGTCAGAATAGCGACGAAGTTTCCGTCGGAAATTGGGCCAAATTTTCTAGTGATAATACAAATTTCTTATGCGTCAGTGCGGGTTTATATATGTGAAAATGGATAGGCACCTGACTGTGGTTCCTTTGACTATATGGAAAACAAAGAGGCCCGGGGCTTATGTATAAGGGCCAATCAAGATTGGGCCTTTGGGCTTTTCAATTTACCCATTCTAAAATCCTCCGATGCGATTAAGTGCTTCAGGAATTTTAACATTTGGTCTGGGGAATAAGTTATATGAATAAAGCGGAGGGTGGAGTTTATGTAATAGGGCTCAATCGCATCGGAGAAATGATGCGGGTCTTTCAATCTACCCATTTTTCATTAAAAAACATAACTCCGGCGCGTTTAGACCAAACTTTGCAAAAAGGGGTTTTGTTGACTTTACAGAGGAAAAAATCAATCGAGAATGGATCTTTACAATTTTTTTAGCGCCCGACAGTAGGCACTCGGGTTATATGAAATAATAATACAATCGGGGGATATAATACACAGGGCTGATCGCATCGGAACCTTTTGGCATGGCACCAAGACTTTCGCGCTTTGAACTTTTCCGATGTGATAAGCGCCACAAGGGCTTGGCGCCTGGTTCTAACACCTGGGCATACGGTGGGGAAGTGGTTAGGACTTTGGCCCAAAGGGGCTTAAGCCGGTGGTAAACAAGCTTATTTTTTATGAAAAATTTCCAAGTTTTTAATGGATTTGGGGGTTTCAACAGAGTTAAAAAAAAGTTTTAAACTCTGCAATAGGGAATTTATAAAGGGAAAATGGGAAAAATGGAAAAAGGAGGAATTTCATGGGAAACAAAAAGGGGTAAAAATGGAGGTTAGTTTTGAAGTGGAAGGAGGTGAAAATGGTGTTTGTAGCAATATTTTCTCTTGTAATCAGCAGAATTTCTGAGTTTGAAAAATGGGAACAACAGTGAAGATATGAACAAAGGTCATGATGTCTTCATGAATCTTCAAGAGATAATACTTTTTAGCAATAAATTTTTTTGCTTGAAGGCTCCAAAAATGTTTTAGCCACCATTTGATATGACAAATTTTATTGGTGGCTAACAGTGGCTCCACTTGGGGATGGTGCCTTCTTGAAGGCATCAAGAACTTTAGACCTGCATTCTATGGGAGGCTGATCAGTGCCTCATCCATTGGGCTGCCTTTCTTTGCTTGAATGATATTCTTTGCTCTAAAAACATGTTAGTAGCCATGGAAAACAATGTATCTTTCATCAACAAGATTTCTACCTACCCAATCCTACTGATCTAACATTTTTTCTTCTTTAGAGTGCACTTGGATTGGCAAACTCTTTTCACAACATTTTATTCTTTTGAAAGCATAAAACTAATCTAACTCTACTCCTTATTTCTCCATGAACTCAGATTAAACATTTGAGTCCATATGATTCTCTACCTAATCTACCAATCTCTTAGGATTAAACAGTCTAACATATTTTATTCTCTAAATTCTACAACAGAAATTAAAAAGCATTCAAGTCAGGATTGAAAAGTCTAACTTGATACTGATCTATGGCATAAAAAACAAGCTGCACATAGATATTATTTAGAAAATTAAAACAAAATGGAAGGCTTAAGATTTGAAAGTTTCAAAGAACTTCCTTCATCTTTTTACAGCTCTGTTTTTGCCTCCTTTTGAGCTGTTCTTCTTTTATCAACTGGTTCAGATTTTAAGTTGACTAGAACCAGTTATTCCTCTGTTTTGACTCAGAAATTGAAACAGATTTGAGTCATTTCTCTTGGAAACATAGGTTCAAATTTTGAACATATTTGAAACTTTAATTTCTAGCCTAATCTACCCACTGATAAGCCAAGATTAAATAGTTTGGCAAATCGAATTCACTATCCTATCAGCAGTAAATTTAAAACTAATCAGTCAAGATTAGGGTGTTTGACTAAATAGAAGTGTGTTTTTCAGGAGTGGCATTTAAGTTTTCACACTTTCATATTTGTTTCTCTTTTTGTTGGTATGGGGCTGTACCTTTATTGTTTTTACAATTTTCCCTCTTTTCTTTCTTTCACAGTTGTTGTATTTTTTATTTTTCTAACTTTGAATGAAATGATGGATGAAATATTTATAATGAGAAAAAAAGATAAAAAGGCTTTCAGAACATGCCATGGATGAAGAGAAGTAATGTTTGAGCATCCTGCCATTTATAGGACCCCCAAACAATTTTTCTCCCTTCAACTCTTGTAAGAAAAAGGCATTATTACCAACAGCTGAATGAATGGAGTAAGGGCCAAGCCACAAGTTACCAAATTTTCCATGCTTGCCCTTGTCTTCCCTCCTTGAGTCCCACTTTAAAACTTTGTCCCCAACATTGAAATTTCTGGCCTTAGTTCTTCTGTCAAAAAGCTTTTTAATGTTGTCCTTCTTCTGCAATGCTTTGTTATAAACTTCCTCTCTAGTTTGCTGAAGGTGAATACTCTGATTTATCCTTCTGATCATGTCATTATCTTCAGACTGAACTTCTTGAATCAACTTCATAACTGGCACACCAAGGCTAGTTGGAAAGATTGCATCAGTGCCATACACAAGTTGGTAGGGTGACATACCAATAGATTTCTTCAAAGTCAATTTGTCAGCAGAAAGTGCATGCACAAGCTTTGTGTGCCAAGGCTTTTTGTTGTCCTCCAACAGTTTCTTGATTATGTTCACTAAACTTTTTTTTGAAGATTCTGCAAGTCCATTATCTTGTGGGTAATAGGCCGTGGAATGCCCCAATGTTATCTGATATTTGTGACAGAATTCAACCATCTTCTTTGATCCAAATGCTTCTGAATTGTCGGCGATGATCTTGGTAGGGTAGCTAAATCTAGAGAGAATATTATTCTCCATGAATTTTATGATAACAAAATCATTGGCCTGCCTACAAGGGATGGCTTCTATCCATTTAGTGAAGTATTCTGTGGCAGTGAGAATCCATTTATGCTAAGCTGAGGATGATGGATGGATTTCACCTATGAAGTCAAGTCCCCACTATTGAAAAGGGGCTTCAACAGTGATTGGATGCAGAGGCAGGGGTAGCAGCTTTCTTTTGCCTTCAAAAAGTTGACATTTATGACAGGCAATTATCATATTGTGCACATCAAGAAAAAGAGTAGGCTAATAGTAACCAGCCCTCAAGATTTTGTTGGCTGTTGTCTTCCAGTATAAATAGCCTCCACACTCCCCTTCATGGAACTCGTGCTTAACCTTCTCTGCGTCGTACTCAGGCAAACATTTAAGAAATATACCAATTGCATTTTTCCAGTAAAGACATCTATCTATAATGAAATAGTTTACAACTTTCAATTTCGAAAACCTTGCCTTTGTTTTTGTCAAACCATGAGGTGTATTCAAATTAAGCAAAACATAAAGAATATCAGCATACCAAGAGGAATTCATAAAATGGTCTTCAACAATAGGTGTTGATATTTCCTCTTGATTATCTAAAGGCATTAATCATATTAATATCTAGAACTTCAAAATTGGATTCAGCCATCAACCTAGCTAGACCTTGGCCTTTGATGAGTTTAGTGGGTTTTATTTCTAAACCGTACTCAAGAATAACAACAATCCACTTACCTCTCTTACCATCTGGGTCCTGTGTTAGAATATCTTTGACAACTGAATTTGGGACAAAGGAAATGATGTGCGAATGCAAGATGTATACTTTGAAGTCTTTCAAAGCTTTAACAAAGCAAAAGCTTGCTTTTCCATAATGTTATACTTCAAAGGGGCATCTCTCAAAGCCTTGCTGAAGAATGCAATAGGCTGCTCTTGTCCTTGTGGATTTTTCTGTAAAAGGACAGTAGCTATTGTATGTTCTGATGCAAATGAAAAAATAAAAAAATATTTTGAAAAATCAGGACTTATTAGAACCGGTGTTTTGGTTAATGCTTGCTTCACCAGCTCAAAGGACTTCTTTTCCTCCAAGGTCCATTTTACCCCTTGCTCCTTTTTCAACATGTTTGTGATATTTCTAAGGAGCTCAGCCAAGTTGGGGATGAACCTTCTTAAAAAATTTAATCTTTCCAATGAAAGATTGCAACTCCTTGATGTTTTGAGGAAGAGAAATTTGCAATATGGCCTCAATCCTCTTTGGATCTATCTTAATTCCCTCTTCTGAAATAATGTGCCCAAGAAGTTTACCTTCTTGGAGACCGAATAGTGTTTTCTTAGGGTTCAAAGATATACCAAACTTCCTACATCTCTCGAAGACTGTTCTTAAATGTGCTAAGTGCTCTTCATCTGTCTTTGAAAAAACAGTAACATCATCAAGGTATATAATGATGAAGTAGCCCAGTTCTTTGGAGAATGCTATGTCCATGGCTCTCTGAAAAGTTTCTCCAGCATTCATTAGACCAAAGGGCATTTTCACATACATGAAAGTGTCCCATGGTGTAGTAAAGGTTGTCTTTAATTGATCATCAGGGTGAACTAAGATATGATTGTACCATGAGTAGCCATCAAGCAAAGAAATTTTTCTAGACCCTAGTACCCTTTGTAAAATATGATCCATCTTAGGTAAAGGGTTGTTGTCTTTCAATGAAGCTTTGTTTAAGTCTTTGAAGTCTATACAAAGCCCGATCTCTCCAGTTTTCTTCCTAACTGACACCAGATTAGACACCTACTCATAATATCTAATAGGGACAATAATACCAGCTTCATACATTTATTTGATTTCCTTCTCAACCAAAGGCAACTGAACAAGGTTTATTCTGCGTAGCTTCTATTTGAATGGCTTTTGGTTTTCCTTGAGAGGGATTTTGTGTTGTATTATTTCAGTGTCATAGGATTTAAGATCTTTGTAACTCCACACAAAAACATCAGAAAAATCCTTAAAAAACTCCATGTATTTGAGTTTAATGTGAGCTGGTAAGGTCTTAGATAGTTTGATCATCATTGGTTTAATTTCACTGCCTATATTGCACTCTTCCACTTCAGTCTCTACAGGATCCAGTTTTGGCTCCTTAGCCACATCGTTAAAATAGAACAACTCTTCTAAAGGGGCCAGACCCTTAGGAAAACTATGATCTTTAGACTGCAGTGTGTCTAACTTTTCTGTTTCTAACTCTGCAATCATCTCTGTTTTATTTTCAGGTTTTCTAGTCAACAGATTAACATCGGCAAGCTCAGGAGACGGTTCTTCTTCACCAAGGAAATTTTCTTCACTGCTGTCTGTATCATATTCTGAATACGAACTATTTAGTTCGAATTCATTTCTGAATTTCATGAAGTCTTCTATTTTTTTGTCTCCTTCAAAAACCTGCCAATATTTTTCGTTATCAGGAACGGCCGGTCTAAATTGTGTCTGAGTTGCGCAGTCTTTGGTTTCATATGGTGTAAAGCATGTTCTAGCTGCAAAGGATAAATTTTGGGCCGCGATATTTATTTTTCTTGGGACAAAATTTACTTGGTACTCCTCAAAAGTTTTTAAAAGATCCACGATGTCATTTCGATAGGCCCTAAGTCTTGGGTTATTTGTGTTGTATTCCCTGTTGACTTGCTCAATGATTAACTCAGAATACCCATATGCTTTAATTCTTTTGGCTCCTAACTTTTTCAACAAACGTAAGCCTAAAAGTAGGGATTCATATTCCGCTATGTTATTTTAACACTGAAAGTTTAATCTACATGAAATTCTCTCTGTGTGGTTGTTTTCAGTGTTACAAATCCAGACACCTGCACCAACGTTAGTTCTAGTGCATGACCTATCAAAGTTCATACTCCATAGAGGATTGAATTCAATTTCATCTGTTTGGTGTTTTTCCTCTTCAACTAAAGTGCTTTTGGGTTGGTGTGGAATATCAGCACTTAGTTGACTTTATTTCAAATCCTCATGTTTTTCATTTATTCGAGGAATGTTTTCTTGACTATTAAGGTTTAACAACAATGGATGCACAGTTTGTAGTTCAAGACTAGTGTTTGGTTTGCTAAAGTTTTCAAATGCAACAAACTGATTTGACCCTACTGTTGTGTTTACCTCTTCCTCTCTATCGACCCTCAATTCAGTTAAAGTGACTTGTTCACTAAACGATTCATCGTTAAACAAAATAAAAGAATCAAGGCCTGTGTTTACAGAATACAGAGGAGAGTTTTGTGGTCTATCTTGGCTTGTAAATATGTATTGCATATGGGATTCCCTGTAAAGTCTTCTTGTCTGATTGAAAACAGGGATAGTCGCATAGGTCATGTCCATCTGCATAGTTCCTTGTAACTTAGTCACCCAAGATCTTGATAATAGCATTCCATACTTTGGGGGCACATCAGCCACAACAATATCCATGACTAAGCATTTGGTGGGAATCTGTGCCAAGTTAACGCAAAGATATTTGATCAATCCTAAACATTTTACTCTACTCGAGTCAAAGGAGTAAAGGTCTTTATAAAGTCTGGTGATTTCTAGACCCAGGCTCTCCATCACAGCTTTAGGCATTAAATTATGAGAAACCATAGAATCATGCATAGCATTGTGCAAAATTTTTTCATGAACATTCAAACTTACATAAAAGGGAGGAATAGGTCCCTCTTGATACTTACCTTCAATATTTGGACCAAAAATAAGCTCTGGTTGGTCATCGTTAAGATTGACTGTGTCATTATTCTCTTCAATGTTTAAAGCCTTCAAAATTTGGGTTCTATATACATTTTGGGCAGCAAACTCAGTCAAGGTAACAGAGATTTTAATTTTGGAAATTTCCTGCTCCAGGCTGAACAGAATTTGACTCTTTGAGGAACTTGTCTTGACCTTGTTAACTGCCACTCTATCAACAACATCAGCTTGCTGACTGGTTCTATTTACATTGGACAAAATGGTTTTTACAGGAGTACTAGCTGAAGTGTTAGTACTAATAAGGTATGCACTCTGTTTTGTAACGTTTTGAGTGCTTTTCTCTCTACCTTTATCAGAATTCACAGCTACCATTTTGTCCTTTTGTTTGAGAACTTTAGGCTTGGTTGCAATGTTGTTTTGTGAAGATTTGTCAGAGGTTTTAGTGTTGGGAGTTTGTTGACTGGTTTTGATTCTAAGGTCGTATTCTTTTTGAGATTCTATGATGACATTCTCCATGTCCTAACAAAAACTTTCATCATCATCTCTTTTGTCATCATAAGGTGTGTAAAGACCTTGGTTTCCTTCATAATGAATTTCAAAGTCATCATTATCTACTCCTAGCATGTTGATATCATCTTCCTCTATTGGTTCATCTGTTTCCTCAACCTCACTCACATAATTTTGATGAAAGGGAGGAGTGATCTGTTGATGATCTTCCCTAGGTCTGTTTGGAGGTTGGTTCCTTCTAAAATTCTGATTATGGTTCTGGTTTCTATTTTGAGGAGCAGTTTGATTTTGAATTGCTTGTTCTCTCTCAAGGATTCTCATTTTCTTCATCATATCCTCCATCATTTTTTCCATTTTTGAGCTGGAAGTAAAAGGGATAGATTCCTCTCTGAAGGACACTCTCTTCTCATTTTTCATTCTTGCTCCCTTCCCCATTAAGTTAACTTCCACAACAAGAGCTCCTTTTTGCATATATTCAAGAGTTGCAGGATCTCTCTCTCTCAGCTGATAAGCCATCTCAGGGTCAAACCCTTCAGGAAACTTGTTTAGAGCTGAGCCTTGTGGAGGTTTTAGATCTAGGGAAAGTGCATTATATACATTTTTAAATCTAGTGCAGTAAGCTTGGACACTTTCCCAGTGTTTCTATGGAGGTTCTTGTAATCAGAAATGACTTGGAGAGGATTCTTCTTTACTTCCCATTTGTTTAAGAATGTCTGATGGAAGGCTTGGAGATCATTTATAAAATGGGGGGTTAAGCCTTTAAACTATTTTATTACTTCTCCCCCCAGACTCTGAGCAAATAATCTAAGCTTGACAGAATCATCATCAATTTCATTTCTGTCAAAGTAGTCATTCATCCTATCCACATGTTGTGATGCAGTGGTAGAATTAATAGCATCATATAATAAAATTTTGGACTGATAGTCCTGTGGAAGATTGACTAAGGGAACATGAAGGAATAAGGGAGCATACCATGCTACCATGATATGTGGTGGAGGTGGATTCACAAGAGGTGGATTAACAAAAGGTAAAGTGAGCTGAAGTGGGGTGGTTTGGACAGTGGATGTTTGGTGAACAGATGTGGATGGAACAACAGTAGATTGCTGAGCTGATCTTGGATGAGAGACACCTAAATTGGAAAGGAAATGTGAATCAGGTGGTGTTGTTTCTCTACTACCAGGATGTTCACTTGCTTCCGAGGATGAAAGTGAAGACTCAGAGTCTAGCTGAATTATATCATCAAATGACCTAGTTCTAAATGGATTTACTAAGTCAACTTGTGATTGTTGCAGAGCTGGAAGATTTTCAGGAACTGAATTAGCTCTCAAGGGTGATCTGAAAACAGTTGATAATTTAATCCTAGGAGACTCTCTAAGGATAGTTTCCAGGTTATCAACTATCTCTGGTGGGTTAGGGTTAGGATGGGCTCTAGTATGAATCTTTCTAGGAGCCACTATGCTGTGTTTTTCAGACCCTATTAAACAAGAAAAGTTCAACCATATATGACAGTATTTAAGAGGTTAACTAATATGTTTACACAAATTTTAATCCTACAGTCCTCTAACTTAGTTTAAATGATATTACAATGATAAGGGTTCTTCCCAGTGGAGCCTTAAGGTCTGTTGAGGATTGTGGAGTCGCCAAGTGGAAGTTTTTAGCTCTTTTGGAGGTAAAAGGTTTTATGGTCCACTACCATGTTTATTTAATTCCAATCTGAAATATTTTTTAGTTTTCTAAGTTATTTTCAGTTGTGTGGTTTCTAAGAGTGTCCTAAATCAGTTCCAAAACTTAGCTATGGTTGTGAGCCAAATATAGTCTACTCTTATGGCTAAGCCAGCTGATCTTTCAAGGTTAGATAAACTCTTATGAGAATCCTAGGGTTTGCCTAGTTTGTCACTGATTCAAACAAGTTTTACCATGATTACCATCACTTGGTAGTGCTTGAAAAGGCTGCTTTTACTCACAAGGTTTTATGAAGTTTCAGGGGAACCAGAGATTTTGGGTTCGTTCCCCAGTGGAGTCGCCAGAAATGTTAGCTCCCTACAATCAACAAGATTGGAAAAGTCCGATAGCAAGGAGAAACATCATTTCAACCACTTTGGGATTCTAGGATCTAGCCCTCCTGAATCTCGAGAGGGATCTCTCCAATAAGTGCAAAGATGGATTTGTCTTTGAAATTTTGGGTATTGATATTAGGCTAGTTATGAAGGCCAACTGTTTTGTTTTGTTTTGGATGGTTGAGCCTGATTATTGTTTGAGGTGGAAATTTCTAAAGGGAAAGAGTTTCAAAGGATTGAATTTGCAAGAAAATAGAACGAGCTTCGGCCAAAAAGATAGATAATCATAGGTTTTAGTCCATTGGGCTGTGGAGTCATAATAGGGTTTAATTGAACCAATCAGGTTCAAGATTGGTCTATGGGGCAAGTCATCTATGTCTAAGGATCTCTTTAAAGTTGATTTATGGAATGAAATGATACAAAATGAGGGGAATTAAACAAATGAAGAACAAAGAGCAGCCCAGGATCTAGTAAGTACTTTGAAACTAGCCAGCCTTTGACAAACACTTAAGAATAACATAAAAGAAATCCAGGATCTGGTAAGTACTTTGAAACTAGCCAGCCTTTGATATACTTTCAATAGAAAAAAATTTAAAACACAAAGGGAAACACAAATGATAGCAAAGAATGGTCTAAGATCTGGTAAGTACTTCAAAACTAGCCAGCTTTTAACACATTGTTAGGGAAACTTTCAGTCAGTCTTTTGGGATAAAACTAGGACTAGGGCTCACCATATCTTTCTTAGTTCATCTCTAATTAACATGAAATGAAAATAACTTTCAATAATAACAATTATCTAAGACAGGAGGACGAGGGAACGCCAGCATTCCTATTGCTTAAACTGAATTAAATCATTCCTAAATAACACAATTGGAAGAAAACATAAAGATAAATATTTTCAGTCAGAGAAGGGAACTGATATACAGTAAATCCTAACTCTATGCATGCTTTTCTTTATAAGAGAATATGGACAAAGTGAAAATAGAAGTAAAATAACAATTTACAAAAGGAATAACATCATCGTTGACATAGACCAGGGTCCCATAAATCAGCTTTTATTGATGCTTCAAACCAGTTACAACTTTAAGTCCAGTGTTTCAGGTTAGCAATCATCTTCACTACTCAGCCTAACTATTCTATCACAAGCAGAGCTTCAAGAGCCCGTGAACACTATTTACAAGTAGAAATTTCAAGCTCAAGTATATTTCAAAGTTCTGCAACCAACATTTTCTCATCTTCTACAGAAGTATTTATAGAAGAATGAGGAGGTGGGATCTAATAAAAGATCTCCTAGGGAAATTAATACAGAGTAATGACTTCTCGGCCTTTGAGGGGATCAATGGAGAAGTTTACAGATGTTCTGTCTGTATTAATTGTTTTACATTTAAGATTAAGCTCAGTGGGAGATTTTGTTGACTTTTAAGGCTCTGTTTTTAGGAGGTAATAACTCTGCTGATATTTTACATTAAGTTAATTTGGCATAATTAATTCTTTGGCTGCATTGAGGCAAATATCTGATTTTCTAATCAATAAATTTTGCCTCTGTTGAATGCTTGTGGCTACAGGTGGCACTGTGGTAGCTAAGAGGAATCAATTGGCCTCTGTTGTGGCGGTGGAGGCCTTTCTGTCTGATAAACACTTATGATTTTATTTTAACTGTGTTTTAATTTGGAGGATTATGCTTTTGATAATCAATCTTAGCCGTAATCCCCCAAAAATTGTCCTCAATCCTCTGTTCTGCTGTGTTTTAATCTTCAACACTGATACTCTTTTGTTTTTATTTCATTCTATGTGTCTTGTTGATGTGCAGTGCCGCATAGGGCTCATATGGTATCAATGCTCATGAAGTATTGATGAAACGTGGCGTATAAACCTTTAGAATGATCTTCCTTTTAAATAAACAAAGCTCTGAGGATCGTCACCCTCGACTTTATCTTTTCTCTTTAAAATATTTTGAAATTCATTTGAACCTACACAAAACACACAACTGTTATGAAATCCTACGCTTATTGGGTAAATTGCTTAAAATGATATGGGGAGGAGCATGGCCATTGAATGGCATCATCCAACGGTGAAGATTTCGTTTGTGGGAGGTTAAAGAGGAAAGCGGGGAAGAATTAAGCCGAAGCTGTTGATTGCGCAAAGATCGACGGTCGGGATGGGTTGTGAGTACACAAAGTGAATGAGTCACTTTATTTGGAAAATAGAAGAAAAGTGAAGAAATGGGTTAAAAACCTTTGTTTCAGAGGAAAATATGGTGAAAAAGGAGTTTGGGGTTCTAGATGATCGTGGGCCGTCAGATGAGATCGACCTACGAGATCAACGACGGAGATTGTATGCTAAACACCTTTGGAATAGGTGGAGGGCGATATGTAAATGAAGGTTTAAATCCGAACTGTTGATCTGTAGAGATCAACGGTGGAGGGCGTGCACGATAACTCATAAAGGAAAAGAGGGAAAGTGGTTTCGGGGAGGTAAACCACTATTTTCGTGCAGCAAAAGGGTGGGGAGGCAATTTTTCCTTTTGGAACACGACATGCATCCCCGCCCGACACATGGCCTTAGAAAACCACCTATATCACGTAATTTTTAAGAATTATCCTCCGTGCTTAAAGTTTCATGACTCGGGACGTGGGCCGTCGGATCAGGGGTCTCAGATCCGACAGTGGGAAAGTGAACGCGATATGAGGTAGATGCGCAGACGGTAGCAAGATGGGCGGTTTCATTGTGGGCCATTGGATCCAAAATTTGAAAGGTGGAGATTGAATCTGGGGGTTAAATGGAAATATTACAAAGGTGGAGGAGGAGTTAATGAGGGTCGTTGATCTGCAGAGGTCAACGACTTAGATTGGCCGAAAACATTAGAACGCACGGTACATGAATTTAAACCAAAGTCGAAAAATGCGATCTGGACCATCCGATTTGGACATGTGGACGGTCCAGATGCGATCAGAGGCATTCAATCGACGGGGGAAAAAATGTGCACAGCGCCGACGTAATTGAGCGCTGATCGTTGATCGGCCTTAGATCAACGGTCGATAATGTTTTAAAACTTGCACCGGCGGAAAAACCTTCATAACACGAAAAAACCCAAAATTTTAATATAATACAAAGTTCTTATGCGTCGGGGTGGGTTTATATATGTGAAAATGGATATGCACCTAACTGCGGGGCCTTTGACTATATGGAAAACAAAGAGGCCTGGGACTTATGTATAAGGGCCAATCAGGATCGGGCCTTCAGGCTTTTCAATCTACCCATTCTAAAATCCTCCGATGTGATTAAGATTTTTGAGACTTTTAACCTTTGGTCCCGGGCATAAGTTATATGAATAAAGCGGAGGGCAGATTTTATGTAATGGGGCTCAGTCGCATCGAAGAAATGATGTAGGTCTTTCAATCTACCCATTTTTCATTAAAAAACATAACTCCGGTGCGTTTAGACCAAACTTTGGAAAAAGGGGTTTTTTGACTTTACAAAGGAAAAAAATCAATCGGGAATGGATTTTTACAATGTTTTTAGCACTCGACAATGGGCACTTGGGTTATATGAAATAATAATACGATCGGGGGATATAATGCACAGGGCTGATCGCATCGGAACTTTTTGGCATGGCACCAAGACTTGCATGCTTTGAAATTTTCCGATGCGATAAGCGCCACAAGGGCTTAGCGCCTGGTTCTAACACCTGGACATATGGTGGGGAAGTGGTTAGGACTTTGGCCCAAAGGGGCTTAAGTCTGTGGTAATCAAAATTATTTTTTATGAACTTTTTCCAAGTTTTTAATGGATTTGGGGGTTTCAACAGAGTTAAAAAGGAGTTTTAAACTCTGCAATAGGGAATTTATAAAGGAAAAATGGGAAAAATGGAAAAAGGAGGAATTTCATGGGAAACAAAAAGGGGTAAAAATGGAGGTTAGTTTTGAAGTGGAAGGAGGAGAAAATGGTGTTTGCAGCAGTATTTTCTCTTGGAATTAGTAGAATTTCTGAGTTTGAAAAATGGGAACATCAGTGAAGATATGAAGGTCATGATGTCTTCATGAGTCTTCAAGAGATAACACTTTTTAGCAATAAAATTTGTTGCTTGAAGGCTCCAAAAATGTTTTAGCCACCAATTGATATGAAAGTTTTTATTGGTGGCTAACAGGCTACTATAGAACACAACCCCCTCTATTATATTCTTTCTCTATCCACACTCACCGACTCTTATCTATTACGAAATAAAATGCAAGCAAATAGAATCAAACCCATTTTCCTCATAGTGGCTCAATTATAACACAGATCGATATCCAATTAGGGGTTATATTTGACCCATTCAAACATGAACATCATTTTCTTTCTAGAGTCTTCTTCATAGTACCCATATGGCTAGCCAATTTTTCATGAGTAAAAACGTCGATGTGGCATCCTCTCAAATTATGTAAGTAGATCACGATAGGTCAAATTCCAAGAGGCATAAATTTTTCATCCTAAGTTCGATTGACATGATTATTACATAGTTGGAAATTTTTCCAAGTGTAGAACAATGTCATGGGTTCGACCCTTAAGTAGCAAAGTTTTGTCTCCTAGAAAACATAATTTAATGCCTCTAATTGGCCCCAGAAGGTTCCAAACCCGAATTCTCCAAACTTGGTCCCATTGATAAAAACTCCACTTGTAAGATGATTTCCTCAAAATTTCCACTCTAAAAACATCAATACGTATGAACTAAGTATATAATGATCCAATCTAGATCAACAAGTGAGAAAATTTTAGACATCTTCACCAAAGTGATTGGAAGAGAAAAAATTGAAAAGTTTAAAAAAATGGTTGGACTCACCAACACCCCTTTGGATTAAGGAGAGGGGTGTTAGAAAACCAATTCTTAGGGATTATGGTAAATTTAAATATTCAAAATAGGAGAAATCTAAAGAGATAGGAGAATATAAATATACATCAAACCTTCGAAGATGAAACCAGAAGTCATAAAATATTATAAAAATGAATCTTTTTAGTTAATTGAGTATAATAAACTATGGAATTATTCCTCTGACTATCGAAGCAAATGCAAGTTTTATCCCTCAAAATTAATTGATACAAATAGATTCTTAATAAAATTGAAAAAATGCAATGGAAAACACACACATTAACACAAATATTTTATCCCGGAAACCCAAATCGGGAAAAAGCGAAAGATTTTTTTCAATATGTTATTTTGTAAAATGTTAAAATAAAATATATATTCCACAACATTCATAAACGACCAATCCATTTACCATGGATTATAATACCAATGTAATTATTTAACTAAAACTACAAAATCATGGGCAAAGCCGCCATGTGCCACAAAACTGCTAAAAGTGAAAATTGTGTGCCAAAAAACACCAAAAACGAACACAAAAAACGACCCATATTTTTTGGGGGGGGGGAGACTTTAGCAAAGGGGGATTTATGACCCCCGCCCCCGCCCCCCCAAAACCCCTAGAGCATGGTGGGTGTGGTGGTTTCACCCACCCTACAATCCCCTAAATAGGGGCGGTTGTCACCACACTCGTGACTCCCCTGTTATGGCCGACATAATGTACAATGCATGAGGATAGTTGTGTAAGGAATATAACACATGCCCAACATGGTATCGATGATATTTTTCCTAGAATCACCACAATGATAAATGTTTCCATGGTATTCTTATGTACATAAAAAATAACTACAAAAAAGGCAGCTTGAAGAAGCAACAAAAGGGACTATGATAAGGGAAATAATAAAGGGGGTGTATGGGTGATTTGAATTTGGAACTCATCCTTTGAGAAATGCACTTTCCTATGTTTTTTTAAAAGATTTCACATCAATCTTTGACTTCTATGCCTCTAAGTGCAAGTTTTCATACTCTTGTGAGGAACATAGTCGATTCAATGTAAGAAAAGGTTTCAGGCTATGTATTTGTGGAATTAATTCATCCCCTCTATTTAGATTTCTTCTCTTAATTTATATAAATTACAGTCTTTGTCATATACCTACTATAATACTTGAAATTTTTTACTGTCAACACCGTAGGCCATGCAACACTACCATGCCTTGGTCATATGGGTATGGCCAACTTGTGCCTATTACAACTAGACTCCACCTCTTTAATTATTGTCTTCCCATAACTACACCTTAATCTATGATGTTAAATATACAACTAAGTTTAAAAAAACTAGATTATTCTAACAAAAACACACATCCAACCATGGCCTTAGATCATATAATCATTTCTTTAACACTTACCCAATCTTCATCAATAGTTAAATATACATAATAATTCAAGGAATAAAGACATGCAATCACACCATAAAGAATTTAGAACACATAAATATGGGAAACAAGCAAGGTGGATTCCTTAACTTTATTAATTTTAATAATGCTACAAAGATACACCAATTGAGTGTGGTCATCTTCCTATGACTCTTTTAGAAAAGTACAAATAATCCAAGGCATTATAACCTACAAAAAAATGGCTTGCACAGTCCAACCCATTAATTATATGTGGATCAACCTCTTCAAGTTTCCTTTCCTCAAATTATTATATTACTAGTCTAATTCTACCATGCCTTATACACTTGCCAAATCGTCTAAGTTATTTGTGCAGATTACCTAAGATAGTGAACATCCCAATTCCTTATAGTGCCAAAAATTGGACTTTAAACTCAAAACTTCTTGTCTACTTGATGAAGTATAACTCCTTGACCTCCATCCTTGCTTGATAGGGCCCTAGTTTCCTTAACACCTAAAAGATATATTAACATATTGTTATGTAAGAAAGGTCATTAGTAGTAAATAAGGCCATTAATATTGTGAACACAACTCTTAAAAGAGGGCTTGATTGAAGGCTCTTATTACTAGAAAGTTCCTCCTCTAGAATGTACAAGAAGGATATAAAGTAGTATCTATAGAGGCAGAATCATTGTAAAAGCTATTTTGAGAATTATTTTAACTAATATCTAATATTCGGTTGGAGGTCTCCACTTGAAGAGGCGAGTGAACATTATGCTCTAGTAATAAAAGTATCACATTTTTCTTCTATTTCATTGTGTTAATTGTTTTTTATTATGGTTTGTTAAATATTTGGATATCGTTTGCAATTTCGTCTTAAATATTTGTCAGGTGCTTTACAAGTGGTATTAAATGTTTTTCTCTAACCCATTATTTAGTTTAGTTTATTTATTTATTAATTAATCTTTGCAGGCTAGATAAATGTTCTTACATATTTAAAAAACCACAATGATTTTTTGTTAGGTGAGTAAAATCGCAATAAGAGAAGAATACATGTAGAGACTACACATGGTTTCACTTGGTTGGAAACCCATAAAACCCCTGTTGGTACCCATTTAAGTAGTACTACATTAGACAACACTTATGGATGGAATCTTGCTTCCACACACCTTAGGGTATAGAAAAAGTTATGTAGGCATTTTGAAAGTATCCCTTGTTTAATTGCTCGATTACCTCACTGTTATAGTGGCATTGAGAACAATATTCATGAATAATACTCATGCGTACCTAAGTCATCAGGTAGTATGACTAAGGGTATGATCAAACCTTCTAAGTTAGACCGCTAGCACTACTTTTGAAACCTGCAAGTATATTATATAAATATATCATAGGGAAGTTCCATGTCATTATGACCCTTAAAGCCCCACTCTTTGTTCTTTAGTTCCCAGAACCCCTTTTTATTTCATTAGGTTGTGAAATTCCTACACATTTTTCTAAAAAAATTGGGCAGTCTTTTAGGGAAATATTATTCAATTTAGAGTAAAGAGAGTTTAAAGTGGACCCAATAGCAACTTATTTGGGACCTGTATCAACAAATTCCATGTGTCATATTGAATAAAGTGGTACCCATATTTATTAAGCCATTTTTTGTGTGGATTCACCTGCCTTGTTATTATGCACCTATCTTCCCTGCTCCAAAACATTGTGTTGATCCCTTCTGTATCACTTTCTAGTAATCCTTTTTGGGTGGATTGAATCACCCCCTTCCCCTACTACCTCATAGCTAGCCCCACCCTCCCATCATACTCCTTGTACCCTCTCCAAATGGAAACCCAACACTAAGAATATACCAATCACATTACTGCCTTCGAAAAGAATTTTTCCAAGTTGCACTCCAACTTTGAAGAGGCCTACATTAATACTAAATATGAATTTTCATCAATTAAGTACCAACTTATTAGGATTAATCACCCCAATAATTCTTAGCCCACCCTTGAGGCCCTTATGGTTAAATCAATGACCCTAATCCTTTCAAGCAACATGTCAACCAAGAGGGTGCTACAACATCTTAATCCATGGCTTATTATTCTAACTCCTTTGCTCGTGACTTGTACCTTCCTAAAGTTGATGTCAACAAATCCAATGGTTTTGACCCCACTGGATGGGTTGCTCAAATGAAACACTATTTATTATAGCATGACATTATTGATGGTCTAATGAAGCTTCATATGAATTTCCTCCATCTAGATACTGAGTGTTGGAAATGGTGGTAATGGAAAATACTTCTCACCAAGGTTACAACCAATTAATGTTATATATTTATGACCAATTTAACATTGAAACTCATCATTTGGGCCATTTGACTCAAATTTTCTAGTTAGGTACAATGGAAGACTAAAATTATTCCTTTGAGCAACTAGATTTCTACACTAAAGGCTCGTTTGACACCTTCTTTCATGAATTCCTTATTAGTGGTCTCAATGATGATGTCCATGCTAATGTCTTTATGGCTCTCTCTACAACTTGTCTTGAAGCCACTCATCGTGCTTAGGAAGCACAAAAAATGGTCCATTCTCAAATATATTCCCCCCCTATTGCACATTTAAATCTTCTTAACAACCCTCTTCCATTCCCTTCACTCAAGATTCAAAAGTTAACCACAGTGGAAATCATTTAATGCCAACTTAAAGGTATCTACTACAACTTTGATGAATTTTTTTTTCTAGTCCATAAATGTAAGGATAATTTTTTTTTTTTTTATGGAAATGTTTGAGGAAATTTTAGAAACTAATGGTGACACCTCACCCTAGACCCAACACCTCTGATAGATGAGGACACTACTCTAATTTATCAACTTGAGGTGGAACCCCAAATATATCTCCATGCATTAATATATATTTCCACCCCCAAACTCTAAAATTAATTGACTAGGTCAACCATCAAAAAGTCATTATCCTCATCAATAGTGCTAGTACACATAATTTTTTTCTATATAGGGTTTTCCAAGAGACCAATTGTTATATCCATGTAGTCAATAATTTCCAAATTATGATTGCTAATAGTGGTTCCATGAAATGTCGGATCATTGTGAACATGTTTTCCTTCAAACTAGGGATTATGCACCCAAATATTGTATGTTTTCCATTGAAATGGGGGCTTTTTACATTGTGTTAGGCATGTAATGGTTACACAGACTAGGCCCCATCACTATGTATCTCAAGGAATTATAAATGAGCTTCTATTAGGATGGACATCAATATACCTTCTAGGGCATCATAGTTAGCTTGCTAGAAATTATCAGTTCACATCGCATGGAAAAAATCCTAAGAAAGGGATATTCAGGCATTTAGAAATTAAAAGAAGTTTTCTACTACTGATGAATTTGAACTAGAAACAAGAGATTACAAATTTCCTCTACAATTCTGCACACTCAACTAATATACAATTGATGATTACAATGCACCTTTTCCTCCACTCCAACTAGGAAATTTGAATTCCATACATGTATGGGATATTTTTAGCTAATTGATTAGTTTGAATTAGACATAAGCGAGTTAACAATAAATCTACTATTCAACTGACCTTAAACTGATTCAATTAGTGACTAGAGTTCAACTAAACTAGATTGATAAATTTTAGCAACCACTACATGCACAACTCTACTCCAAGCCTACAAAATTGCATTTGTTGATCTAACTAAGTGACAAGGCCATGTCACACAAGTTAATTGAAATCCAAGTAATTGAGCTGATGTGGAAAATTGAATTACATAATTTGACTTAGGCACAAATCAAACTCAACCTCTCTTGCTACAATTTCTAACACTCCCTCTTAGCAAGAAAGGGATTTTGCACCACCCCTATCCTACACCTGCGGAATTTGAATTTTCCTCTTGAAAATGCCTTTTTTGAGGATATTTTCATCTTATTCCTCAGTTGGAATGTACTATAGCATCATAATACTCCTCTACACATAATCCCACAAAGTGATGTTACCTGATATCAATGTGCTTGGAGTTGTCATGAAATACTAGATTCTCAGAGAGTTTAACTCATTTTTTATTATCACAATAAATCACTGTCAGATCCATCTCCTGACTGAAAATACCCACAATTATTTTCCTCATCCATATGGCCTCACATGCTGCTTGAATTGTAGCCATGTATTCAACCTCTGTTGAAATGAGTGCCACATACCTCTATTTCCTACTATACTAGGAAATACATGTAGACCCAACACTAAATATATCACCTGAAGTAATTTTCTTATCCAATGGACTCCCTTCCCAATCTGCATCAGTGAATCCTTATAGGTTCACTCCCTCTATCCTCCTGTACCATGACCCATACTTGGTTGTGCCTCTAAGGTATCTCAACACATGATTTGTTTCCTTCTAATACAAATTGGTAGGCTTCACCATGGCTTGACTCAACTGGTTAAATGCATATCATATGTCGGTTCTTGTGTTCACCATATAAATCTAGGACCCCACAAGATTTTTGTAGATGGTATCATCTACTACCTCTCCTAAAGAACCATGCTCCTTCCTCCAATTTGTAGCTACAGGTGTGTCCATAGGCTTATAGTTCTCCATGTGAAATGTTTGAAGTATTTCAGAGGAATAATTCCCCTGACTCACACACAACTCACCATCACCTTGCCATACTTCTAGCGCAAGTAATTAATGCATCAAGCCCATGCATTTCATCTCAAATTCTATTGCAAGGTCTTCCTTGTAAGAGTGGATCAACTGCTAATCCCCTATAAGTATCAAGTCATCAACACACAATACCAAGATAAGAAACTTACCATCTACCACAATGCGATAGAGATTGGAATCTGTTTCACTTTTGGTGAATCCAAATCCACTGAGATATGTGCCAATCTGAGTGTACCATGCTCGGGGCACCTGTTTGAGACCATAAATGGCTCTCCCGAGTCTGCACACATGTGTCTCCCTATCATATGTCTCAAATCCCTATGGTTGCTCAATTTAAATTTATTCCTCAACAACATCATTGAGGAAGGCGGTCTTCACATAGATTTGGTGGATCTTCCACCCCATCTACACAACTAATACTAGAATGGTTTTGATCGAGGAATATCTTTCCACCGGGGAAAATTTTTCCTCATAGTCAACTCCCTTTACCTGAGAGAAGCCTTTGACCACAAATTTGGCCTTGTACTTCTCGATGTGCCCATCACCTGCATGCGTAAATTTGTAGATCCATATGGAACAAACCACTGAATTGTTCTATGGTCTTGACACCACCTCCCACACACTGTTCTTCATGATGGAGTCATACTCCTCCACCATGGCATCAACCTAGACTAGTTGAGAAACTTCTTCCTCAAATGAGGAAGGCTCTAAATCGATGAGTTTTATCATGAGAGCCATATAAACAATGTATCTTTATGGTGACCTCCTATACTTGCGCAAGGATGAAGGAGCTCCCACATGCTTCTCTGCATCCTGTATAAATATGTCAGCTTCTCTTGTTCTCTTCCTACCCTCTCTCGAAGATTTTGGTTGAGTGGATGCCTCCACTCACCCTCCCGTCTAATCCTCCACTTGTGCTTGCTCCACAACATCTTGAAGATCTATCTGAGGCTCCTATTTAGGAAGTATAAGCTCCTCCTCCGCTAAGATACTCAGCTCTCACTCTAGAGAGTATCTCATAGCCTTATCCTCATAAAATTTGACATCTCTCCTCACTACTGTCACTATGAGTGACGGAAAATATACCCAATAATTATGTGGTGTCTCTGTGTATCCTCCAAAGACTCTGATCTCACTTTTAGGCTTAAGTTTCTTCCTTTTATCCTTGGAGACATGAAAATACACAGTAGTTCCAAAAATTTGAAAATTAGATACATCCAAATTCCTCCCAGAGAAAGCTTCTTTGGGGGTGGTCATGCCAAGTATTCTATGAGGGCTCTTGTTCTGCAGATAAACTAGGTTGTTTCATGCTTCTTCCCATATATTTAGTGAAATCCCTTGATCATGCAACATGGATCTTTCTGCTCCCACTATTCTTATGTTCTTCCTTTCATCCACCCCATTTAATTGTGGGTTATGGGGTGCTATCAGTTCTATTCTAATACACTCTTTGTCAAAAAATTCATTGAAGGTGCTAGAAACAAATTTTCCTCCATTTTAATTTCTCAAGGCTTTCAATTTCTGACCATACTCCTTTTCAACCAATGCTTTGAATTCAAAAAAATTGAGAAACTTCATCCTTATTTTGCATGAATGATCCAAAAATTTATAGAAAAGTCATAAAAAAACCATGTAATACCTGTGTTTTGTTGTAGAGGCTGTAGAAAATGGTCCACATACATAAGAGTGGACTCGCTCCAATATTTCTCTAGCTTTGCTATCTCAGCCTTGGAAGGTGGATTTGGCATATTTCCCCAATGAAAATCCATTATTGACATCATGTTGGTCAAGGGTGAATTTTGAGAGACTGATGGTAATCTATTACATTATTTTTAAGGCCCCATGGTGTAAGTGTCCCATGTGCTTGTGCCATAGTTATCCAACATATCAACTCTGCACCTTTTCTACCTTGCTACTCAATGCAGCACAAGCCTCCACCTCAAGTTTGTAGATATTTTTCACTCTAACTCCAATCTGTTTCACTTGCTCGGTAGTTACATGTCTAAAAAGGGCTTTCTCCTTAAACAACATCATAACCTCTATCCTCCAATACAACTACATAGATAAAATTCTTCTTCAACCTAGGTTCATACATGAAATATTTCATATGAAGATGGGAGATTGAATCTCTATTAAAGGTTACAGTTCTGATTCCTTTGGTACTATACCTAGCATCATCGCCAAGTTCTATTTGCATTTGGAGATCCTTCTCCTCTAGGCTACTGAAAAATACTTTGCATCTTGTCATGTGGAACAAGGCACCAGAATATAGATGTCACACACTCCCCATTACAATGCTTTCCATGCATGTAATCAGGGTGAAGTATAACTTGAATTATGAGGCAAGCGCTGCACCTCTTTCTCCTCCTAAAGGCTTCTTTTTAGACTTCTTGTGTGGTCACTTTGTTGCATAGTTCCCATATTAGTGGCAGCAATTTTTATTTATTTATTTATCTTTCTTAGGTCATTCTTCTTGCTATTGTTATAGTCGGACTCTAGCTTTCTTTGGGCCTTATTTTCATTAGCTTTCTTGCTCTTCCCAACCAAGGAAAAATTATCTTCCTCCTTAGCTTTGGATGTTACTCCATCTCTAGTGTTCCTTTGAATTTCTTCCCGTAGCAAATCAAACCAAAGTCTCTCCCAATTTGGAAATTTGTCCCTTCCATTTATGGAATCTTGGTAGTTGTGCCAGGATTTCAGAATTCCTAGGAGAACTAGGATTACTAGCTCAGAAGAGGAAACATTTTCTCCTACTCATCCAAGTTAATCTTGAACCTGAGTAAATTTGGAGAGGTAATGTGGAATGGTTTCAATTTTCTGCAATCAGATTTTTCTAAGCTTATCCCTTAATGCCAATTTCCTGGCATCACTGCTATTTTGGAATAACTTAGTGAGGGTCTTCAACATAGAAAATGGAGTTTCCTTTCCATTTAAATTTAGGACTATGTGGTCTCTCACATTCTTGAGGATGATCCTTCGGGATTTTGCGATATCCTTCTTCCACTGGGCTAATTGTTGTGCATCCGATGTTGCTAGTTTTGGAATGTCAGTTTTGGTGTATTTGAGCACCCTATTGTCATCAAGTACAAATTCCATCCTATCCTTCCAAGCTATCCAATTTAAGGTTCCCTCTAGGGCATACTCTAATCTCAATCTGTTGAAAGACATTTTCCTGCACGGAAGAAAATTGCTTCACTGAATCTGCAAATCGAAATTTTTGAGGGATAAGATCTATTGAATAGTTTCTATTGTGATTTCAAGCTCTGATAGCTGCATGTATAAATTAATAGAAATTTTCTACTATTAATTAATTCTAATTGAAAATAAGAGATTACAAATTTCCTCTAAAATTTTGCAGAATGGAAATCACAATTTCGAAACACATGCAATGAGATGCAACCATCAAAACCAAAAGAACACAATGATTTTATAGGGGAACCCAATTGGGAAAAACCCCTATGCTACTTTCCATTAATCAGATGAGAATGAGAAACTATTACAATGTCTTGCTTTGATAATTAAGCACACCCTGCACTATAAAATTGTTCTCCTACTGGCTGTCTTGCTCTGACAAACACTTAGCAAATTCAAGGCTCTAGCTTCCTCCTATTTCCTTGCACAATCTGAGAGAAATTGAGCTCCTAAATAAAAGGGTAATTCCCTACTTCATTGTTCAATTCCCAATGAATAGATCACCTTATTAATTTCCTATCCTGTACACTCAATCAATACACAATTGATGATTATAATGTGCCTTTCCTTCAACTCCGGCTAGGAAATTCAAATTCCATGCATGTCTGATATATTTTTAGCTGATTGACTAGTTTGACTAAGATAACGGTGAGTTAATAATAGTTCTACTACTCAAATCACCTTCAACTGACTCAATTAGTGACTAGAGCTTAGTTAATTAAGTTCTACTAAGAATAACTGAACTATATTGCTAAATTTTTGCAATCACTACATGCATAACTCTATTCCAAGCCTGCAAATTTGAATTTTCTAATCTAACTAAGTGACAAGGCCATGTTACACAATTTAATTGCAATCCAAGTCATCTTGCTGATGTGGAAAATAAATTACTCAATTTGACTAAGGCACAAGTCAAATTGAGCCTTTTCGCTACAATTTCTAACGTGGAATTATTGCCTAATTCCATCTTATTTAAGTTTTTGAGAATCCTTCCGTAGCAATTCATCTTGATACTTAGATTATCTTGTCTCGCTACCACTTAGTCTTTGAAGATCCTCAATATCTCCCACCTTTTCAAAGTCCCGATGATCATTCCATTCATCTTATTCTTGGTAGCCTTTCCACCAATGTTTGTCCTTATTCCCACCCCTTTGCTCATAATACTTAAATTGAGAAAATTGTTTAAGAATTATCAGTTGTTGGCATCATTTGCACCACTACTAACCCTTATTTCTCTAATATTGCCATGCACCTAAAAAAATAGGAACTTGGTGCATGTGCCCTAATTTTTGCGCCCTTAAAAAAATTACTATCAAGGACAAATTTCCTTTTCTTGTCATTGATGACCTTTTGAATGAATTTACAGGTTCCTAATTTTTCACCAAGCTAGATCTTTCTCTAGTTATCACCAAATTCATACGAAAGAGGATGATATCTTGAAGGTTTCCTTTTGGACTGATGAAGACCATATCGATTTCTTAGTCATGCATTTTTGCATATGTAATGCCCCCTCTACTTTCCAAAGTGTTATGAACCAGATATTTGGACCTTTTTTACACCTTTGTTCTAGTCTTCTTTGATGACATCCTCATTTACAACAAATCACAGAAATCCCACCTCACCCATGTGGACAAGGACTTATAGTTATTGTATCATCATCATTTTTTTCTTAAAAGGTCCCAATGTGCTTTTGGAGAATGCTTAGGCCATATGTGATTAAGGATGGTGCACTAGTGGACCCTAAGAAAGTAGAAACTATGAAATATTGGCTATCACCTAAGCCCTTAAAACAATAAGGGAATTCTTGGGTTTAATAAGCTAATAGGAAGTATGTCCACAACCATGGAAAAATTGTAGCCTCATGTACAACTTTACTTAAGAAAACTATTTTATGTTGAACCAAGGCCATTGATCTTTCCTTTCAAGCATTAAAAGAGGCTATGCGTATCACTTCAGTCTTGGATATACTTTATTTCATTGGTAGAATTATTATGCAAAAGGCCCCCCTTATCAATTAATAGAGAAACACGTTTAGAGCTACACTTGGAAAAATCCACTTATGAAAAATAAATGATGGTAATTTTTCACGTTATCAATATCTAACAATCCTACTTGCTTGGGCAATGTTTCCACATTAAAACTAATCATTGCAGTCTCAAATATTTTTTTGGATCAACAAATTTTGTCATTAGAGAAACATAAATTTGTCACAAAAATATTTGGATATGATTACAAGGTCATCTATATAAAGGGAAAAGAGAATTTGGTTTCCTAGGATATTTCTAGAAATATAAAGAGGAGAGGTCTCTTTTTTCCCTCTCCTCCATTTTTTCCAAGAGGTTGATATCAATTTACCAGGAATGGTTCCCAAATTCCAAGATTCCCTACATAGATCCAATAGCTTCAAGAGGGTTCTTAGGCATTTCCGGGCTTCACTTGGCATAATGAGGAACTTTTTTATAAAGGTTACCTATATTTTCTCCCACAATCTAGTTTTAAATCCACAATTCTTTTAGAAATCCATGCTTCACCAATAATTAATGATTTGGGATTTCATAAAACACATACAAATATCAAATAATATTTTTTTTAGATCGCATGAAAAATGATATTTAAACATTTGTAGCTAAACGTGATGGATATCAATGCAATGAGGGTGAAACAGTGAACACTCTAGGAGAACTCCAACCTCTACCTATCCCAACTACCATATGGAAATATATCTCTAAGGACTATTTTACATGCCTCCCTGAATATAAATATGTCATCATGGTGGTGGTTGATAAACTTTACATGGCCATTTCTATGCGGCCATCCAACATCCTTTTAAAGCTTTCACAATGGTCTAAGTATTCATGAAAAATATATCCAAATTGTATGGTATTCCATAAAACAAAGTTATCGATCAAACGAGATCTCTAACAAAAAAAACATTAAAAAATCATGAAAAAACAACCAAAAAACGAAAAGTTATATTCTAGAATAACCTTTTTTTTTCGGGATAAATTTTCAACATTTTTTAAAAATGGAAGTAAAAACCAATTTTTTGTGTGCAAAAAATACAAAAAACAACCTCAAAACGAAAAGTGTCGATGTTAGAATAACGTCGTCAATTTTGTTGTGCAAAAAACACCTTGAAAACAAAAAGTGTTGATGTTGGAATAAGGTATTTTTCTTTTCGAGGTAAATTGTCAATAGTTTTTAATAATGACATTAAAGATAAAATATCATGACTCTGAAAATTCTTAAAATTTTAACGATAAACATGACACTAAAGATAAAATATCAAAAGTCTTAAAATTCCATTGATTTTTAGGCATGATATTAAAGATCAAATATCATGTCTCTGAAAAGTCTTAAAAATCCAAGGATGACATCAAAGATAAAATATCACCTTTATAAAAATAAAATTCAATGATTTTTATGCATGGTATTAAAGATACAATATCACTTGTAAAAAAAGAAAAAAAAAGAAAAAAAATAAATTTTTTAATCATAAATCTTCTGGGAAATCACATAAGAAATTTAGGAACCGACGCATTTCGAACTACCAACTATAGTTCATCATCAGGATAAAGAAGACTGGCTGATTTGACATCCATATTTATACCAGAAAGAGAGAAGCAACGGTCAAAACCCAAGAAAAATTAAAAATTAAAAACGGTCAAAAATAAGTTTAAAAATATAAAAATATATAAAATAAACCAGAATTAAAATTAGCCCAACCTTAAAATTGCAAAAGTTAAAAACGGTCAATAATAAAAATAAACGTAAATATAAAAACCAAAAATAAAACTAACCCATCTTTAAAAACACAAGTCAAAACTAAAAATAGTTTAAAATCAAAACCAAAAACTAAAATGACATAAGTTTTAACCATAAATCAAGTTAAAAGTCAAAAATTAAAGTCAAAGTAAAAAAGAAATAAATAAAATAATAGAATAAAAATAAAGGATTTAATAAATAAATTAATAAATACATTAATAAATTGATTTTATACTATTTTTAGTTTTGACTCATGTTTTTAAAAATGGGTTAGTTTTAAACTAACCCATCTTTAAAAACAGAAGTCAAAACTAAAAATAGTTTAAAATCAAAACCAAAAACTAAAATGACATAAGTTTTAACCATAAATCAAGTTAAAAGTCAAAAATTAAAGTCAAAGTAAAAAAGAAATAAATAAAATAATAGAATAAAAATAAAGGATTTAATAAATAAATTAATAAATACATTAATAAATTGATTTTATACTATTTTTAGTTTTGACTCATGTTTTTAAAGATGGGTTAGTTTTATTTTTGGTTTTCATATTTACGTTCATTTTTATTATTAACCGTTTTTAACTTTTGCAATTTTAAGGTTGGGCTAATTTTAATTCTGGTTTATTTTATATATTTTTATATTTTTAAACTTATTTTTGACCGTTTTTAATTTTTAATTTTTCTTGGGTTTTGACCGTTGCTTCTCTCTTCCTGGTATAAATATGGATGTCAAATCAGCGAGTCTTCATTATCCTGATGAGGTTTCTAAATTTCTTATATGATTTCCCGAAAGATTGATGATGAACAGATGCTTGCACTCTCAACAAAAAAAAAAAAAAAAAAAAAAAAAAAAAAAAAAAAAAAACAAACATTTTTTTCAAGTTATAAAAAAAACAATAATAAAAAAAACCTCATAATTACAAAAAATGATAAAATAAAAAATTTAAAATTAGTTAAAGTTTAAAAAAAAAATTAAAAAATTAAAATACTAAAATAATAAATAAATAAAATTTAGAAATTAAAAAAAAAATTAATATTTAAAAAAAATTAGAATAAAAATAATAAAAATAATAAAACTTTATATATATATATATATATTTCAAATAAAAAATGAAAAACGAAAATAATTTGCTTTTTAAATTAAAGAAATTTTAAAAAAATTCAAATTCAAATATAAATTAAATTATAAAAAAAATATCAAATTAAAAAAATTAAAATAAAATAACTAAATAATAAATAAATAACTTTTTTATTAAATTAAAAAAAATAAATAAAAAATAGTCATGGGGCTCGGTCGCCGGGCATGGTGGGGGTAGATGGCTATTTTTTTAATATAATTTTTTTTTTCTTTTTAATTCATTTATTTATTTTTAATTTAATTTAATATTTATTTTTTAATTTAATTTATATTTATATTTTTTTTTCAATTTATTTTATTTTTAAAAATAGTTTTTTTTTAATTAAAAAAAATTATATTCTTTAATTTTTTTCAATTTAAAAAAAATGATTATATATATATATATATATATATATATATATATATATATATATATATTAAATTTAAATTTTTATTATTTTAAAATTTTGATTTTAATTTGAATTTGAATTTTATCTTTTTATTTTTAAATTCAAAATTTTAAATTTAATTATTTTTTGTTGTTCTATTATTATTATTATTATTTTTAATTTTAATTATTTTTAAATTTTAAATTTTATCTATTTTATTTCATTTTTTATTTATTTATTTATTTTTCTTTAATTATGTGTTTTTTAAAATACTCTTTTTCTTATTTTTAATTTTTTTTTTTACAAGTTATTTTTGTTTTTTTTACATTTTTATTGGATTATTTTTTTGTCATGTTTTTTATATTTATTTTAATGTTTTATTACCAAATGAAAATTACCACTTTAAACAAAAAAGATTGATATTGAATCAACACTTTTCAAAATTAGCACGAAACTCACTAACATTTTAAAACAAATGATCATACTTGATAAATAAAAAAAATTAAAGTGCCAAAAAAATCACCATTTTTCTAAATCGACATGACATTTAAAAAAAAATCAAAGAATATTTAAAATTCCAAAAATATGCTAAAAAAAACAGGTTATTCTACATCCCCACTTTTCAAAATCGACATGAAATTCATGTCATTAAAAAAAAAAGTCATAAGAAAATTTGAAGTGCCAAAACTATGCTTAAAAAAAAAAGGTTATTTGGCATCATCACTTTTCAAAATCAGGTGCTTTTTTTTTCTACCTAAAAAAATTGGGTACCAGGTAATTTTCTCATTTGATCGGTAACTTTGTTATAATCGATTGTCACTAGCTGTGACCTTGTTTTCATTAGTAACTTTTGGAAATAATTATTCTATGTCCAAAGCATCAAATTGCATCTTAGCACTTCCTATCATTGCCAAACTAATGGTCGAGTGGAATTTATAAACAAATGCTTGGAAGGTTATGTAGGGTGTTTTACATTTGAAAGACAATATTAATGGGTTTAGTGGCTACCACTTGCTAAATTATGGTACAATAAAACTTATCATGGTGCCACACACATGAATCCATTTGAGAAAGTTTATGGTAAAAAGTCACCATCAATCTTATTTTACCTACTAGGTTTCCTCAAGATATAATAGGTGGAAAAAATGTTTCTAGTTTAGTTGACATTCTTTTCACTCAAAGATAAATTTTCCATGCTATAGATACAAATGAAGAAACAAGTTGATCAATATTGGTATAAATGAAATTTTATTGAAGGGGATTAGGTTTTTCTTAATCTCCAACCATTTAAGAAAAGTTTCCTCAAAGTTGAAAGTCTATTGAAGCTGGATCCAAAATTTTACACCCACTTTACAATTCTCTAGTGCATTAGCCCCACCACTTACAATTTCTTAACAACACAATCATCCATCTAGTTTTTTGGGTTTCCTGTTTAAAGAAAGTTGTTATATCTAATTAAAATATTCAAACCATTATAGCATAATTGGTTAAAAAATGTTCCATTTTGTTGTATCCTGAAGTAGTCCTCAAGCATTGTGAGACATGACTCTACTGGCACACACTTGAAGAAGTTCTAATACATTGGAATGATACATCACTTGAGGATACCATTGAGGAACCCATTGGAATTTTGTAGCAATTTCCACATCTCAGTATTTGAGGACAAGATTATTCTCTAAAGATGAGGGCATGTCAAGGTCCTAGCCACTATAACAGCTAATAGATAGAATAATATATTGCTATGTAATAAAGGCCCATTATTAGTAAATAAGGTTGATAAAAGTGTGATTGAAAATATGGTAAGAGGGATTACCAGAAGGTTTTTCCTACCAGAAAGTTCATTCTATAGAATGTGATTAAATGATAGAAAGTAGTACATACAAAGGCATAACCATTATAAAAGTTATCTAGAAAATGAATGTAACTGAGTTTTTCTCTATTAGAGGTTGCCCTCTCGAATAAGGCCATGAACATTGTGCTCTGGAAATTAAATTGTCATTTTTTTAATCTTAATATCATTACTTTCACTAATTTTTACCATGCTCTATTAAATATTTTGATATTAATTTTGTTGGATTTTAAGCACAATCACAAGATCTAGTTGTATTTAAAATACTACACTAGTAATTGCAAGACAATAAAAAAGAGAGAATGAAATGAACTTAAATAAACTAAGTATATTAAGAGACCAATTCGAACTACATAATTCTTGTCTATATTGTTTCTTGACATGAATACATATTTGAAACAATCCACGAGAGGGAACCAATGCACACTAGGTTGAGGTTCATTAGTGCATGCACACTAAAAAAAAAGAAAGGCACTTTCCTTGATTAGTCAATAGAATAAAATTGGAGAGGGATACACTAATATATAATGAGAGTATAAAATAGGGTTTCATAAAGATAATTAGAGTAAATTATAAGCTAGAACTTAAGTATTAAGTTTCTCATGCAACTTTTAACTTATAATTAGCAAGAAAACTCCAAAATATGATTGAAGGTCAAAGGTAGGTGAGGTGATAAGGTTGTGGATAAGGAAGTTGCTAAATTTAAGACACGAAGTCCACATTGGTAAATAGGGAAATTTTGAATAAGGTAATGCAAACTAGTGGATAGGAAATGGCCACGCCACTACCTAGTCATTTCCATATGTCATCCTAGGTGGCAACCCTACTAAAACTAGACTTGCTAAGATATACTAAAAATAGAAAGTCATAAAAAATGGTATGGAATGCCTAGAAGAGGAAGAAAAATGGTCATATGTGGAACTAATTATGTATGGAAGAGAACCTAAGTGTGTTTTTACCCCAACACCCCGCGAAGCATAATTGGGGAGTGTGCATAATGAATGAGTCTCGACAATTTCAACCATGTTAGATACTCATGTAAAAAAAATATATATAAAACAATCAAGGAATTATAATAATTTACGGGCATATTAGGTACTCGTGAAACAAATTTTTCAAGATACAACATGAAAAAATTTAGGTAAACTTAGGGAAAAATTGATTTGAAGATACCCTCCCTCAAAATGTAATTTAGTACTACTATGTGCATATTCCTGTAAAAAGATAGTGCTACCGATCAATAACCCCATCATGGATTTTTCCTTATATCTATCATGATCCCATCATATGAGAATCATTTTAATACTTTGTTAGCCTTTGTCTTACTGAAAATAGTAGTGAGAACTCATGGAGTATGGAAAAACAAAAAAATAGTTCTCTATATCTTTTCAATTTCACCACTAGCTCACTAGTTTCCTATAATGTATGGTGTGCACTCCATGACTTATGATATGGATATACAATAGATTTCTGATGGTATTATAAATTATATATATTTTTAAAAAGAACGGTTATGTATTGATATATTAAAAAGGGCTAAAAAAAAGAGCAGCTGAGCAGTTTACATGGGGAGAGATCTAATGCCCAGTTTCTCGCTTCTATCAAATGGACAGCCAAGGAGAAGGTCTGATATCTAGATATAGATAACCTTGCAATAGCCGAGGGGTGGACTATGTGATAGATGCAGAAAAACTGCTAAAGCAATACACAAAAAAAACATTTAATGAGGAATCCAAGCTACGGGATTGGGTCCCAAGTTTCCTCTTTGTCACTTAGCAGAGATCCCAATGGGAGTTGGACCGCCTTGTTAGCTTCGTGATCAACCTCCTTATTATTATCTCGAAGGACATGAAAAAAAATAATGCCTTGAAAATTAACCATTACCCTTTTAATTCTTGCTATAATTCTGTTCAGCCGGAGATCTTTAGGAGTGGAATTTTTAACCAGAATCCAAATAATGCTTTGTGAGTCGCTGATGACTCTGGCTTACTCGATTCCTAATATTTTCAGCTGTCTTAGACCCTACAATAATGGTAAAGCTTCTGCTTGAGTGTTGGTGTTTTGACCCAACCCCACGCATACCTGTGCTCAACTGCACCATCCAGATTTTTTATAACCCCCCCTGCTCCCACTTTCTCGGGATTGCCTTTGGCTGCCCCGTCAAAATGAAGAGAGTGGCTTGTGTATTTGCTCCAATTATAAAAATCCTCTCTTGGAATCGTTATTTTCCAGTCCTCATGATTTTTAGTGTTTCTGCTAGCCGAGGGAAGATGTAAGCCCAACTCATGCCCCCATTCACTCTCTTGATCGCCGGAATTGGAAAACTTTGACTTGCTCATTTTTCTTTGCAAGAAGTCACTGAGAAAGCTTTTGACTTTGAGATTGACCATTTGGGGTTGATGAGAGCTGTCTTGAAAAATTCTGCTATTTCTTTCGAGCCACAAATTCCAGCATACCATTTTTGGCAGTGCCATCCAACCCGCCTCAATCTAGCCTTTTTTGGGGAGCTTTCCAAGGCATATGGATCTCCAATTTGCAAATAAACTAGAGAAATGACTCGGGATTGTGAATTTTTGTTCCCATCTTCTGAGCGCCTCTCTCTAGGCTGCTTTGGCGAAATTGCACTCTATCAAAAGATGACTGAAAATCTCTTCCTTCTCTCTGCATAAAACGCATCTGGAAGGACCCTAGAAACCTCTTTTCTTGAGGTTATCATCTGTTAGGATGTTGTTGTGGATAGGCAGCCATGAGTAGATGTCAATTTTAGGAACGGATTTATCAGTCCATATTCCTTTCCATTTGTATGGATTGTTGGGGACATGAGGGATCGAGGTGAACATTTTGTATCCCTGCGCCATAGTGTACAAACCCGAGTTTGTTTCCCAACCTCTCACATCTTTCCTCAAAAATGTTGAGAGGGGCTTTCCCCTTCAACCTTTCCACCAAGTGAGTCCATGACTGCTCCAACTCGTTCAACAATTCTGGATTTTTCCAATCTGCCCACTCATTTTCCTCCCAATTCGAAATATCCCATAGCGTGGTGATATCTCTATGAGACATCCATCGCATGAGAGGGCTGCTATTAGGAATTTCAACAAGAGGGCGATCTATCATGATTCTATTAGTCCAAATATTTATTAACTTGCCATTCCCAAGTATCCAGTAGCTATTCCGTTGGATCAGAGGCAAAGCTTTTTTACACAGGGCATAGATTTTGGAGCCATTTTTAACCTCCATGGTGTAATCTAGACTTCTGAGTCTTGGGTGTGCGAAGTGTTTTTTCCAGAAGGCTCTTTGGGCCCAACCTAGTTTCTGAGCGACTTGCCTCCAGAGTATTTTAGCTCCCAGCGCGATGTTTTGGGCGCTTAAATTTTTCATATTGAGACCACCTTCGTGAAGGGGAATTGTCAGTTTATCCCAGCTGACTAGAGGCAGTTTACGAGAGCTGTGCTTCCCTCCTTTCCAGAAAAAGGTTCTTATCAATGCTTCCATATTTCGGAGAACTCCTTTTGGGGAAATCATTAGAGAGGAATGGTAGATAGGGAGGCCCAAGAACAAGTTTCCCAGCTAGATTTAGCCAAGAAGTACCCCAACCTTGAAGTTTGGCTTTAAATTTATCTAGGAGAGGAAGCCAATCCTTGCTACTTGGATTTTTTTTGGAAAACATGGAGGCCCATGTAATTAAAAGAGATCCAATTTGTGGAACCTGTAAACCCAAACAAATGGGAGATGGCTATGAGCTCAATACCCAAGATGTTCTAACCATACATTTGGAATTTACCTGTGTTTAGCTCGCTTCCTGATGCTGCAAAAAACTCGTCAATTTCTTGTTAACCTTATTTGTGGAGCATAGGGAGGCACCTCCAAGCAACAGGGATTCATCCGCGAAGAGAGCATGGTTAATGTCCTTTAAACCTCTTGAAATCTTGATCCCCATGATTTCCAGATACTGACGTTTTATCTCCAATTGAAAACTTAACACCGAGACTTGTAGGATGAACAACAGAGGGGAGAGGGGGCAGCCTTGCCTGAGACCCCTGGAGGCTTAAAAGAACTCAGTTGCTCGGCCATTTACCAAGGGGGAAATGCAAGGTTCATCTATACAAGCCCTAATCCAACTGATAAAGGAAGGAGTGAAACCAAACTTAGCCAATACTTCAAACATAAATCTATGCCTTACCCGATCAAAAGAATTTGCAAGATCCAATTTGACTACCATCCCTTTCTCATGTCGTTGAGTGATGGAGTGTATGGCTTCTTGCACCAAGATGATGCTGTCCACTATTTTCCTACCATGGAAAAATCCTCCTTGATTTTCAAGAATGAGTTTAGGGACAAAAGTCTTGACTCTGTTAGCTATGACCTTGGTGATGAGTTTATACCCAATGTTGCAGAGAGAAATCAGATGTAATTTTCTGAAGGAGTTGGCACCTTTTTCTTTTGGGATAAGAGCCAGGAAGGCGGAATTAGTGCTGCCACCAATTTTGAGATGGGTCTGAGATTTTGAGATCATTATAATCAGGTATCTTTTGACAATGTGCCAACAGTCTTGGAAAAATCTTGCAGTGAAACCATCCGGCCTCGGGGCTTTGTCTGATTCCATGGCTTGCAAGGTTTCCTTTATCTCTTTGCTGGTAACTGGGGCTATTAAATGCTGATTCATTTTTCTTGTTACCTTTGTGGGAACCAACTCCACCAGAGCTGGGCTATGAATCAAGCCTGCCTCTTCACTATATAGATTTTTGAAGTGGTTTTAGGAAGCTTCCTTAATGCTTGGAAAATCTGTATGAGTGTGAGAGTCCTCCTAAATCTCTGTGATCATATTATAGCTTCTTGCTTGAGCCTATTTCTGAAAAAATGATGTATTTTTGTCTCCTTCTTGCAGCTAAAGGCTACGCGAATTTTTCCTCCAAAAGTCCTCCTCCTGTAGACAGGCTTTGTGGAGTTTTAACTGCAAATCTTCTTCTTGTTTGAGAGCTTCTTTGGTGATATGGATGGCTTCCATTTGCTGTTAATGCAGCTCTAGAGTAGCCTGAGTTTCATTCCTTTCCTTTACTGGACTAGGCTATTTTCTGGCCCATCCTTTCAAGTCCTTTTTTACTCTTCTGAGTTTCTCTTCCCATACGTAGAATGGAGACCCAGTAATTGGTATTTTCTAGATTTCTTCCATTCTGGAAATTTAGAGGAGGTGGGAGCTCTGAATTAGAAATCTGTCCAGTCTAGATGCTATGTGGCCTAGAACTAACCTATTATTGGACCAAGTGTACTTACCTCTGGAGGCTTTTATGTCGAGAAGATCCTAGTCCTGAATGATGTCCTCCACCCACTCCTGAGCTGGGTCTCTGACAATACAACCTCCTCTTTTTTCATCCTGACTAAGGGTGATGTTGAGGTCGCTGATTAGAATGATGTTGACCAGATCCTCTTCATCCGAGAGAGATCGGATTGAGTCCCACCAACTCTTTTTTTCCCTTGCATGAACCAGAACGTACACATTGAGCAAGCTAAAAATTTCTTTGGAGTCTTGGTGCTGGAACTTCATGAGAAACCAGTGGGTGTTTTGCTTTTCCGATAATATTTCAACCCTAACTTCATTCCAGAGGATGCCCAAGCCTCCGGAGGTTCCTCTGGCTGAAACTTCCTACCTTCCACTCTTGTTCCAAAATTATAACTGCTCTGGAGGAACTCATTTTCCTCCAGTTTTGTCTCCTGGATGTTAAGAATGTCCGGGTTTTCTTGCCTTATGAGAATCTTCGTGGATTCTTCTTTTGATCTACTTCCCAGCCCTCTGCAATTCTAGGAGAAAATATTCATTACTTACTTTTGGATGAGTTTAGGGCTCCTTTGGTGCCCTATCCTTGATTTCTTGTCACTTTAGGGTTTTTTTCCAGAAGTTTTTCTAGCATCTGTTGGCTGCCTTGTAGTTTGTCCTTGTATGTTTCATATTCTCGTTTCTCATGGAAGGTCTTTTGTCCCCTTTTCGACCTTCGGACAATGTTTTGTGAGTCGCCTATTTCCCATTCCTCCTCTGAGCCTTCTGAGCCTTGATCCTCCTCCTATGGTGAAGGATCTTTATCTTTAGAGACAACTTCTGGATTGTCTACCAGTATTGGGGTTTTTGGGATGGTTTTTCCTGATAGGTCTTCTTGCCTTGATTCCACCTCCTGATTTTCTGCCAGTGTTGAGTTTAGAGGCTCGAATTTATTACCTTGATCCTTGGAGTGGGCTTGTGGCTGGTTCCCATCCCCTTGCTTCTGATGCATGCCCTTTCCTTTTCCAACTCCTTGCTGGTTTGTGTTGGCTTTTGGATTTTTTTTGGCCTTTTTTGCTGTCTACCAACCTTCTTCTTTTTCTCGTACTGGCACTGTGTTCTTGGGGTAGTTCTTGGCAAAATGGCCATACTCATGGCACCCCTGACATTTAAAGGGGATTTGTTAGTAATCCAACTTTTGGATGTGTGTCCAGCCTCCTACATTTACTTTGATGGCTTCCTGTAGTCTTACTTCCACATCTACCTCCATGCATATCCTTGCACAATCATATTGGTCATTGTTGTTGGCTCTGTCGATGAACTTTCCCAAGGTGTTTCCAATAAATTTCAGAGATTCCCAACTCCAACAATGAACTGGTAGATTCAGTAATCTTAACCAAATAGGGACGACATTTGGGACGTCCTCTGAGGGATCGAAATCCGATGTCCAACGGTTCAGATAGAGGCCCTGAGGGGCCATGAATTAGGGGCCGTTTCTAAATATTAGGTCCTTGTCCTCCTTATATATGAACTCGAAGAAGAAGAATCCTCTTCCTAGAAAATACGAAGTGACACTGTTCGAAATCAGAGATCTCTAGTTCTTGATCACCCAAGCTTCAGTCGTTTTCAGAGAGGGCCATAGGTCGGTAAATTGACCCACAGAGCTCGATCTGCGAGGGAGAGAGCTACCTTCATAGGTCCTTTCGGAGGGAGATCGACCGAAGGAATTTCTTCCAGTTGTTTGACGAACTTGGAGGGATCTGACCTCTTCTTCTTTGGCTGCGAGGCTAGGAGAGCCATGAATGCTTCAACGTCTGGCGGATTAGGTGGGGCGGGGGGGGGGGGGGGTGGGAGGAGGAGGAGGCTGGGAGGATCACATCCCCTCCATGGCTCATGAGCAAGCTGTGAACCCTAGCGCGTGAGGGAGGCGGCCAACTGCAACTCACAGGCAGTGCAACAACCTTCCTTACTAAAATCTAAATTATTCAACATATTAATCCCCTTTGGGTATTCTAAATTATATTATGAATGTTATAAATCTAATTTAAAGAGTGTTTAAAAATTTCTCAAACTTTTTCCTCATAAAGTGGAAAAAATGGTGCGACTGGTTCCTCTTGCAGTGCATGCAAGGGGCCATTCTCATATTTTTAATCTAATTTTATCTACTTCATTAATTTTCATGAGTAAAAAAAGAAAAAAAAATGAGTTAGGAATTAAATGATAGAAATTATACAACTTGGAACAATGATTCACCTTTCTAACTACAACTTTGGAACCATTTGCCACCTTTGAGCTTATCATTGAATCCAAAGTGAACTCAAATTTGTTGCTTGAATTTGAGTGTTTAATCTAGTATATAGAGAGGATATTCATTGAGATATTTGAAACATTTAACACATTATAAAATATTCCATAATCAAGGTCACTCTCCCTCCTCCATACTCATAGACTCATGTCGTCCCTTATTAACATAGGAGGTGTAGTGCAAGGTACCAAGGAAATAAAATAATTTTTGCAGGTATTAATATTATTAGGGGCACCTAATACTAAGATTCATATATCTAATGATGAATAAATAGTATTCAAAACATTACACATACCTTGATCCTTTGATAGTTTATGTTTACTCTTCTTCATGATATTGTTTTGTATGAAATTTTCTAAGTTGTGTTGTTCAAGTACCTATTCCATAATATCATTGGTCTTCAACATATAAGAAATATTCATATGAAATCCTATATTATAATAGATTTACCTTGTTCTCCCCTTCTTTCCTCAATTCTTGTTCAAATTCTCCTTAGTAGAATCAATGCTTTCTCCATTTATTTGTTCAATATCCCTTGATTTTTTCATGTTCTTCTTTCTATCATCCTTTATTGTAAGCACATGGGTTGGAGGAATTTATAATCTCCATATGAATCAATGTTCCATTCCCTTGAATCAATAATTCCATATATCTATTCAAAGAATGAATCTTCCAATATTTACCCATGGAGAGCTTAGTAGCATGGAAAGAAGAAATACATATTGAATACTTGGGTCCTAACTTTAAAAGGTATTGAGAGAATCAATTTCTTTTCCTGTCTATCAATACAACAAGCTATTAATTATTGAAGAAATGTATTAAAACTAGAGAATAAGTCATGTTGGGTATTGAAGTAGCTTGGGCTCAAATTTGTGAGCTCATTCTCTAGCTGATGTTTTATAAAATAATCAATATTTCTAAAAAAAACCTTTCAACTTGGTCCATATTTTGTTAGAAGTTATACAACCATTAAGAGGAAAGTGTAAATCTGGTGAAATGGACAAGCATAAGATACCATAGGCCTCATCCATTTTGTTAAATCAAATTTCCCTTGTTATAGTTGAATTTGGATCAACTTAAATCCCCATACTGAATCTTAAAATCCCATTACTTTGTAGTAGAATTAGGATCTTTGGATTTCACTCGAAGTAGTTTAATAGAGTAAGAATGACATTGATAATGAGTTTATTCATCCTCTTTGGGTTATTAAATCTTGTATGACCTGTAATGAATGTTATTGGTCCCAAAAAACACTTTAATGCTTTGATACCATGTTATATTTTTTAATCTATGATATTAAAATTTTCAATACCATATTGGACTTTAAGCACATGCACAAGATCTAGTTGTGTAAAATATACTATAGTGGAAATTGTAAGACAAGCAAGAAGAAAAAATGAAATTGAACTCAAATAGACTAAGTAGCTCAAGAGACCAGTTCAAATTACTTCATAACTCTTGTGTATATTATTTCTTGACATGAATGCATATTTAAAACATTCTTTAAGAGGGAACCAATGAAAACTAGGTTGGGATTCCATAGTGCATCCACACTTGAAAATATAAAAGCACTTTCCTTGATTAGCTAGCCACCTAAAGTTGGAGTACAATACCCTAAAATAGAGTGAGTATAAATATTGTAGACTAAAGATATGTGGAGTAAAAAATAATTTATAACTTGAGTACTAACTATCTCATGCAACTCCTAACTCAAAAATAGAAAGAAAACTCCAAAAACAGGACTTAAAGGTAAATGTAGGTGAGTGGATAAGGCAATTGATAAGTTTAAGAGAGGAACATTAGAAAATAGAGAAAATATTGATAAGGTAATTAACACTAATGTATGTGAAATATCCATGAAATTTCCCAATCATCGTTAGATGTCATCCTAGGTGGCAACCCCACTAAAAATAGACTTACTAAAAATAGAAAGTGATCCCAAATGATAGGGAATGTCTAGTAGATGAAAAAAAGTGGCTAAATGTTGACACAATTATGTATGGAAGAGGTCCTCAGTGTGAATTACCCAACAATTTTCATTTCTATTATAAATATTTTTGTCAAGTACATTACATTACTCAAATGACTTTGCAACATGCAAGCATTCGTCTTATATAGTGGAAGGTGCCTTACTGTAGTCTTATTCTAAGGTGATTTTTAATACACTCCATGTAAAAATGGGGTTCATGTGCAATCCACTCAACTATCCACTATGTCTTTGGAATGCGTAGTCCTTAGGATTGTATCTTTCTTTGATGGTTTTCTCATGCCTAAGGAAACCCAATTGTCTAATGTGTTCGATGGTTCCAAATATCTCACTTGAATGACGTCCAATGTGCCCTTGACCCATGGAATAAGGTGTTGCAACCCTCAGTGAAGGAGTTGTTGTGTGTTTTTCCCATGAACCAACGAATTCTTATCCTCTAAATCACTACGTGTCCTTAGAAATCTCTAATGAAAACCCTCATATTTCTGCCATACTTAGCGAAATTGTTTTCTCAAGTTATTTGGCATTTAGTCATGATTTTTCATGGAAGTATATTCAAGTCATGCTTTCCCAACCTTGCAACCTCTTGTTGCAACCAACCAAATATTTTCAATGAACTTATCATTGGATGGGTGGAGGTTACCATGGATAACTTAAAAGAAAGGGTATTACATCCTCCTTCACTTAAAATTTTTACCATCCTCAACAACCTCTTTATGAACTAAGTTGCTCTTCAATTTTTCTTCCTAAAGTATTACATCCATATAGGTATCTTATTCAATCACCATGAAATTCCTTTGTATAAAAACACCTCTACCCCAATTTTATGAAACATTTTTTCTTAGACACCCATGCTGTTGTCGTTGTTGCAACCCAACCTTCTATAAGAAGATCATACAACTATCCAATGTTGTGGTTATTTATTTCTACTTATGAAACATTTTTTTGTTGGTACTGCACTCAACCATTTGATATTTTTTTTGATGCCTTCTGCGACTACTATGACTGAATTGTTCAATGTTGCTGTTGTTTTCCTTTGTTGTTTTGAAACATACTTCTACTTCAATACTTTGTGAAAAATATACCATTCTTTTATACATTGATATCCCTCATGCTTGAACTAGCTGGGATATCCATTATCACATCCAACTTATGTAAATGAACTTCTTCATTCCCAAAACAATGATTGCCATCTACACTTTAATTTACTATGCAAATCTATGGAACATAGGAAAGGTATTTTTGGGCCTTCATCAAATCTATCAAGTTTCCTCCTACAACTCAACAAGGTTTTCAAAGCACTAATGCACTAGCACCATTGTGTCCACTACCCCACTTCTTAAGAAATAGGCTACCTAAATTATCCCAATGCAAAGAAGATGATGACTAGCATGAATTATTGTAACTATAGGTGCCATCCTCTTGATAAAACATGCTTCCTCTCTATTCAAATCTTTTTTGAATTTGACATGTTTACATTAGTGCTCTAGACTCCATTTCTTTCTCCCAAGAAATGAGTCACCTTGTGGCTTATGTCAAACATAGTTACATACTTAAAGATAATTCTCTAGGATATTTTTTTTTAAAGGTCTTAGTTGGTGGATGTTTTTATCTTGATTTCAAAAATTAGTTCTAATGGTCACACCTTTGTTTTTTTTTTAATGGTTTGGGGATTATAATTATAATTTTTTTCGGCTATGATATGTAATATTGCTAAAAAAATATTTAACATTTATCATCAAATAAAAAAGTGGTTCCCCTAGAATCACCCCCTTATTTTTTGGGGAGGAGGTCTGGGGTTGGTTGGATAGATTGTTGGGGGAGGGAGGAGGAAGTAGGGGAGCTAAAATTTTAACTTGTTTTAATCCATGCCCTTGAGAAGTGGTACCATTGAATAAAAACCTTAAAATCAATGATATAATACAAATACTATTGCTACTCATAACATCTCTTTTTTTAGAGTTAAAATTACAATTTATTTGAAAATGTGCTCTTCATAACTGATATTGTTGTGAACAAAGCCTCAAAACCAAATTCTCAAATTGAAAAATGGTGTGACTAGTTGCACATCTTTTTTTTTTCAATTTTAATTTCAAGTTAGAAATTGCAACATGTTTGAAATCGTATTGTAAAAATGTAAAATTATTGTAAAAAAACTATAAAATTAAAAACGAAAAAAGAAAAAAGAAAAAATTATGACCAAGTCATGAATTTATTTATTTACACTAGTATTGTTAACACTGCAATTTTTCAAATATTTTTCGAAGTCTGGTCATTATTCTATAAGGAATAAATCTGCCTTTTTAGTTCAGTTGTAAGATGAAAGTGTTGCCGTCAAAGTATAATGGTGAGAAAATTTCATTTCTACCTTCATTAATTTCATTTCCCCTCTTTTACCTTTCATTTTTCCAAAAAACCCAAAGTCCAGCATTTCATTTCTTTCGAAACCCCTTTTTAACTATTAAAATACATTTTTATAGTTAAAAAGTAGCTCTACCTTCATCACAACAAACTTTTGTAATATCATATATTATATGATATAACTTTCCACAGTTAATCATTGTGGACCCCTTACCCTTTCATCACAATCGGCTTATTGTGCTTTTAACTTTCATTCATGTTACATTGTCATCTCCTACAAAACCCTCGATCACGATTTTAAAGTGAGACCTTTCCCTACCACATCAACTCTTGTCTCATCACACATCGCAATTCACAAGTATTAACCTTTAACTCTCGTTCCTCACAATAACAAAAATCATGATTCCCCGATTGCGATGTAAATGGGCCCCATCGTCTGTCATGCCACATCACCTCTGTTCTCATCGCACTTCGCACTTCGCAAATCTTAACACTTACCTCCCATTTCTCATAAAAAAACTCTTGATTTGCGATTTGTGGTATTAAATGGGCCCCACCATCTATCATGCCACATCACCTTCGTTGTCATCACACATCGCACTTCGTGAATCTTAACTTTTAACTCCCGCTCCTCATAAAAAAACTCCCGATTTGTGATTTGTGGTATTAAATGGGCCCCACCGTCCATCATGCCACATCACCTCTATTTTCATCGCACATCGTACTTCGTGAATATTAAATTTTAACTCCCGTTCCTCATAAAAAAACTCCCGATTTGCGATTTTCGGTATTAAATGGGCCCCACTGTCCATTAGGCCACATCACCTCCGTTCTCATCGCACTTCACACTTTGCGAATTATTGGAGCAGGGTCTCCCAAAGGCTATGACTTTTATCCATTTTTGTATAATTTTGTATTTTTTAGTCTAATGCAGGGGTTTTGGGGTGGGTCATAGCCCCTAACGCATTGTAAATGGGTCAAGGGTAGACCAAGAGTCCGCAAACCACAGTTTGCGGACCATTGGATGCGTATGCTAAATCGCTATAAATAGATGAACCTTTTTTAAGTCATAGGTAGGAATGAATAGAGATTGATGCAAAGTACGAACTGTTAGATCTGTGGTAGGGTTGTTTGGGTTAGGGCTCCTGCTAGCTGTGTGTGCGGAGATCCTCTGTCCTATTGTGTGCGTACCCTGCTGGCTGTGTTCGCAGGTGGTAATTTGGGGAATGTAAGAGGATTTTTGGGTAATGATATAGATGTGCGAAAGTATTGTGGATATTTGATGTTATCTGGATCTGTCTTGTTATGGTTGTTTCAGACTTGAGTTATATGATGATGTATCTGTTAGTAAGCTACAAACTGTCTGTGTTATGGTAAATGTATATGTGATCTGTTAATCTGCTGAAAATATATTGTTATATGATTATAGCTAATAGTACGCACGTGGATGCGAGCCTATTGTTTAGATCTGATAAACTATATTCTGGTTATTTATTGAAACTCCTGTGAAAGACCTCTGGCTGTATAGATCTGATAGTTGCGAACCTGCTTGACTTACCTACTCTCTCCCAGGGTGCGGAAACCTGGTTCCAGCACCCTCCCATACTGCTTCGAGTGAGACTTTGGCCTGCGCAAGCAGGTCACTACCAAAAGGGCCAGTAGTATAGGGGTTTTTTGGCAAAACTTGACCTCTGAACCTGGGTCAGGACCCCTCTAGCCAACAAATGGTTCCATTGCCAGGACCGGGAGCATTTTGAGAGAGATCGGGTAATGCCAAGGCCGTATTGGAAACATGAAAGAAAATAAATCGATGAATGGTTTGAAAAACAAGTTCAGGAATTCGTAGTAAAATAAAACCACAGTAAGAAGTTGACCGCCGAAGAGTGGAAGAATAAGTATATTTTCATGGAGATCTACAAGATCTTCTTTGTAACAATTGCGATCGAGCTCCAGGAGTGGCTCGCAAGGCTGGTCAAATTTTAGAAGTGTTGGAAAGACAAGCGGGTCACACAGTGGACCTAGAACGAATCCTGTAGCTAGAAGAGATCGACAACACCATTACTCGCACGATAGATCACTGGGTGGACAGTGTGATAGGAGGATTTGTGACTGAATTTGTAGTCGATCAATTCGTATCCTACTCAGAAGTGGAGTGGAGGTTCTTCAAGAGTTTCCAAGGTAAGTTTTTGAAAACTTTTCCCTTACGAATTAAGATCTTGTTGTGCGAAAAAAGCATTTTGTGTAGCCATATGGAGTCAATGAGCTCCGACCAGAGCAAGGGCACAACGCGCAGTGGTAAGTACTATAGAAATAACCAAGAGGGGGATCGATCTATCTACAGTCCAGTAAGAAATTTTTCTACGCATAGCCCTCCGTCGATGCGACCGTCGAGCCCTCATAGGGGTAAAAACTCACCTCCACCCCCACTAGAAGATGATATGGCTACGCACATGAAGCTACCTACCTTCAAAGGCATGGGTGATGAGGACATGGATTAGTTCTAGTTTTTCACAGGATCGGTATGGACTACGCAGAACGTAGTAAGCGATGTGGTGAAATGGGCACAATTATCCCTTTCTTTTGAAGGGAGAGCACTGGACTGGTACATGGGATACATTGACCAACATGCAAATGCAACTATTGAGGAAATTAAGCATGTGTTAAAATAAAAGTTCAAGAAACCTAATTCCTACTCTCAGATAGTAAATGACTTGAAGGAATTCAAGCAAGGACCGTCTGAGTCTGTATGGGAAGCAGATCAGTGATTAAAGAAAGTGATCAAAGAATGAGGATTCTAGTATGATGACAGGCAACACACGGAGTGGTTTAGTTCTATGTTGCTACCCCACCTGCGCGTACCTATAGGTCACCAAGCCATTAAAACACAGGAGAAGGCCTTGGAGGTTTCCTTGAAACTGGAAGTTGCGCCAAGAGATGATACCCAGTTAGGAGTAAAACAAATACAAGGCCAGCTAGAAGCAGTGCACATGGAGATGCAAAATCTACGCAAGGAGCGAGGGATGGAGGCCAACCCCGAAAGATGGTGCATACGATGCAGGGTGAATGGCCACACCAAAGATAATTGTCTGCTGCTTGCAGACTACATCCAGGCCGGGGGACCCAGCCCGTTGCGCCCTAGGGAAGCTATAGGACTACGTGGGCTGACACTATGGTTTGATGACTGCCGCGTTGCTGGACTACATGATACCAACCACTACCCCCTCCTTGCCGCATATATTCCAGAAGTAAAACAACAGTGGTGTAGGTTTTGTAGGTCTGTAGGACATAACGAATAGAACTGCTGAACATATGATCTAATGATCGACCGGGGAAACCTATATAGGGTACAGTTGGACCCCTCATCACCTGGATCTCTCGCAGGTATAGGAGGATCCCTGGCCAGGGGTAGGTGAGGGGGACGAGGAGGAAGCGCAGACAGGTTTAGAGGCCAATTAATCTACTATAATTGTGGGGAAATAGGTCACTTTGCGAGGGACTGCACGAACCCAACTCAGAAATCCTACAGATATTGTAGACAATTGGACCATGTGATGGAGGACTGCCCAATTCTGATGGCCAAGGTATAGGAAAAGCAACAAAATCCTACACAGAATGTACAATGGGTGAAGGCGGAACCTCGTGAAGAGGAACCGAGAATTAATATAATAACGCGTAGCGCTATGGCCACCAGAGGGTCTGCGGAAGGAGCCGAGACAGAGTCTCTGATCCGTAAAGCAGCTACTAAAACGAAAGGTGTGGGCTTCCATAAGGAGAAGGAGACCTCTGTCGCAGCTCGGCAAGACTGTGCTCAAAACGAGACATCGGCTTCAAAAAATGGAATCGAAGATGAGGTCAAACCATTCTTGCAGGCATGCATGAATCTGCTGCGCAATCAGCAGGCTGTAGAAAACCTCCAAGCCCTACTCGACGGTTGCATAGGAAAAGCAGACCCAGTCACAAATATTAAGGATGTACACAAAATTTACAAGCAGAAGAGATGCACTGGCTGCAAAATGTGATTAACTGAACATATTGGTGATTATGAGATGGAATAGGTAATTCTAGAACTAGGGATCAGATGCGAATGTACTACCTAAGCAGACTTGGCAACAAATGGGAGAACATAAATTGGAATGGTCTACTATCTAGCTGCGCATGGCTAATCAATAGAAGATCATACCACTGGGGAGATTTTCAAAGATGGTTGTAGATATCATCGAGGCTAAGGTACGAGCTGGCTTTGAAGTGATTCATATTGTAGAAGATGCGGACCCTTACCTAGTGCTCCTGGGATTGGATTGGGCCATTGATATGGGTGGAATTATCAACTTGAAGAAACGAAGCATGGTGTTTGAAAGAGAGGGGACTTGGGTGATCATACCACTATACCCTGCAGAAGGAGAAAGTACATCGAGCTAGCGCATGAGGAAGATGGGATGGATCACATCTATAAGCTAACTGCGAAGGACAAAGACTGGATCAACCCTATGACTCATGGTACACCTTGCTGGGAGAAGGACAACAAATGCATCTATGAATCCGACGAAGAATTAGAAGATTGGAAAAACTGACTGCAGGAAATCTCTACACTACGCTGCCTACTAATTACCAGGGATTTATGGTATGTATCTTCCGAGGTAAGAGAATTACCCTGCTTTGATGGCTCTGGTAGTATAAAGGAATTTTTGCGAACCTTCGAAGCTGAGGTTCCCAGAGAATGAAGGCTATGGGCTCTTAACCGGGCTATGCACGCAGCGCCTGCGAAATGGTGGTAAACATATAAGGGGGTGTTCCAGGAATGGGAGAAATGTCGGGATATGATGTTACTAAGGTTTGAACCTTCGACCAATGTGCACGTCAAGAGATTCCAGGGCCCAGGAAATCTGCGCGAACACTTGTTCACTTGGATGGAGAGATGGTGCGACCGTACTACAGAAGAATGGCTTAACTTGTTTATTCATGCCTTGGGACCAATCCCTGCTACCTGGTATCTCGATGCGGAGCTATGTCAGCGTACCTGCTAGTGGACACCCCTAAGAGACGAATTATTGGGGACATTTGGGTTAACCGGAGGATTAGAGGTGCTTGAGGAAGCTCTGTAGACTCTCGACACCATTGTGATTGGTGAAACCAGCCCTGACATAGTAAGAGGAGGACCCACATGGGGAACATAGATTTAGGATAATGTCGAGCTCCACAAGGCCACCATGGAAGTTTACGACGCAGATCTGCACAAGGTCTCGATCATAGCATCAGGGGAGGAATGCACAGTTGCGAGACCTTCGATACATAAGGCGGCTAGTATGAAACCACTAAAACCATGAAGCGTTAATACGACAATACCACGCAAGCGGGTTATGACTGGGAACTATTGGGATGATGGTCTAGTAGGAAATATTACGAAACTAATCATGGAGTATCTAGATAAGTGTTCAGGACCTAAGAAGGTCACGGTGAACTTAGGTGGTATGCACATCACTCTTAACTCAAATGCGCAGCCGGAAGAACATCGGCCTTATCATACGCAGAGGGTGAGGGAGGAGATCGGTAATACACTCATCGCACCAGTCACACAGGTAAAGCCCACGACTATGAAGCTGTTGCATGAAATCTTGGGACATATGGGCTACTACAGAAAATATAGTCTAGGATACACACTGATCACTGAAATTTTGAAAACAATGCTTAAGCATGATATTTCATTAAGTTGGGATGACGTGTGCCAAAAGAGCTTTGAACAACTCAAGAAAAGGATGATCGCTACACCTATTCTCACTTCTCTTGATTAGGCGACGATATTTCATAAGGATACTTTAGGAATCGCCCATGAAGTAGGTAGTACAAAAATTGGCACCAGGGACAGTAATCACACAGTCACATGTACTAGTCGAACAATCTCGGGTGCGAAATGCAATTATGCCACCACGGAAGGGGAAGGGTTGGCCCTGACCTACGAGCTACAGAAGAATCAATGCCCTTTGTTAAGACGCCACTATAAGATTATTACAGATCATTGGGTTTTAGAATGCCTAAGGAATATGACTATGTTGGGGGGGGGAAGTTTGTAGGTGGCTACTGCTTTAGGAATATGATGTTGAAATCACCGTCAAGCCAGGAAAGTTGAGTACGGAGTGGGATCGCTTGTCCCAAATTGAGATGGGCAAGGAAGGATTACCTGATACGCAGCTGTTCGCCAGTAGGATTGTGGATGCGCGTTTTACTGAGATCTCTCCATGCCTGACCACAAGCATAGTACCTGCTGAATATTCGGTACGACAAAAGGAGTTGGTGCATCGAGTGGTGGAATTTATCAACATCGCACCTCATGAATTACTACGCAACGATGGCCTAAAGTATGTAAACTACAAAGATATAACAGGGGGTCACTATGCAGGTAAGACGACAGCGCAAGAGGCCTTGAAGGCTGGGCTATGGCAACGCAGAATTTCATTTGGAGGGAATCCTAGCAGAGTGAAGCCAGTGTGCGGGCAACACAGGAGGATTGTTCGGAGTACAAAGGTACGCTGGGATTGCAGGGGTACGCTGAGCGCACCATGAGTGAAAAAAATAACCATTCAAATAGTCAAATTGGGTAAAAAAAACAAATTACCATTGGATGGAGCGGGTGGCCTACATTTAATGTGATGATTTTGGGAGGATTTTTACCATTTACTTGATGGTAAGTCCCACGTGAAGTCTACCCTACCGTTGGGCAGTACCCAAGGCTATAAAATAGGTGAGATAGATAAGACACAGGTTCTATATTTCTCAAATAGCTTGTACTTAGCTTGGTTGTCCTGGACGAAGTTGTGCTGTAAGAAATTCTGTGCCGCTAGCATCTCGTTTATGTCTGAGCAGCCTGCCCCCTCAGGCAGTAGCAATCTTGAGTTCATATTTCACACCAGAATGACAGCCACGCACCCTGCTGAACTCTCAGAGCTAGTAACCTCCGTAGACCAAGACACTGAGGAAGTGGTGGAGGTCAAATTTGAAGTCGAAGAAATCCTCTCCACACCCAACCCTACCACCAGGAAAGGAAAAGAAAAAGCTCAGGGCTCAAGCAAGCCCCTGAAGCCTATGAAATGGGCCGTAGGAAAGCCCTGTACCTCCCCACAAAACGTGAAATCCCTGAGGGCTTCTCAGGAGGATGCCTAGCCCATCGAGTTGATCAACTGGTTGCCCCCCTTCATGCGACCACGCAGGGAATCGACGCGCACACCAAAGAACCTCAATGGCTATATCACCTTCCTGTAGATGCCGCTGACCCCGGGGGAGGTCCCCATCATATGTGAACCTTTTGGTTGCCTTCATGAAGTTAAGTTCGATGATCATTATTTGGCCAACTTTGAGGCCTTCCATGAGCTCACACCCAACGCTGGGTACATGGTTTGGCGAGGTCCAGGCTCCTAAATCTGCTTAGGATGCCCCACTTTGGACACTACAATGTAACAGACCAGCTCGCACGACAATTTCTCACACTAATTCATGACGGATGCCTGTGGATCTAGGACAGGATCCCCATTGTCGCTGCACTCATGCATTGGATTACTGGTCTCCCCATGAGCAGCCCGAACCCCTGGAGTGCGCGGGTAAGAAATATGAGGGGGAGACTGCTGAGTTTGTGCACCAAAAATATCATGTGGACCGTAATACTTGGGGATTTATCATCAAGACCATAAGTGACCAAGGTACGCAGTTGGGTACCATGCTGTTAGCATGTAAAATGATGAGGAAGTGTCACATCACCTCTGTTCCAGCCTATGTCATTCGGTTAGCCAGCCAACGTGCGAAAGGGTTATGTTTTAACTGGGAACAGTATTTGTGCGAGGAGTTCCTAACCAACGTTCGTGAGTCCTAGGAGCAGGGTCGCGCCTTCTGTTACTCTTGGTTGATGTTTCTTATAGCATTGGTTGCCTAGGAAGCTCTTGCAGAGTTCGTCCTCCCTGAGATTACCCTGTACATGTGCGAAGGGGATCGCTATGCACACTTATGGGATTCCACGGATCCACAATGGCTCGAGGACAACTATGTGTTTTGGGTCCTCTTTCAAAGTAGCGTGGCCATAAATATTAACTCTTGACCACGGTTGTCCCCTGCCATGTACGATAGATAAAAGGGCATTGCCGCTTTTTAGGTCACTCTACACAATGTTCAGATTAGAGTGCACAAAGAGAAAGCCTGGACTTTGCTTCCTTATATGGTGATGGACGAATAAATCGACAACATCATTGTGCTTTGCCCCCCTAACTGGAAAATTGGCTTCAACACTGGTGTGAAGGGCATTGGAAGCACCAGCACGTCCCAAGTCAAACCCCTTGTTGTCGTCCTAGATATCAAAGGTATGCCTAAGAGTACCAGACAAGACACTGGTGTAGCCACCCAAAATGTTGCGCAACAGTAGAAGGATGTCGAGGCAGAGACCCAAACGGACTCACAGATCGGTTTAGGTACAGAAGGTCTAGATACAGGCGGACCTGCCTCCCCCCGCAACATGAAGCGCACAAGCGAGTATGTCAGAATGCCCCGCAAAAAGCAGCGATCTCAACGAGCAGAATGAGATGAAACAATCACATTGAATGACGGAGACCTGGAACAAATTGTTGATGCAATCACCCTGGCCACGGAGGATAGATGGACTTCCATAGAAGAACAGCAGCGGGCCACGGTCGACACAATTTAGGATGAGTTGCGAGCGCTACAATTAAAGACATACAAGTTGCAGATTAGTGCGACCCTGGTATGCCCACCCTCCACTATCAGTAGCGCAACACTAGTTACAGATGATAGCTGCCTCTATTCTCTCCCTAGCACAACTCTGGTGCTCATTCAACTCGACCTGGGACTTCAAATCCAGGCCAGTACAATAGTCCAGCTGAACTTAGCTCGGCTCCCCTATGAGGCCTTGCAGGGTCTTCACACTATTGTATTTCATAAAATCCACCATCGGGACCAACAAGTGCACCAACAGCTTGACGTAGCTAAACAAACCATCCTTGAAAATAATGCTGAGCTGTGCCTCGCCATCGCGAAGCACAAAGAACTCGAAGACACGATTCACCGACTTTGTGCAAATATTCCCGCAGAGATCCCAGCATCAGCCACCCCTCAGGAAAAAGTAGAAAGACTAGTCGCAACACTCAAGTCCTCCCGAGATGAAGCTTAGGTTTTCAAGACACGCATGGAATAGCAGACCGCAAATCTGTAGGCAAAGTTATACCCTGAAACACCTCTAGAGGTCTGAGCCCAATGAACTGTGCTTGTCACCACAACTAAAAATGTCATCACGAGGCAGATCACGCAGGGAGCCCAGCTATTAGAGACCGCCATGCAGCTATGGAATAAGGTCCAATGTGATCCAATATTGCAAGCGATAAACCAGGACCTGCGACAAAAATAAGAAGAGTTTGAGACAATCAAATCCACCTTGCCCACTCTGGTACCTGATTAGCGCTTTCAACGACTACGCACCAGCCAAGCGCTCCAAGCGAATATTGATGACCTTCATCAAAAGAACAAGATCCTTGGCGACTGAATGAAGCCGTGGGCTGATGAAGCTCTCAAACTTTCACAGGATGTGGATGTTTCTATCAAGCAGTTAAACCAAACTTTGGAAAGTGGCACTGCCACGACTGAAGGACCGTTGTTAGAGAAGTTGGTTAACATTGCATAGAATCCAGTTGTCTAAAGCAAAGGCATACTACCTCCATTAGATGAGGAAATTAGAGTATTGCAAGTGAATATCGAAGCCCCACTGGCATAGTGACTTAGGACGAGTCACAAGATTGTGTTGGGGGACTGTTGGAGCAGGGTCTCCCAAAGGCTATGAATTTTGTCCATTTTTGTATAATTTTGTATTTTTTAGTCTAATGTAGGGGTTTTGTGGTGGGTCAAAGCCCCCAACACATTGTAAATGGGTCAAGGGTAGACCAAGAGTCCGCAAATAATGGTTTGTGGACCATTGGATGCGTAGGCTAAATCGCTATAAATAGATGAACCTTTTTTAAGTCATAGGTAGGAATGAATAGAGATTGATGTGAAGTACAAACTGTTAGATCTGTGGTAGGGTTGTTTGGGTTAGGACTCCTGCTGGCTATGTGTGCGGAGATCCTCTGTCCTGCTGTGTGTAGACCCTACTGGCTGTGTGCGCAGGTGGTAATTTGGGGAATGTAAGAGGATTTTTGGGTAATTATATAGATGTGCAGAAGTATTGTGGATATTTGATGTTATCTGGATTTGTCTTGTTATGGTTGTTGCGAACTTGAGTTATATGATGATGTACCTGTTAGTAAGCTACGAACTGTCTATGTTATGGTAAATGTATCTGTGATCTGTTAATCCGCTGCAAATATACTATTATATGATTATAGTTAATAGTACTCACATGGATGCGAGCATGTTGTTTAGATATGGTACACTGTATTCTGGTTATTTATTGAAACTCCTGTGAATGACCTCTGGCTATATAGATATGATAGTTGTAGACCGGCTTGACTTACCTACTCTCTCCCAGGGTGTGTGTTGAGGAGGTAAATCCCCTCTGCGGACAGAGGCGATCCCTACTAGCCCAGCAGGGGTCTAGCAACAAACAAACAATGTTATGACGCAAGTTCCTAATTACGAATGAAAAGGCTGGAGATAGGAGCCTACCTGGATTCCAACGCTAGGATCTGAAGAAGAAGCGTCCCCGTTCCTCAGCCTTGGCAGATCACAATTCCCCCACTATCTCCGCGGATGAACGCCTGCACATGGAAGAAACGAACAGATACAAGCATAGAAACCAGCATACGTAACTAAACATCAGTCAGAAAGGACGTTACTCACATTAACATGATTGAAAAAAGAGTGGAACCATAATCATAATCATCTATTAAATAACCAGCGAAGAGAGATTACAACCAAGTTCTGATGTCGCAGTCTCCCTCGGACGGGTCTCCAGTCGTCCACGTCTCGCAAAGCTCACCAAGGAAAGGGAAAACCTCTCCAGAGTCTCGTGACAATGGTCTCCTTACTTGAGTCAGCCTTAAGGGAAAGAGAGGATTCTTTACAACACAAAGGCTCTTGGGAATATGGAGATTCAGAGCTTAGGCACTTCCAGACTAGCTTGCCATGGATTTGAGCAGGCTTTTATAGATGGGGAAGGAGGGAGTTTGGATCCATATTATTATGGGATTGGCCCTATCAACAAGGAAGGTTCCATGGGAGGTGGAAAAACCACTTCCCTCCATAGAACTCCCGCAGCCAAACCTCCCAACTCAAGATAGGCAATGGTTTGTGAGTTTGTTGGAACTCAACTTCCGCCATCCTTATTTAAAAAACAATCCCTAAATTGGGTGGCGCGACTACGGCTCTATGACAGAGCGCCAGTTGGCGCGACCTCTTTGCAGGATTTTCCCCATTGGCGCGAGTACTGAACTGCCTGCCCGCGCCAATGCCAAAAGGGATGTTTTTCATGACTTTTGCAAGGAGATGTCTCAAGGGCAAATGAGGCTCATGCTCAGAGGACTGCATTGATGATGTTTTCAAGGCATGACAATGTTCACAGGTCACAAAATGGGTCCTATCAGGTATGATGGGGAATGGTAAGGACGGGTGACAAATATCGTGTAACAAAGGTGGAAACCGGTTTGGACACCCTCCATACCGCTCTCTAGTGAGACTTTGGCCTGTGCAAGTAGGTCACCGCCGAAAGGGCCCTGAGTCAGGACCCCTCGAGCCAACACAATTCTTAACACTTAGCTCCCATTTCTTATAACAAAACTCCCAATTTGCGATTTGCGGTATTTTTTGGGCCCCACCTTCCCTACTACGTCACCCTCCACTCATCGCACATCGCCCTTCACAAGTTTTAACACTTAACTCCCATTTCTCATAACAAAACTCCCGATTTGCGATTTGCGATCAGCCCCACCTTCTTGCCACATCATCGGCCTCATCGTAAATTGCATTCCCTCCCACTTGTGTCTTATGTTTAAATGTTCCGACCTCGATTTGTGATTGCAATATATGTATAAAGGGTTTTTTCTCCTCCTGCTCATCTAATAATCTCTCCCGCTAAATGAAAATCCACTATCTCTTTTAATCCACCTTCATCCCTATGACGACAAACAAGAAACAAAAGGAAAGGAATAGCAGCAGAGTTTCTCTGAAACATATTTCTATCGTTACTCTCAACACCAGCGCATTTCCACAAGGCACCAGGTAGCATTCAAGGAACAACCACACGTCACTTTCACCGTTTTTTACACTTTTTATGGAGTTGGTTGCACCAGAACAAAGGATGAGTCTTCCTATTGACTCCCACATCATACAACCACTTCGAATTGTTAGCCTTTGATGTTGTTTATTTTGATTATGTCATAGCACTTTGTATTAAAGTTTTTGGATAAGCCTCGTCTCTTGCACGAGATGGTAATAACTTTTAGGAACATATTTACTCCTTTTGTGGGGATGAAAGTTTTATATTTTTGTATATATATGATTAGTACTCTCTTTAGTGAATGAAATAGACAGAAACTTCTGCGGACTTAGTACCATCTAGTTTGTGTATTATCAATTTCCACTTTTGTTTCCATATATTATTATCTTCAGTTGTAGTTTGCAATTCCTCATGCTGTTATGAGTTTTTATCAGTCCCTTGACATGTTCATGTGTTTTATCAATTTTTTTTAGTCTCACACAGTGAGCCTTCTTGGTAAAATAGATATATAACAGCGGAAATAGCATCACTCATGACAATTATATTTTATAATATTTCAGTGAGAATATTGTAAGACTAGAAATAACTTTCTCTTGATAAATATTGTTAAACTTCTGCTTGTTTTAATTTCTACCGAATTTAGTAGATTTCTACTTTGCAGACCTATTGTTTCTTCTCTCATTTTACATTTTCTCCTCCTCATAGGCTACAAACTCACTCTTTGCTACCACATCATGATCCAATACCCTCATTAGTAAAACTGTGGATTTGACTGAAATCTCTTTTCAGTGAATAAGAGTTTAAACCACCTACCAATCTCATAAAACAATTCATTAAATTTCTTAAGATTTTAGGATGTTTATGGTCAGGCACTAGATGTAGTGCAAGTGTTGATTCCAGCGCCAACATCTTTTGGTGCGTCTGCCGGGAGACAAAGGCCTTGAAATCGAGTATTCTCCCGATGTATCTTGTTTTGAATTGCTGAATGTCAATTCTTAATGGTGAATAAGAATTGATGACTTGAAGAAGACTACAAATAAGCTCACCTGACGACCCCACAAAGAAGAAAAGGGGTTTCAAATCTTCCAACTGCAAGGAGAATTCAGAGATCACCTACTGTGAACCCAGTTGCAGACCCGGAGAAGATTTTTAAAGATGCAAAAGGAAAACAGTGATCAGTTGAGGCCACATCTTAGTCAGTGAAGAATGTACACAAAAAATACATTCCAAAGTAAAAGGTACCCTCATCTACTTTAGAACCAAAAGAAGTTTCAGTTTCAAAAGATCTTGCTGAAAAATCTAAAATCGAAACTGATTCCCTAGAAGATAAAGTAGATGTTGTTAATATAAGCTCAGCTGAAATTTTTTCTCGTTCCTCAATTGGTAAATCTGAAGTAAGCACTATTTCAGTCAAAGAGGAAAAAATAGAGTTATTAAGTATCAATAAGGAAACATAAGAGTTTGTGCTAATTGAAGGGGAGTTAGAGCAAGTATTGGCAATTGCACCTTTTCTTGATAGGGATGTTTTGACTGAAGAAGATTTTAAGACCATTTTAAATTTCCTCCAAACTCATCCTGAATGCCAATATTTCATCACTCCTCAGTAAGAATATTTTCCTTTATCTATAAATATAGCTGTTGGGTCGTCCCCTTCTCATCCACTAGAAGAGAGTGTTCCTGAAGACCTCACATTCAACTTATCTGACTTCCTAGCCCATAAAAATAAAGTTGAATTAAACTCATCCCCTCAAGAGATAAATTTTGAACCTGATTCTTCTGTAGAATGTGAATTCAACACATCCTCTGTTCATCTCTTTGAGAATCCACTATTTTCAGACCCTAAGCCTGAAGAATCGGCCCAAGATTTCCAATTTTCTGCTGCCCTAAATCAGATTCATAACCCACAAATTGTAATTCCTATTTCCCAAACAGCGACATCAAATGGTCATCCATCAATTTTACATCAACAAAATATGGCTCAACCTGCCCTTACAAGGATGCAGCAGATATTGGCTGCAAGATATGCTCCACTTGCTCTTCCTCAACCTTTGCATCCACTCCCTCAAGGAGATTACTTGAAATATCTTCCAAAATACATCGGGGAGGTAGAAGGAGTTTCTGCTAAGGAAAATTTAGCGGCTTTCTATAGTTATGCTGACAACCAAAATGTCGAACATGAAGATGTCTGGTCAAGACTCTTTGTTCAGAGCTTGGATGTTGAAGCTCGTAAATGGTTTAGAAGTTTGCCTCCAAACTCAATAACATGAATTGATGAATTGAAGGAAATATTTGTAAAGCAATGGGGTGATAGGAAAGACTATGTGTACTACCTTACATAATTTGGAACTCTGAAGAAGAAACCAGATGAGTCATTGGCTGATTTTACCAAGAGGTTTAATAAGATTTATCAGAAAATTCCCTAAGAAATTAAGCCTCCTGAAACTACAACTATGAAAAATTTTGATAATGCTCTAGATTTTGAGTTTTATTTATGGTTAAGGGCTGAGAGAGCACAGAAATTGATGGATATGCAAGAGGCTACAATTGGAGTGCAGTCTAAGCTCATGGCTTCTAATATGTTGAAAATGGAGGAAGAAAAGGCAATAAAAGACAAAAGGAAGATGAAAGAAGAAAAACCTTCTTCTTCTAAGTCTCTTACAACGGAAGAAAAGATTGATCAAATGTCCATTTTAATCAAGGAACTTGCCTCTAAGATGACAAAATTAGAGCTTGAAAACAAACCAGCTACTAGAGCCAATCAAAATGAGGCAAATAGAAATTAGGCTTCCTTCAAGAGGCCTTTTCAACCTCAACTAATATTACAACGCCCAAGAAGGAATGTTGATGATCAAAATGTTCAGCCTCCTTTGAATAATTTTGCTAAAGAATAGTAGCAAGAACATGAGGAAGAAAATGAAGAAATAAACCTTGTAGGAGAAACCTCACAGTCAACTTGTTTGACTTTGCAAGAATATGAATACCAGTCAAGGATTTATTTGTTTTCAGATGATGAGAATGTCCAAATTTATGCATAAAATGATAAAAAAAAGCAAGAAGCTCAAAACATAAATGATCCTTTGAGGTCTAAAGGCCATGTTCAACAACCTCAACAAAAATAAGATTCAGAGAAACAAGTTGCCAAACAGAAGGCCAAAGTAAATGAGGTTCCTCCACTCCAAAATTCTTCCCCAATTGTCAAAATCACTACAGAAAATAAGGAATTAGTTCCAATTTATTTTAGTTTCAAATATGAATTGCATAAAATCAAAATTTTGGTCCCACTTCTAGAATTGTTGAAAAATCCAACATATAAAGAGTCTTTTAAAAGTTTGCTTCAGCCACCTCTCGCCCCCGACTCAATCAACCTTGAGGATGAACATCCCACTATTTATCTAGGTTGTCATGTCCAAGATCAAAATGATGAAAACTCAACACCTTTCTATCTGTCACTCAATATACATGACAAATTGTTGCATAATTGTCTGTTAGATTCTGGCGCTTCTCACAATCTCATGCCAAAGAAAGTGATGGTTGAATTGGGATTAGATATCACCAAGACATACCATGACCTCTACACCTTTGATTCAAAAAAGGTCAAGTGCCTTGGAGTAATTAAGGAATTGGTTGTTTCTCTTACCCAACTATCTATGAAAAGCTTAGTCATGGACATTGTAGTTGCAGACATTCCTTCTAGATTTTGGATGCTACTTTTCAGATCTTGGTCTAAGAAATTGTGAGGTACCCTTGAGATGGACATGTCATATGCCACCATCCCACTGTTTGGAGGGGAATTCAGAAGGCTGTATAGGTAAATCAAAATGGCCTACATCATTAGTGATTAGCATAATCCTTCAAACCATCCCATATATGCTAAAGAAAAGGAATTGGGGTCATCAATACTACACCTTGCTGCTGATGATAACAATTTCCAGCCTGAAATAAGTGAAAAACAACACTTTCAGGGTACAAATGAGCAGGATTTAGAGGGAGGACAGATCTGGAATTTGTACTTTGATGGAGCCTCATCAAGAGAAGGATAATTAGGAGCCAGTGTATTCCTCTTTTCTCCTACTTAGCAAAGGGTAACTATATCATATAAACTACAATTTTCTACCACTAACAACACTGTTGAATATGAGGCGCTTGTGCTGGGAATGAAGGAAGCGAAATATTTGCGAGCAGAGCAACTAATTGATTTTGGTGATTCAGAGTTGGGGATAAAGCAGGTGAGAAAGAACTACCACGTAAAAAATTCCATGTTGAAAAATTATAGGAACAAAGTTTGGGACTTGATTGAGCATTATTTTTCAGCATTTAATATGAATTTTGTCACTAGAGAGGAAAATCAAATGATTGATTCACTAGATATTGCTGCTAGTAATTTCAAAGTTCCTCTAGATGTCAAGGCAACCTATGATGTTCAAATAAAAAACAGGCCTTCAATTCCTGACAACATCAAATACTGGCAAGTATTTGAGGATGACAAGGAAATTCAAAAAATTTTAGAGTGTGTTGAAGAGTTTGCAGGCATACAAATTGATGATGAGTAGGACATTGTTGAAATTCAAAATAACAGGGCTTTTAAGAAAACCATGGCTGGGAAGAACATTATAGATCTGAAATCAAACTATATTCCTAAAGGCCTAGTTCCTTTAGAAAGATTGTTCGATAATAATGATTTTTTTATCAAGCCTGAAAGTAAAGTTGATGGAGAGAGTAAGATAAGGGGTAAAATTGGCACAAAAGATAAACCGAAATTATTCAAAGTGTCCAAATTCCTTTCTCTTGAAACCAAAACAAAATATATCAAGTTGCTGATATTTTTGCATGGTCTTATAGTGAGCTAAAAACTTATGATAGAAGCATAATTGAGCACAATATTTCTTTGAAAACAAATGCAAAGCCTGTACCACAAAAAATCAGACATATAAATCCCATGCTACTCCCAAACATTGACAAAGAAATCAGATAATTATGGGAAGCAAAGATAATTCTGCCTTTGAGATTTTCTAACTGGTTAGCTAATATAGTCTCGATTTGGAAAAATAATGGTGAGATGAGGATTTGTGTCGATTTTCACAACTTGAAACGGTGTTCATTGAAAGATAAATATCCACTACCCAAGATGGATTATATTTTGCAGAAGGTTGTAGGATCCAAAAGATTGTCAATGATTGATGGCTTTTCAGGCTATAATTAGATTTCCGTTGACATGTAAGATAGAGAAAAGACAACATTTACCACACCTTGGGGTACATTCATGTACAACAAAATGACGTTTGGTACGATGAATGTAGGTGCAACTTTTCAACGGGAAATGGATATTGCCTTTGCGGGAGAAAAAGATAGATTTGTAGTCATCTATTTGGGTGACATCACAGTCTATTGAAAATTTGATTAAGACCACTTAAAACATTCGAAACAATTTTTTTACAAATGCAGAAAATTTGGTTTGTCCTTAAACCCAAAAAATTCATCCTTTGTTGTCCAAGAAGGGAAATTATTAGGACACATGGTAATAGAAAGTGGCATCTGTATTGATCCGTGAAGAGTAGAAGCTATTCAGAAGATTGGTTTTCCGTGGAATAAAAAAGAATTGCAGTCATTTTTAGGGAAAATCAATTTTCCGAGGTGTTTTGTTCCTAACTTTGTAGAGTTGATCAAACACATAAATGTCTTGTTGAAAAAAGATGCATAATTTAAATGGCAAGATGAAGCAAAGAATTCATTTTCAACAATCAAGTCTGCCTTGACTGAAGCTCCATTTTTTATTAGTCTTGATTTTGAAAAATATTTTCTATTTTTTTCATATGCTTCAGAAGAAACAATTGCAGTTGTCTTATTACAAAAGAACAAAGAAGGTTTACAACATCCTATTTCATTTTTCAGTCGTCCTTTAAGGGATGTTAAATTAAAGTACAACTTGACTAAAAAAAATCATATGCACTAGTTAAGGCTTTGAAGTCTTTTCGAGTTTATGTGTTGCATTCAAAAATAGTTGCTTTTGTGACCAATATCACTGTTAAAGATGTTTTGCTGTAGCTAGATACAGACGGCAGAAGGGGATGATGGTTGACCAAAATTCTAGAATTTGATATTGAGATCAGACCAACTAAATTGATAAAAGGTCAAGGCTTGGATTTCTTGATGGCTGAATCTAACTACAAGGATTTAAATTTTGAACATAGAGGCATCTGAAGGAGAAGATCAAGAAGGTATTTCTAATTATCCTGAAATATTTCATTCAGATTGGTACAAGGATATAGTATACTTTTTGTTAAATTTCAACTGTCCCCCTGAAATGGAGAAGTAAAAAAGGAGAGATTTCAAATTGAGAGCTGTGAAGTATTGCATTTTGGAAGACCATATTTACTGGAAGGACCTTGTTGGAGTCTTATTAAGATGTGTAGATGAAGTTTAATCCCAAGAGATTATGACAGAGATACATGCAGGAGTGTGTGGAGGGCATTTGTATTGGAAAGCCAATGCCAACAAAATATTAAGAGCTGGCTATTATTGGCCAACTCTTTTCTCTGGTTTTTTTACCAAAGTCAGGCGCTGTGTCGAATGTCAGAAGTTTGCTGGTAAACAGAAATTGCTACCATTACCTCTTATTCCTATTTCAACAGATGTTCCTTTCCAGCAGTGGGGATTAGACTTCATCGATGAAATTCATCCACCTTCATCAGGACAACATAGATGGATATTCAGAGCTACAGACTATTTTACTAAATGGATTGAAGTTGTACCAACCAGGAATGTTGCTGATACGGTAATTATCAAATTTCTGTTGGAAAACATTATGTCAAGATTTGGTTTTCCACAGAAGTTAGTAACTGATAATGCAATGCCTTTAATTCTACTAAGATGTACAAATTTTGTCAGCAATATGGAATTGAATTGAGTCATTCCATGCCTTATTACTCCCAAGGTAATGGATTAGCTGAGTCATCAAATAAAAGTTTGATGATGATCATTAAGAAAATGTTGCCTCAGAATAAGAGAGATTGGGACACTCAGCTAGTACATGCTCTTTGGGCAGATAGGTAAGTGGTAAAAAATAAATTGGAATGTATCCATTTCAGCTTGTATATGGTACTGATGTTGTAATGCCTTTGCAATTAAATCTTCTCGTGATGAAGTTCCTGCAAGATGAAGTTGATGATGAAAATCCAATCCAAAGGAGAATGCTACAATTGATAGAGGCACACCAAATCAGAGAATCACTGATGGATAAAACACAGAAGTATCAGACTAAAGTCAATCTATTTTTGGCAAAAGAGAAAATCAACAGTTTTTTCAGGAGAATGATTTGGTGCTGCATTGGGATGCCAGGAGAGAATACCATGGAAAACATGGTAAGTTTTACAATTTATGGTTTGGACCATCTAGAATTGTTGAAGTTTTGGAAAACAATACTTTTCTGCTCAAACATCTGGATGATGATCAGCTGACTGTAGGCCCAGTCGACGGTCATTTTCTTAAAAATTTCTTTGTTTAGTAAGTTAGTTGATTCATTCCATTGTAAATATCTGATGTGATGTGTCAATAAAAATCCATGCCCAATGGTACTTGTGTATGTATATATGGTCAGTATTGAGTACAATCAATCAATGGTCAGTCCTAGTCATAATTTCCAAGACATCTTATGATTTTAAAGAGTTTTATGGCACTGATTCTACAGTCCTTGAAGCCTCATAGGGAGGACTTCATCCCCAATAGGAGCCATTGTTAGCACATCAATTTTTCAAAGTTTTTTCGAAGGCTTTTCATCATTATATAAGGAATCAATCTGCCTTTTCAGTTCGGTTGTAAGATGAAAGTGTCGCTGTCCAAGTATAATGGTGAGAAAATTTCATTTCTACCTTCATTCATTTCAATTCCCCTTTTTATGTTTCATTTTTCCAAAAAACCCAAAGTCCAAAGTTTCATTTCTTTCGAAACCCCTTTTTAACTATTAAAATCCATTTTTATAGTTAAAGAGCAGCTTTACCCACACCACAACAAACTTTTGTAATATCATATATTATATTATATAACTTACTGTACTTAATCATTGTGGACCCCTTACCCTTTCATCGCAATCAGCTTATCGTAGTTTTAACTTTCATTCATGTTACAATTTCCGTCTCCTACAGAAACCCCGATTGGGATATTAAAGTGAGACCTTTCACTGCCACGTCAACTCTTGTCTCATTGGACATCACAATTCGTGAGTCTTAACCTTTAACTCTAGTTCCTCACAATAAAAAAACTACTTATTCCCCAATTGCGATGCAATTGAGCCCCATTGTTTGTCATGCCACGTCACCTTTGTTATCATCACACATCGCACTTTATGAATCTTAACACTTACCTCCCGTTACTCATAACAAAACTCTTGATTTGCGACTTGCGGTATTAAATGGGCCCCACCATCTATCATGCCGCATCACCTTCGTTCTCATCACACATCACACATCACACTTCGTCAATCTTAACTTTTAACTCCCATTCCTCATAACAAAACTCCTGATTTGTGATTTGTGGTATTAAATGGGCCCCATCGTCCGTTATGCCATGTCACCTTTGTTCTCATTGCACATCGCACTTCGTGAATCTTAACTTTTAACTCTCATTCCTCATAACAAAACTCTCGATTGGTGATTTGTGGTATTAAATGGGCCCCATCATCCTTCATGCCACGTCACCTCCATTCTCATCGCACATCACACTTCACGAATATTAACACTTACCACCCATTTCTCATAACAAAACTCTCGATTTGTGATTTGCGGTATTAAATGGGTCCCACCTTCTGTCATGCCACATCACCCTCTGTTCATTGCACATCGCACTTTGCAAGTTTTAACACTTACCTCCCGTCTCTCATAACAAAAATCCTGATTTTTGATTTACGGTATTAAATGGGCCCCACCTTCGTCTTGCCATGCCAGCCTCTGTTCATCACACATCGCACTTCACAAGTTTTAAAACTTACCTCCCACTTGTGTCTTATGTTTAAACGTTCTGACTCCGATCTGCAATTGTGATATATATATAAAGGGTTTTCTCTCCTCCCACTCATCTAATAATCTCTCGCTAATAAAATGAAGCTCCACTATCTCTTTTAATCCACCTCCATCCCTATCACGACAAACAAGAAACCAAAGGAAAGGAACAACATCAGAGTTTATCTGAAATATATTTCTACCATTACTCTTAGCACGAACACGTTTCCGTGAGGCACCATGCAACATTCAAGGAACAACAACACGTCACTTTCATTACTATTTACAATTTTTGTGGAGTTGGTTGCACCAGAACAGAGGAGGAGTCTTCCTATAGACTGCCACATCATACAACCACTTCGAATTGTTAGCCTTGATGTTGTTTATTTTGATTATGTCATAGCACTTTGTATTAAATTTTTCGGATAAGCCTCATCTCTTGCACGAGATGGTAATAAATTTTAGGAACATATTTACTCCTTTTGTGGGGATGACAGTTTTATATTTTTGTATATATGTGACAAACATCTATGAAGTAAGGGTTCCTGGTTTTAGAATATTGACTCATATGATCAGTACTCTTTTTAGTGAATGAAATAGACTAAAAATTCTGAGGACTTATTACCATCTAGTGTGTGTATTGTCAATTTCCACTTGTGTTTCCATATCTTATTATCTTCTGTTGCAGTTTGCAATTCCTCATGTTGTTATGAGTTTTTATCTGTGCCTTGATATGTTCATGTGTTTTATCAATTTTTATTAGTCTCACACTGTGAGCCTTCTTGGTAAAATATGTATAATAACAGTGGAAAGAGCATTACTCATGATAGTTATCTTTTATAATATTTCAGTGAGAATATTGTAAGACTAGAAATAGCTTTCTCTTGATGAAATATTGTTAAACTGCTACTTGTGTTAATTTGTTCCAAACTCAGTAGATTTCTATTTTGTGAACCCACTGTTTCTTCTCTCATTTTACATTTTATTCTCCTCACAGGCTACAAATTAACTCTTTTCTACCACATCATGATCCAATACCCTCATTAGTAGAATTGTGGATTTGACTGAAATATCTTTTCAGTGAATAAGAAGTTTAAAACACCTACCAATATCATAAAAAAAATTATTAAATTGCCTTAGAGTTTAGGATGTCTGTTTAGGCACTTGAAGTAGTCCAAGTTTTGATTCTAGTGACAACAAGTACAACATTGTATATTCCATATGAGGAATATATGCATACTGTAAATATAAATCATGTTAGTTGTGGGAATTGAACCTTGGTGGGGAGGGTTCCATTCCTTCTTCTCAACCATGCGAGATAACCCCAATTGACTCTCTCTCTCTCTCTCTCTCTCTCTCTCTCTCTCTCTCTCTCGCTATATATATATATATATATATATATTGGGGAGGATTCCATTCATTCTTCCCAACTGCGCGAGATAACCCCAATTGACTCTCTCTCTCTCTACACACACACACACTCCCCACCCAAGTTCAATTCCCACAAGTGGCATGCCATATACAATTTTGTAAATAAAAATAATATTAATTAAATTAAACAAAATGTTAAAACAAATTTAGAATTTAGAAAAGAAAAATAAAATATGAAAGGAGGTGATATTTAGAGGTGTGAGTGATTCTCAAAATAAATTTCCCCCAAAATCCAATTTTAGCCCATCCACTCTCCCCTTATCCTCCTCTCTCATCTCCATCCTTCCTCCATTTTTATAGAAATACATGTGGGTTATTCCTAGAATCACCTGTCCGCCCTTCCCACACCACTATCCCCTTTCATGTGGGTGATTCCTAGAATCACCTCTCCGCCCTTCCTACACCACTATCCCCTTTCTCTTCTCCCCATTCTCGCCCTCTTCCCTTCCTATATTGTGGTAGGGGAGGGATGGGGGGAGTGGGGATGATTCTTCCTCTTTTTATTATGGTGAGGGTATGGGGATGGTGGGAGTTGGGAAATCATGTCTAGTATGGGATGGATGGTGGGAGAGGGTGGGGGTATCCCCCCACTCCCACCATCACTCTACTACCATGAAATAGGGAGAGAGTAGGCATATGGAATATCCCCACTCCCATGATTCCTTTGCCACCATGGGATGGGAGGGAGGAGGAAAGAAGTAATGGGAAGAATGGGGAGAGGGTGAAAGGTAGGAAAACAGGAATGTGATTTGTGGGTAGGGGTGATTATGAGAATCATGCTTCCAATACACTGTTAAAAATTATTATTATTATTATTATTATTTTTTTTAATTTTGCTTGAATTTTATTTTATTTTTAATAGGTTTTTTATAATATATATATTATCAAATTAAATCATTATTATCTTTTTAAACTTTATTTTTAAATAAAATTATATATATTTTCCCCCACACACACATGAGGACACAAGCTAGAAACAATAAAATAATAACTAAAAAATATGTCACAAATTGAAACAACATATCTTATAGAAACAAATAGGTTGGGAAAGATACTCGAACATAAATATATATTTTATAAGTTTCAAGTTAAGTTGCATAGTCATTAATTTAGAATGCTCAATATGTATTTGAGCTTAAAAAGGCCAGGAATATTTATAAATAAAGACGTCATTCTAACATACTAAGACGATTTAAGGAAGGAGGTTCAAAAGGTAAAAAAAACAAAAAGAAAGGAAAATGGGAAATAATTAGAAATAGAAAAGCTATTATTAGGGGCATAAACTAGAATTTTAATAATAAATAGGAATATTGAATAGTCTAGGTTCTTTTATGTATTTTTCATTGCTTTCAATGGTTCAAAGGTGTTATGTTAAGTTATATCATGAGTGAAATTTCTATTACTTTTGTAGTTGAAACATGGGAGAAATATTAGTCTAAGGTTCCTCACATAAATGGATTCATGTTGTGGTCAACAAAAAACAATAAATCATATTGTAGAGGGATTGTAGGAAGAGCCTACTATAAAAAAAAAAATTGTTTATCCTCACATTCAACTTCATAAAATAGAGACTCTTAGTAAATACATTTGGATAAAAATATTTAAGATTAATGCTAAGAGGATTTATATTACACTCTCATTTCCTATTTATTAAACACGTTTTTTATATGAAAAACAATATAGATAAAAACACCCTATAATACCCTAGAACAATATATTCACAATCTAAACAATGATGGTAATATATGATTGTTAGGAGGCTTTAATGCTATAAATGCAACTAACCAAGATATTCTTCTAAGAAATGATTCCAACCCTAGTCCTCTATGGCTAGATGAAGACCTTTTTTAGCTAGTAGGTACAAAATAAACTTTGAATACCTAACTAGGAATTTGTTTGGTACCAAGATAACCAGTCTCTGTAATTATCAAGACCTAATTTCATTGGTGTGTATAGGTGGCCAAACTCCAACCAGATGACCTGTGTTGTGGATTATGTGATTTTTGATATATGTGTTCCTAATCAACTAGTAAATTTTGACCTCTTAAATTACCATGAGCCTAACATTGATCATACCCCTTCAACCTTAACCGTAAACGTTTCCATTCAAAAAATCCCCATGTAAAAGAATGTTGAGAATCAAAGGAACCTTATTTTTAATAAAAATAGAGTAGTTGATATCTCCTTATATAATTTAAATAAGATTTAAACCTCTCAACTTATGACAAAAACATGAAAGATATCTTTCATAATTTCACTACAATCCTTTACGTCCATTAACAAGTTCTCTATCAAGGTGTAATGTAAAAAAAATACTAGAAAAACAACCCTTGTTATGATGATGATGTAAAATTTATAGAAAATAAATTAGGGATGGTTTGTATCTTTAAAGATCAATAACTTAAACATGCACAAATCCCTTATTAAAAGGATGAAAATTTTCCATATAAATAGAAAGCAAGAGATGTTGTTGCACTTATCTAAATCAAACCCTAGGAATTTTTGAAGGAAAAATATTTTTTGTTAAAAAATTAATGTGATTCCCTTGAATAACTAGAATTCCTATCTTTAAAATATTTATGGATCCCCTAAAATCGTGAGAACCATTTTGAATGTTCCTATAGAGAATTCAATCTTTTCTCTAGGAGACATAGAGTTTGGGGTTAAGTGGCTCCCAACTTGGAAATCTAAGGACATTGAAGGCTATTGAGCCGTATTTTTAAAATAAGAGGGCCTATATTGATCCCTCACATACATAATATGTTCAATTTAGTATAGAAATAAGTCTTCCCTAGTACTTATATGTAAAGTCTCATTGTATGTATATTTAAAAGTGGGATAAGATAATTCCCTCTAATTATAGGACCATTGTGATTCACCCTTTTGTAGCGGAATTATATAAAAAAAGAATGTTATCCTATGGATGGAAATCCATGACAAAAGAACTAAAGGCCAACTTGGTTTTAGGAGATATCATTCAACTATTGAACCCCTTGTTACTCCCAGGGTCATTGTGGAGAGTGCCACATTAGAAATGATTTCGACACCATTCCTAGGACAAACCTTTGGAAGAGGTTGGAAGAGATAAATGTTTTTCTCGAGTTGAGGGTCGTTTTGATAAGGTTGTATGATAAAAATATTATTTCCAAATTAGAACCACCGAGTTTTGGTCAAAAGATGTTAACTACAATATTAGAGTCAAATACGGTTGTACCTTTTCCCTTTCCCTTGAAAGGAGCAAAGTTGTGTTGGATCAACTCTCTTAGGTATAGTTATCATCCTTCTTTATTTTCATAATATTTTTCTTTTGGTAAGGATTCCTTACAGTCTTGAAAAGCAAATAAAAATCCTCCAATTTTTCTATTCAAATATGGGTATGACTGTTAATATTAACAAAATGAAAATCATGATAATTAACTCTAGAAAGATAAGATGAGATACTTTCATATATGATAACAATAACTTTGAGGTAGTTCCTTCATAAAAATATCTTGGAATTGATATGGACCACATGCTCAACTATAAATATATCAATGAGAAAAGGATAAATGGAGGATGAAAATGTTATTATGGAATTTGAAAAAAATTGTACTTCAACTGGTCTTTGGATATAGGATTTTAAAAAACTCGTCTTCAAGACTCTAGTCACCCATGTTATTTTTATAAGGATTTGAAGTTTTCGGATCCATTATCGTGAGCGAGTTATTGAAGATGATATAATAGATCCAAAAACAATTTATAACTTATAATCTCAACTTAAAGGAAATACACCCTATCCTTTCTTCCTCATTCAAGCAAGCATTTACCCCATTGAAAGCATGGAAATGACTAGGTATCTTATATATAATAAGAGGTTAAACACCATGGAAGACAATATGTTTCTTAAAAATTCTTCTAACTCTAGCCAAAACCACCTTTTTCTCAAGTGGGTATGGTATAAAGATTCCAAGCCTTGGCTAGACCATTAGGGGATAAAGGAGGAGACAATTTGTAGAATAGAATAATATTTAAAATATTATTACATAAAAATTTAAGGAGAAATTTTGGGGTGATAAAAAGTTAGAGGGAAAAAGGAAAGAAAGATAGTAGAATGAGATGGTCAACACAAATCTTGAAAATCAAAACTATTTCTGTATCTTGATTACTGGAACAAAGAAAATAAGCATTGCTGAAATAAAAGAAAATTCTCATGAGCTCCATAGTTGAACTAGGTGTTGGTAAATTCCCAAAACACCATGGGATGAAAGGACCTACCACCTTGATGTGACACTAAGAGGGTCGAAAATTAAAAAGACTTTCTCTTAGGTTGTCTAGCTTATACTAACATTACAACTAAATTTCAAAATATTTATCACAATACTAGCCTTCTTGACCTTTTAACTCAACACAAAAATGGAGATATTGGAATGCTTCCCTTAATTCTGTTAAAGCATAGAAATAAAATTCTAAAGTATTACGAGTAATCTCTTACCTTCTTATGGTAAGAATTGGACTAAATACAAGCAAGAAAAATAAGCAGAAAAGGCTTAAGCCATTCTCTTCTCATTTGTATTGATCTCAAGATATGAATTAATAGTACATAAATTTGATCATTCTAGATCTGTATCTCATTGAAAATTCTTCAAGGGATCATGAAAACATATTATCAAAGATAAGGTTTAAAAATCATACAAATTGTTGTGATTATCCAGGGACTCATAGTCTAACATCCCCCCCCCCCCCCATAAAATCACAATTCTAAATAATTGTATCAATAATTTGTGTCATAATCAATATGAAAATATTGAATTGAGATTCAATGAAGCTATGCTTAAAAAAACACCAATTTATAGAAGTGAACAACTACCTTGTATGAACATTCCCATTCCGTTCTGTTATTATCCAAATAGTTGATTTGATTGATTTAAGGAGAAAAACCACTGTGCTTGAATTCCCAAATGTTGATTGAATTTTGATTGTGATAAGTTTTAAAATCTCTAAGCTTGATATATAATATTCACCATGTCAAGTGCAAGGTGAGATGCTTGTTGAAAGGATCCAAGCTAGAGCTTTGGATTATTTACGTAGTGGTTTTATTGTTTGATCACTAACAATGTTCATTTCATTTGGTGGGTTTTTATATATATTGGATCAATATATTATTTTTCATCCATGTTGATGCTTTTAAAGTGGAAAATTTGGAGAAATAAACTCACATGGCTATTTTTACCAGTGTGTTCCAATTTGGAAAATTGGAGTCATAAACTTTCTAGAAGAAATTTGAGATATTAAATGATATTTTTTGGTATTAAAATATTATTTAGTAAGATTCAAAAACCCAAGCACCATTCTACACATATACCTTTCAAAATGTGCAAGAAAGGCATCAAACAAATTCTTTATACAAAAAACTATGCCACCCATAAGTTGACCTTCCTGTTTTGACCACCATGATTCGAGAGGATGCCACATCAACCCCAATTATTCATGGAAAATGGGATATCCATGTGATAATGATGAAGGAAACTATAGAAAATTTGATATTTTCACTATAGTTAAGATCTGAACGATTCACACTCAACTACTAATAGGCTATCAAGTTGTGTTATAATTGGGCCACTATGAGGAAAAAATATTCCATTCTATTCGAGTGCATTTTGTTACATAGATGAGTAGAGTATCTGAGATTGGATAGAGAGAGAGAAAAAATAGAGTTTTGTGTAATGTAGAAACCCATGGACAATCGTATCTCTCCTTTGTACTTGCGTCCATTTCCATTTAGAGAAAGAGAGAGCATAATAGCCTCACCTTGTAGCTAGGTTTTCTACAATAAGGGTTTCTCGAATCGTAACTTGTGCTCATTGTGGTTTGTGAGTTTTATTTTTCTATTATATATTTCCCATATTTTATTTATTTCCTGCATAATAATAACACAATAATTAATAAATATAGGAAATCTAAGGAAAAATTAACACTAATTGTATATATTTCGGATTTTAAGTATAATTTTACTAGACCTTTTGTGACAAACTATTTAGTGCAATATCAAATACATTTTACGAACCATTTTTTAGTTGAATGATAACCTTTTTCCATTGATATTGGAAATTTTTTTTTTACACTAATCATTTTCACTTGAAAAATATGGTGGTTTTGGATAACCACTAACCAATTTGATTTAAACAATGTGGTGGTTTTGGATGAACACTAACCAATTTTTATTTGAATAATGTGTTGGTCTCTAGTTTCCCACTAACCATATTTACTCCATCAATTTACTACCTCCCAAATTTGTAGGAGAGTTTACTTTTATCACTGTCCTCCCCCCTCGAGGTTTGGAGAGTTCCATCTTTGAATTCAAAGAACATACAAAATTGGATCTAGGTAATGCCCAAAATCATCTGGAATGATTACTTGATAGATTTTTGCTTTTTCCATTTCATATTTTTTTTGTCTTTACTTCTGTCCTGACTATGCAATATAACTTATGTATCTTCTTTACCTCTTGATTCCATATCCAAGAATTTATCCATCCAAAATGGATTATCTTATATATTAACCTACTTCTTCTTTCAAATTTTTTTAGACAAGTGATTTGTCTTCCCAAAATCAAGAAAAGGATGGCGATCGAAACTCTAACTCTCCATATGATCAACCCTTTGAAAATGTTGACACTTATTATGAATATTTTGAACATCTTCTAGGAAATGTCACACTCATAAATCTAGAATATGTAAGTATTTTCCTTTTTCATATCCCATCCCATGTCAATTTCTATTGAATGACAACTCTTACCAATGTTTGATAAACATCTTGGAAAGCGTTGGATGTTGTTTCTTTTGATTCTTCACATTTTATTCTATTGATGCTATCATTTTATTCTTATTCTTGTGATTCATCTTCAATAATTATTTCCTTCATCAATTCATAAAATGATTCCATATCCATTAGGTCTTCAGTATCACAATAAGTATACAACACTTGCATTATGTCTTGTGCGTCATAAGTTGCATTAACCTTTTGCATGATTGAATCCACATTACATGTTGCATCAAAATTTTGGATAAGATCCTCTATATCATATATTGCATAAATATTTTCTAATAGCTCCTCCATGCCACAACTTACACCAACCTTTTGGATGAATTAATCTATATCACAATTGCATTACCTTTTTGTATTAAATCATCTGTGTCATAAATTGCATCAAACTTAGTTGTAAATGTTGCATCAATCATGAATTTAATTTGATATTTGTTTTCCTCTTAATTTTATTTGAATTTCATCAATCAATTAATACTCAATATCTATTTTCCTTTGAATATAATTTGTTGGTTATAGTGTATTAGCCATGTGATATGTCATGTCTTGTTTTTGTTGTAAGTTTCACTTGAGTGATTTAATTTGGTTTTGTAATTCATGGTTGTATGCCTGAAAATCCTTGATTTCACTAGAGGAATTTTATAAAAACTTTTCCATTTACCCATTTTTGTCATGCTTACTTGCAATCATTCACTTGATTATGTGATTATGTGTCGCATTCAGCTGATTTTGTAGCCTAAAACTACATAAGACAGTTAAATGAGTCATAAAAAGTCAAACCATTGTAATTGCACATTAGGGTATGTTATTGTTATGTAATTTCTAATATTGGGAGAATAAATCACAAAAGAAAACATCAAAACCACTTTGGAAGCTGGGATCTAGCCCTGCTAGCTTCAGAGAGGGATCTCTCTTTAAGATTTAACTTTGTTTTGGATAAATACTAGGCTAGTTATGACTGTACTTGGTGATTGTTTGATTTTTATTGATTTGGCTGATTAAATATTTATTTCCCCATTGGGAAATGCAGTCAAAACATGAAATTGAATTTTTGCATCAATTTTTAAAAGAGCTGTAATAGGGCAAGCTAGGTTGTATTTACTGGATTCTTTTAAGATTTTAGATGAATAATGGATTTGGCAGAAGAGTGAATATCAGTTGAGAATAAATATCATTTAAGTATTTTTCAATCTGACTTCAAGTAGAAAAAATTTAAATTGTAAAAGCAGCCAGAATAAGGTGTTTTAAATAACATGTCCTATTCATCAAAATTTCTATTTTACAATTAAGAATTCTGATAAACAGAGAAAGGAAATAACAGTGGAAAACACAGATACAGTAGAAACACTTCACCAGTAATTACACCACATGAATCCTGAGAGAAGTCTTTGTATTATTGATGCTCCAGCAAAACTTAGAATTTACAATTGTGCAATAGGAAAAATATGTTCAGAAACCAACCTCTAATACTTCAAACAACGAAGTATTTATACTGAAATTTACAAAATTGATTATAATAAATGTTGTCTCAACAAATAGTGTATTATTAGCCTAAATCTAACAATAAGCTCTAACTATTATAGAAAATAGGCTCGATGTGGGTGATCTGGAATTCTGGCACTGTATTCAAGGAATTGGTTGATGAGTAAGCCTATTGGTAGGCTATGCTGGTTGTAAAGCTATTTGATGTGTTGTCTTGTGAGATGGCTATAGATGGTTGTCTTTTGTTATCTTTTACTCCTGGAAATTAGTTAACTTATCCCATCGCTCTTGATCTAGGATAGTTAACTTGAAGAACCTCCTTTAGATTTCATCCACCTCAGTATGCTTAGAAAAGTTGGTTTTACCACAAAAACGTGGTTTATCTCATGCTGGACGGAAAGGTCATGAGCTAATGCCTCCAAATATGCTTTCCCTGTCATAGTGCCCCTGATATTTGAAAAATTAGCTACATCCATGGAAATTTCATTCAATTTCTTTACATAATCCTCTCTGGTAATTATTTTGTCATTTATTACAAACAGGGAAGGAAGACCTTTATGATTTAAAGGTTCCATCCTACTGAAAAATCTATTTACATCTATCTCTATGCTATGATATTTTTCCTCCAGTTGTAAAATAAGGTTTCTCTTTGTAAGAACCTTCTTTACCTCCAAAATTGTTTTTGTTCTATTCTCAACTCCTAACTGATCCAAATCATACCTTTTCTTGGAATTTAGGAACTTGATAATGTGGTTAGCAATAGTTGGCATGTCTCCAAGCTCCTCTTTGATGTTTGTAATGGCATAATTGGCTTTCTCTATCAGCTCCTCCTATTGAAATATGATATGTATGTAAGGTCATATTTCATTGATGGACTCTATGATATCTGTCCAAATTATCTCTTTGAATTTCCCCAAGGTATTTCCAATATATGAATCCTTCTCCGACTTCTACAACCTTTCTATTATCTTTTGTACTCTCTGAGTTTCAGCTGCATGTGAGCTATCACTCTTGGAGTTCTGTTCCTCCAAGATTTTCACTTGGACCTGAAACTTCTTTATCTCTTCTATTTGAATTGATAGATTATGCACTCCTTTAGTGAGTTTTTTAACTCCATATGCTATACTTGTTGTAGAAGGAGTGGCTATAGGAATAGTTGTAAGAGGTACAACTTCCAAAGGGACCAATGATAACTTGGTAGCTTGCTCTTTTTCCTTTATCATATTTTCCATCTCTGCTTCCATCTGCCTTAGCTGAGCATTCTTCTCCATGATGAGCTTCATCATGTCTAGTTTCTGACCTTCTCTCTTCAATTTCTTTGACCAAAGGGTCCTTTGTAGCTGGCAGATTTAGTTGTTTCCTCAATGCAAAATTTTTCTTTTTAATCACCTCTTATTCAGCTCTGATATTAGAGGGATCATATCCAATCTTGATTACTAAGTCTTCCAAAGACTTAATCCTTGAATCCTTGGCCAGAGAGGATATTTTTTCCATCTTGAGTTGTGACTGGATGTTATCTAAAGAAACCTGTAATTTAGACAAACTCATAGCAGTGTTACTGAGTGTAGATGAAATCATTTCACCTATCGGCTTATGCATCTCCATTTGATCAATGGGATGTATGTATTTAACATCAAAATCAAATGCAGTCTTTTTATAATCAGTTGATGTCTTGGGTTGAGGAATTTATGCTTGGAGAAAAGCCATCTTCATTTTTCATTTCTTAGAGTCAAAGGCTGATAAAATTCTACTCTATGAGCTAGAAGTCTGCTTCCAGAACTGATTATATGTACTGGTCTTGAAAAATTCATTTTTCAATTTAATCTCCCTGAATGTATAAAAAATGGTATTCTCTTTCTCCCCTGTACCAACTGGGCTAGTTTGAATAACTTGCTACTGATCCTGTGAAGCAGTAGAGGTGGTAGGAGAGAGTGTGGTTTGACCACCTACTTGTGAGGAAGTAGGTGCCTCCTTGGTGATGATAATAACTTCCTTCTCTAAATCATTGCTTGGGTTCAACTTGGGATTGAGTTTAGTACTCTTCCTGTACATGATTGTGAATTATTTGCTGGAAGTTTCAGTCACTGAAGGTGACTTCTCTTCTCTGATCCTTTTTCCTGCTTTCTCCTGTGGAACAGGAGTCTGTGATGTTGAAGTTGAAACTAATTTTTCTTCAACCTCCTATAAATTATTCTTAGTCCATTCTAGTTGATTCATGTACCTCTCAATCTCTGGTCCGTGGGTGTGAATGTAAGGTGTATATTTGTTCTCTACCATTAGTTTGGAGATGGTACCTAATGCATCAAATGACCATGTAAAAATGAGGCTGAATTGCATTTCTTTCAGTAATCTATCTGATTCCTCCCCTGTTTCTCTGTTGTTACAAATGAAGGGTCCTATTTGTGTTTTGATTTTGAACTAATATTTCTTCTTGGTAGATACACAAATGGACCTCATTGGCATTGAGAATTTTCTTGATGTATTCTAGGGAGAAAATCCTCATTGGGAGGAAATTTGGGAGCTTATATGGGGCAAGCTCACATCCATAAATACTTAGCTCTATGTAATTCTGGTAAAGGTACCAGACTGCTATTTTAGTTTGGTTTGATAACTGCAAGACTTTCTTGATTTCTTCACTGATTCTTGGCTCTGAATTGCTACTGAGAAGACTGAGTGTTGGATGTACAAACAATTCTGTGAACTATTTGTATGAGTATTCTTTCTGCTCCATCACCATTGTAGTCCAGAAGATGACATATTGTTGATTTCCATGATCATCCAACTTCAACAATGAAAATTTGAACCTGTCTCCCTAAAAATATAAAAACAAATATACTAAAACAGAGGCATATTTAAATACCTCCTCAGTGTGGAACTTGAAAAATTGTTCATGAATGGAATCTGCAAGGAACTGGCTGAAGTTGAATAAGATATAAAGCTTGGAATCTATGGAGGAAATGGAAAGGAAACCTATAATAGCCTCATATACCCACTGATCTCAGTAATAACCAAGGAGGTAGGAGATGAATTTATTGAACTACTTAGTTCTCTCAGGGAAAATGGAAGATGGATAAGGAGGGAACTTCTTAGGTAGTTGGACATATTCAACTAGAAAAATCTCAAGGGTTTTAGCCCTTTTTGCAAAGTTTGGCTTCTAATATAGTTCAATGAGTGCTTCTTGAGAAAAAAGAGTGGCATTCTTTGTAATAGGGGTCTGCGTCATTTGTTCTATGGTTTGGGTAGTTATGGTGATTAGAATCTCTCCTGAAGGGGAAATAATAGCTCTCTGACTGGGTACATAACAAGCTTGACACTTCCTGATGAATTCAGGGGCACTGTGGGTGTGTGGAAAGATATAATTTGTAAAATTTGCTTCCCAAAGTCCAATGTCATTAGTCTTGTCAATGAATTTGTCTTCAAGCCATCAATACATTTCGAATAATTCTAGCTCACATAGGGTTTCATGGATTTTGTAATCCCGGTCTACCAGAGGTATATGATCAAGGTCAATCGAGGGATGGAGTAGTGGATTCATAGATTCCCCCTGGCTTTGCTTCTGAGGAGGCAGATGAACTCTAGTTTGATGGTGAATGAGAGTTTATGTTAAGACAAATGGAGGTCGGGACTGAGTAAAAGCTCTGCAATGAGGAAAGAATAGCGATAGTTGCAGAGAGTAGCTCGATAGTGATCAAACTGGTTTACTGGCGCTCTGTCAACCTGCATCAAACCTGTATAGAATAGATAAAATGGAAAGGTAAAAGGTTAAACATTGATTAGGCATGAATTGATACAGAGATAGGTCATTTTCCCGTTGATGGTGTTGGGTGTGGAGCCTGATTATCTTGTTTACTTTGTATCACAACATTGGACCCCTGTACCTTAAAAAGGGGCGGCAACGCCGCCCGAAATTAATCGCTGCCGTGGGGGGTCCAGGGGGGGGCGGCAGCGCCCGGCTTCTAGCTTATATGTAAAATTGCCCCTTTTAAAAAGTATAGTAATTTCTAGTCAATCTGGGCCGTTCATTAGGCATATGATCTGACGATAGAAGTTATGTTTAAATTAGGGTTTTTTAACTAGAAGGCAACCCCTCGTTTTTATGAGGGTATTGTATTGCGGCTGTGTATTGTATGTGCATTCTCGGAGCGAGAAATAGAGAGGGAGACTGTGAGAGAACAAAGGATATTACAGCGGATCTGTTGTAGGTTGTGTCTCTTCATTTTGCTGGATAATAGAAAGGAAGGACTGGCTGTTCGGGGTGGACGTAGCCCAAACTGGGTGAACCACGTATATCTGTGTCTCTCTGGTTTTATGTGTTTTTTGTGCTTGTATTTTCCGCATATTTTATGTGTTTCATTGCTCTGTAATATTTAATTTTCTAACAATTGGTATCACAGCCGAAGGTATATTTGGCTGATAAATTCGCAGGAAAGAAGGGTTCCTGGTTCGAGTGGGAGAAATTGCGGACGATGGTAAGTTTAGGGTCGAGAAATTTAACAACCAAAACTTCCCGCTGTGGAAGATGCGGATGGAATATTATCTGTATCAGAAAGATCTGTACCTACCATTGAGCGGAAAAACAAAGAAGCGGGTGACCATGACAGACGCGGAATGGAACATTCTCGATAGAAAGGCACTCAGAACAGTACGGTTGTGTCTTGCGGTGTCAGTCACCTTCAATATTTCGAAGGAAACAACAACAGAGGGTTTGATGCAGACGTTGGCGAAACTGTATGAAAAGCCCTCAGCCTCAAACAAGGTATTTCTTATGAAACGACTATTTAATATGAAGATGTCGGAAGGTGGATCTGTTGCAGACCATTTAAATGAATTTAATACAGTTACCAGTCAACTAAGTTCTGTAGGGGTAAACTTTGATGATGAAGTTAGAGCTCTGTTATTCTTGTGCTCATTGCCAGAGAGTTGGAATGGTTTAGTAATGGCCATTAGTAACTTTGTCTCTGGATCTAGTACTTTAAATTTTGATGATGTTGTTGGTGCTATCCTTAGCGAGGAAATGCGACGGAAAAGCTCCGGTGAGACATCAGGTAATGCTTTGAGTGCAGAGTCTAGGGGAAGAAGAATGGTATTAGGAAAGAGCTCGGGATATCGCAGTAAATCAAGGAAAGGCAGATCCAAGTCCAGATCGGGGATAGTGTGCTGGAATTGCGGAAAGAAAGGACACCTAAAGAAAGATTGTAGATCTCGGAAGGGAAAAGAAGGAGACACATAGCAAGAAAACAATCATGAAGCAAATGTGACAGGTGATGTGTTACAAGATGCTTTGATTCTTTCTTTCGAAAATGTTACTGATTATTGGGTTGTAGATTCAGGGGCTTCATTCCATGCCACACCTGATAAGAAATATTTTCATGACTATGTCCAAGGAGATTTTGGACAAGTTCGTTTGGGTGATGATAAACCCTGTAAAATTGTTGGAATGGGTAAAGTTCTTGTAAAACAACAGAATGGAAACCAATGGCTGCTAAAGGAGGTAAGGCATGTTCCAGATTTGAAGAAAAATCTGATTTCAACAAGGCAGTTAGGCAGTGAAGGTTGTGTGACAACTTTCACAGATAAAACTTGGAAGGTCACCAGAGGAGCGCTGGTAATAGCAAAAGGTGAAAAGGTTGGTACATTGTATTTATGCAATGGTATTTATAACTCTGTTAATGCTTTAACTTCCAAAGGAGCATATGCAGCATTATGGCATCATAGGCTCGGACACATAAGTGAGAAGGGAATGAAGATTCTTCACTCAAGAAATTTGTTGCCAGGTTTGAAGAATGTTGATTTGGATTTATGTGATAATTGAATTTATGGAAAACAGAAGAGAGTCAGATTTCTCAGAGTTGGGAAAGAAAAGAAGAGCGAAAAATTGGAGCTTGTGCATACAGATGTATGGGGACCTGCTCAGGTATCATCTCTCGGTGGATCTCATTATTATGTTACTTTTATTGATGATGCAACTAGAAAAAACATGGATTTATTGTATTCAGAATAAATCTGATGTATTTGATACTTTCAAGAAATGGAAAGCTTTGGTTGAGATTGAGACAGGAAAGAAGTTGAAGTGTCTCAGATCAGACAATGGAGGTGAATATTACAGCAAAGAGTTTGATAGGTACTGTTCAGAGCATGGAATTCGTAGAGAGAAGACAGTTCCAAGAACACCACAAGAAAATGGTGTGTCAGAAAGGATGAACAGAACAATCATGGAGCATGCAAGGTGCATGAGATTGCATGCATGATTGCCTTTACAATTTTGGGCAGATGCTGTAGATACTGTTGTTTATCTAATAAACAGAGGGCCTTCAAGTTCCTTGGATGGTGGTATTCCAGAGGAATCATGGATAGGTAAAAAGGTAAACTACTCTTTTTTAAAGCCTTTTGGTTGTGAGGCCTTTGTCCATATTAATAAAGAAAATAGAACAAAGCTTGAGGCAAAATCAAAGAAATGTACCTTTATTGGATATGGTGTTAATGATTTTGGTTATCACTTATATGATTATGAAAATCACAAAATCATTAGGAGCGGAGATGTAATATTCAATGAAAAGGTCTTGTATAAGAATCAGTTGCAGGAAAAGAAACAGGAAAAAGAAAGCAAGGAATACACGGTTCTTGATGAGATAACTGAAAAAGTAAAGGTGCCTGAAAATAATAATAATCAACAACCACAGCAGCAACAACTACCACAACAGCAACAGGCACCTCAAACACCTGAAAGTGGTGTTAGAAGATCTACGAGGATAAGTAGACCCCCTGAACGATACTCTCCTTCATTATATTATTTATTGTTGACTGATTCTGATGAACCTGAATGTTATGAAGAAGCAATGCAGGTTGAAAGCAGGAAGAAGTGGGAGCTAGCCATGGAAGAAGAGATGGACTCCTTAATGCATAACCAGATTTGGGACTTAGTCAGGTTGCCTGCAGGTAAAACTACATTGCAGAATAAATGGGTTTACAGGCTGAAGGAAGAAGATGGAGGAAAACAAAGGTACAAAGCTAGACTTGTGGTGAAGGGGTTTGCACAGAAGAAAGGTATTGATTTTGATGAAATATTTTCTCCTATTGTTAAAATGAATTCAATCAGAACTATTTTAAGTCTTGTAGCAGTGGAAGATTTACATCTTGAACAGTTAGATGTAAAGACAACATTTCTCCATGGTGATTTGGAGGAAGAGATCTATATGGAGCAACCAGAAGGATATGAGGTCAAAGGGAAAGAAAAATTAGTATGCAGGTTAAAGAAGAACTTGTATGGCTTAAAACAGGCTCCAAGGTAGTGGTATCTAAAATTTGACAAGTTCATGTCTGAACAAGGTTATACTAGATGTCACTCTGATCATTGTGTTTATCTGAAAAGGAAAAATGATGGCAGCTATATTATATTGTTATTGTATGTAGATGACATGCTTGTTGCGGAGTCTAACATGCAGGAAATAAATGTGCTCAAAAGAAAATTGGCAAATTCATTTGCTATGAAGGATTTGGGAGCTGCAAAACAAATCCTTGGTATGAGGATAACTAGAGACAGGAAAAAACGCAAATTAACACTGTCTCAGAATGAGTACATAGAAAAGGTGTTGAAAAGATTTAATATGCAGAATGCAAAACCAGTTAGTACACCTTTTGCTAGCCATTTAAAACTTAGTAAGGAGATGTGCCTAAAGACCCAAGAAGACATGGATTATATGTCTAAAGTTCCATATGCATCAGCAGTTGGAAGTTTAATGTATGCAATGGTCTGCACAAGGCCTGATATTGCACATGCAGTGGGAGTTGTAAGCAGGTACATGAACAATCCAGGAAAAGAACATTGGATGGCGGTAAAATGGATTCTCAGATATTTGAGAGGTACCAAAAATCAAGCATTATGCTTTGGTGGTTCAAACATTGCTCTACAGGGATATGTTGATGCAGATATGGCAGGTGATAGAGATAATAGGAGGAGCACTACAGGATATGTATTTACTGTAGGTGGAACAACTGTCAGTTGGGTTTCAAAAATCCAAAGTGTTGTTGCACTTTCAACAACAGAAGCCGAGTATGTTGCTGCTACAGAGGCTAGTAAAGAAATGATTTGGTTACAAAGGTTTATGGATGAATTGGGTAAGAAGCATGATATGGGCACACTATACAGTGATAGCCAAAGTGCTATTCATCTTGCACTCAGCATTTCATTCCAGGACTAAACACATACATCTCAAGTACCATTTCATACGGGTAGTATTGGAAGATGGAGAGTTGAAGACAGTGGAAAAAGATGCTGCCACTAGCGAGAATCACGTAGATATGCTAACAAAAGTTGTAACCAGGGAGAAACTGAGAACATGCTTAGTTTCAATTGGTCTTCAAGGATGACGATGAAGATGAGGAGCAGCCAAGTCCAAAGAGGAGTCATTTTCCAGCAAATGAAGCAACGGTGGAGTTGCTACAATCAGTCTCCAAGTGGGAGATTGTTGGGTGTGGAGCCTGGTTATCTTGTTTACTTTGTATCACAGCATTGGACCCACAGCCGCCCAAAAGGGCGGCGCGCCGCCGGGAGTGTCGCTTGCGTGGGGGTCCGGCGGGGGCGGCACCACCGAAGCTAAAAACGGATGTAAAATTGCCTTGTAAAAGTATAGTAATTTCTAGTCGATACGGGTCGTTCATTAGGCAAATGATACGACGGTAGAAGTTATGTTTAGATTAGGGTTTTTGTCCCTAGAAGGAAATCCCCTTGTATATATGAGGGCATTGTATTGCGGCTGTGTATTATGAGTGTATTCTCGAAGCGAGAAACAGAGAGGGAGACTATGAGAGAGAACAAAGGATATTACAGCGGATCTGCTGTAGGTTTTGTCTCTTCATTTTTGTTGGATAATATAAAGGAAGAACTGGCTGTTCGGGGTGGACGTAGCCCAAACTGGGTGAACCACGTATATCTGTGTCTCTCTGGTTTTATGTGTTTTTTGTGCTTGTATTTTCCGCATATTTTATGTGTTTCATTGCTCTGTAATATTTAATTTTCTAACAGATGGTGGCACAGATCCATTGGATTAATGATCATGGGTAAATTAAATTTATCAACGGCTGTATTATCGTGGGAAGATTTTCAATTGGCAAAGATACAGTCCAGGTGGTGTGACATGACTGACGTTAAACGAGTAGATTAATGGTTTTTACATAGTGGGGAAAACTTCTTTTCGGAGGGGGTCCAAAGAAGTAAGAAATTTCGGCAAGGGCTTGCGAAATCAAGAGAGGGCGCCACGTTAGCGTGGGCCCGAAATACAAAACCACCCGTTCAGAACCCCCCCCCCCCCCCCCCAACAGTAAAGTTAGGATGGAGAGGGCGGGGCTGAAAAATGATATGGGTCATCAGATTGATGTGGGGGGTAACAGATGATGGGATAGATGGAGGGGAGTTAGTCAGGAAACGATGGAGTTTGATGAGACATTTTTTTGGGTAGTGGGGGGGGGCTAGATAAAAGGTAAAAACTTAGGATAGGGGATAATATGCTGATTCTTAATTTTCATATGCCGAACCTTTTAGGCTTAGGATAAAAATTTTGTTCCTTTTCCTTTCCTGTGCATGAAATAATTTTGTAAGTTTAAACACTTAGGATAAACATTTTTCGTGCTTTTCAAAGCCATAATGCAATTTGTACCTACCCTTTCATTTTCAATTCTTTTTTCTAAGCTAGCATTTTTTTTTATGTCATCTCTTTAGGGTGAATTTGAGATAGCAAACCCACATATCCTTTTTTTATAAAAATCTAACCTACTCTATTACTTATTCATCTTATTGATTCAGATTAAACTGTTGAATCAATCTCATTTTCTACCTGACTACTGATTTGTCAAGATTAAACTGTTTGAAAAATCTTTATTCACTAACCTATTTGACTGAAATTCACAATTGTTCCATCATGATTAAACTGTATGATTGGAACAAAATCTAGTCATTGTGGCATTTTAAACAAGCTGCACACAATATTATTGAATTTTTAACATAAAGGAAACTAATTTAATAGTAGTGGCATTTAAATACTCATCACTTTCAATATTTTTTTTTTCCTTTTGTGGGGTTTTATTCTCTTTTTATTCTTTTTCAATTTTCTTCTTTTTGACTTTTTCTTCATATTCATTTTATTTTTGACATACCCTCTTTTGATTATATATATATATATATTTGAAAATAATTTTCAAGCTGAAAATAATTTACAATGTAAAATTACAAATAATGGCATACTCAACCACCTTGAGATCCGATAAAATATAGGACCCTAACAGGGTACATGATTGGTAGTACCCAACACCCTAATGTGTCACACATGATTTTATTTCACCTTAGGGTGTTGGGTACTACCAATAATGTACCCTGATGTGTGATTACAACGATTTGAATTTTGAATCACTTAACCCTCTTATGCAATTTTAGGCTCCCCCTTTTTATTTATTTTTGTTTTTGTTTTGAAAATTTTCAAAAGACTATGCTCTAACTAATTTTTTGTCATTTTATGACATGTGAATAATCTATGTGATATTAACACCTTATTTCTCCATGAACATTGTGACAATTGGCAATTAAATTCCAAAAAATGACTATCACACATCCAAAGATCATACACAATGATAAGTGTATTTAGATTCTTTTATTCAATTTAGAGTGAATATATTACAAAATACTATGAAAATTATCATTTTTATTTTTAATAAATGTCAAATTACAATAAATCTAGTTGTACTTTCTCAATGAATAAAAGAGACAATATCATACTTATACTTATCAATATAAGCCTTTCAAATATTTTTCTCAAAATGAATTTGATCCAAAATGTTTCTCAAATAATATTACCTAGGGTTACATACCTATGACATAAACTTGATTCTTTATCATATAATTGTTCACCAAGTACCTATACAAGGCTAATTTAAAAAGTTCACTTGTAAAACTATATACAATACACCATTTCCCTTTCCTTGTTTGTGGATTTTACTCAAACATCAAGATAATTGGCGCATGGAAGCATAACAAGAATAATGAGTAGAGAAGTATTTATGCCATTCTCAACCATGAAATAAAAACCATTGTTGACACTCACATGCTCCACTTTATTGGATAATTGTTCTTATAAACATTTTAAAAGAATTATGGAGAGATGAAAGAAAAATCGAGTACTGTAGGTGGAATATCACATGCATGTGGGAATCTCCAACTATTGATTCTTGATTCTCTTTTTCAACCATTGGTTTACGATCATTCTCCATTTCTAGCCAACATATTTGATGTATGGACCTGTTGATTTTGATTAACAAGAATATCACTTCTCATTTTTGGTTACTACCTTTCCTCACCAAAATGATATAGGATTTGTGTTTCTTTGTCTCAATTTATGGCACAGAAGAGTCATGAAATTTTACAATTGGCTAAAATTAAAAGACTAGAATTAATTGGTGAAATGGAACTTTGGTTGATAGATCTGAAGCACATACAATTTAAATGATGTAGAAATTTTAATACAATTATGTATTGTCTGGATTATCCTGATCTAATAGTTATATGCCACTGTTAAATACAAAATCCTTCTACTAAAATCTTTGCGGAATTTAAAACACGATCGCCAATTGCAAACACATGAAGAAAGAACAATCACACATACCACAGATGTTTTTACCGGGAAAGTTTAAAGCTAAAAATCCCACTATCATATATTATGTATATATCATGGATCATGAAACAATCTCATACAAAACTCTAATCCAAGATCTCTCAGTACAATATACAATCATCTCACACTGTCATACAAAAATTTCCAAATACATGCGCCAATTTACTGCCTCCTGACAGCCTGCCTCCACTACGCAATACCTACTGATCACAATCCTTGAATGAATGAGATAATGCCTTGCCTTGACTTCACAATCCTCATTGGCATCTCCAATGTGTGTGTGGTTGGATGAGTGCGCCCACTAATGTCACAACTGATAGTCAAACAATCCCTTTCACTTATCTCTCAACTGGGTCTCCACTGGATCTGACATGCATGTAGTTAACAATAGTAAATATTTAGTTGCATGTGAGATCACTCCATGTGAATTAATTTAATATTTAATTCACTCATCTCTCACTATTGTATCTTTAGTTACAACTAGTTACAACTAGCACAACTGAGTTTAACTCACTTGACTGAGTTAAACTACTTTACAACTCACATAACTACACATCCAACTCTATTACAACTTCGAATCACTCAGTTACAACTAATTCCACTTGCATGTCCTACCAACCAACTTTAGAACTCGAAATTCCTTCAGCTAATTGGTTTTCCACTTCAGTTAACTGAAATCAAGTGCTTCAAGAGAATAGATTAATATTTATTGTCTAATTATTACTAAGCGATAATAATAATCAACATGCATTCTATTTTTAGACATGCGATCTATAAATATGCTTTGCACATGCATCTAAAAATAGAACCTCATCTATAAATAGAATTTTCTCACCATTCTAAAAATATACTCCTGCTATAAATATATTTTTCTCAACATTCTAAATATAGACATACACCTAAAAATATCCTGCGGGCCCCACCTAGTGTAGGTGCTTAATTTTCACTAGGATCATCATCTTGTTGAATCTCAACACTCCCTCTCAACAAGAAAGGGATTGTCCTTCACCCCGATCTTGTCTCTATGGTATTCAAATTTCTCCTGGTGAGTGCCTTTGTTAGAATATCTGCATCTTGATCCTCCGTAGGAATGTACTGAAGCAACATGATCTTCCGCTGCAAAAAATATCTGATATGATGATACTAGATATCTATATGCTTAGATATATCATGAAACACAAGGTTAATCGAGAGTTTAATGAAACTATGATTTAAAATGAATCACTGTAGGATCTAAATGAGAACCAAACAAAACAACCAGGATCTTTCTCATCCAGATAGCCTCACATGCAGCTTGACTTGCTGCCATGTATTCCGCTTCCAATGAATTGAGTGCCACAAATCTCTGCTTCCTGCTGTACCAAGAAGAAATTGTAGATCTGATAATGAAGACCCCTCATGATGTGCTCTCCCTTTCCGTTGGGCTGCCTGCCCAATATGCATCCGTGAAGCCATGTAACTTCACCTCATCTATTTGTTTGTACCATAAGCCATACTCAGATGTGCCCCTGAGATATCTCGGGACATGCTTGCCCGCTTTCCAAAAAAGATTAGTAGGCTTAACCATCACTTGACTAAGCAAGTTCACCTCATAGCATATGTTCGGTCTTATATTTACTAAATACATTAGCGAACCACCTAACTGTCGATAGACAGTAGCGTCCACTACCTCTCTAGATTTAGCGTCCTCTTTCCTCCAGTTTCCTAGAAGAGGAGTATCCATAGGTTTGCAGCCCTCCATGTGAAACTTACCTAGTATCTCCCTTGCATGCTTGCTTTGAGACACAAAAATTTCACCATCTCGCTGCCATATTTCCAATCCAAGGAAATAATGAAGGAGGCCCATATCCTTCATCTTGAACTCCTTTGCAAGGTCCTCCTTGCATGAGTGTATCAGCGGCGCATCACCAGTCAGTATTAAATCATCAACATAAAGAACAATGATTAAAATCTTACCCTCCACCACAATTTGGTATAGGTTTGCATCCGCCTCACTCTTGGTGAAGCCAAGTCTGGTGAAATAGTTGTCGATCAAAGTGTATTAAGCATGAGGTGCTTGCTTCAGCCCATACAATGCTATTTTGAGTCTGCACACATGTGATTCATTGCTGAAGATCTCAAATCCTTTAGGCTACTCAATGTACACTTCTTCCTCAATGATCCCATTAAGGAACACGGTCTTCACATCCATCTGATGAATGTGCCAACCCATCTTTGCTGAGAGAGCAAGGATGGTTCTTATGGAAGAATATCGTGCGATAGGTGCAAAGGTTTCTTCATAATCAATCCCCTCGATATGTGAGAAGCCCGAGGCCACAAATATTTCCTTGTATTTCTCAAAACTTCCATCAGTAGCTTGCTTTACCTTGTAGATCCATCTTGAACCTACCACTGCTTTATCAAGTGGATTTGGAAAATTTTCCCAAGCACTGTTTCTGACAATGGAGTTATACTCCTCCACCATTGAATCTACCCATGTGGACTCTTGCACTACTTCCTGAAAGGAAGATGGCTCAGTCACAATACATTTTCTCATGAGAGCCATGTATCCAATGAATCGGCCAGGAAATTGTCTCTGCATGTGCTCTGAAGTAGGGACTCCTACATTCTCTGCCGCATCAAGCTTCAGCCTCTCAACTTCTGTGGTACGCCTTCTTCTAGTTCTGACGTTTGGCTCTGCATGAGTGGAATCCTCCACTCCATGAACCTCCTCCTGTGGCTAATCCACATCTAGAGACTCATCTTTGGGAACCAAAATTTCCTCCTTCGCATGTAAGTCTAGCTCCCTCTCAAGCGACAACTTCATGGCTTTCTCCTCATTGAATTTTATATCCCATCGCACTAAAGTCATTCGATTGTTTGGAAAATACACACGATGACTATGGGGAGTTTCTGTGTACCCCATAAATATCCCAACTTCAGCAGTCGGCTCCAGCTTCTTCCTAGCGTTCTTGGTCACATGCACATAAACATATGAGCCAAAAATCTTAAAGTGAGAAACATCTGGTTTCTTACCAGTAAAATCTTCTTCAAGTATACTCATGCCAAGTACTCTATGAGGACAAAAAAATTTCACATAAACTGCAGTGTTGCAAGCTTCTACCCACAAATGCATTGGTAGGCCCTGATCATGCAGCATATCTCGTGCAACACCCACGATCGTTTTGTTCTTCCTCTTCGCAACCCCAATTTGATATGGGTTATGAGGCGTTATGAGTTCTCCTCGAATTCCTTCTTTGCTACAGAAGTCTTTGAATTCATTCGAGATGTATTCTCCACCATTATCGCTCCACAGAGCCTTCACTTACTTCCCCGACTCTTTCTCAACCAATGCCTTAAAATCACAGAACTTTGAGAATGTTTGATCCTTCTTCTGCATGAAGAAGATCCAACATTTATGAGAAAATTCATCAACAAAAATAACATAATACCTATGTTTTTTTTTTGAAGCAACTGAGAATGGTCCACACACACCTATGTGAACTCTCTCCAGGATCATTGAAGCAAGGTTATCCTTTTCATGAAAGGTGGACTTTGCATACTTCCCCATGGTGCAAAACTTGCACTGATCTAACTGAGAAAGTGTTCCCATTGGAAGTCCAGTAGATATTTGTTGCATGAATTTCAAGGCTCCATGATGAAGATGGCCCAATCGCCTATGCCATAATTTTCCCTCATCCCGACTCACCACTTTTTCCGCCTTGCCCATCATGGAAACATAGTCTTCTACTTCTAGATTATAGATATTATTGACTCGAATCCTTATCCTCTTGGCTTGACTCGTTGTTTTATGTTTCTTTTCCATCGCTGAAAACAACATCATAGCCTCTTTCCTCCAACATCGCGACCGAGACAAATTTTTTCTTCAGACCTGGAACATGCATAACTTGAAATGGTTTACCTGAATCCCTCTTAAAGGTAATGGTATCAATTCCAGTTGCACTGCATTGTCCATCTTCGCCCATCTCTATATGCATCTGGAGATATTTCTCCTCCAAGTCACTGAAAATCTCCTTATCTCCCGTCATGTGGAGGAAGCACCACTATCAAGATACCACACCGATCCCATTGCATTTAATACCAAGCATGTGATCAAAGAGAAATCAAGTTCAAATTGCAAGGCAAGGGCCTCGCTAGCTGCAGCTCCAACAACCTTCTTGTTATTCTTTTTCTGTGGGCAGAAGTGGCGAGATGCCCATGTTCGTGACAGTGAAAACACTTCACCTTGGAAAAATCCAGCTTCTTGCCTTTAGCCTTGGATTTTGAGTGGAATTTCTTACCCTTCCCTTTCCTTGCCTTGGCAACCAAAGCACAATTATCTTCATGATCATGCTTTGATGAAGAGCCATCTTTGGTGTTCCCCCTGAACTCCTCCTGCACTAGATCCAACCAAAATCGTTCCCAATCCAGTAGTTTTTCCCGTCCGTTGACAGAGTAGTGATAATTGTGCCAACTCTTAGGAAGTCCCAAGAGATCCAAGCTCACCAAATCATCATCAGCAACCGTGATTCCCACACTCCCTAGTTCATCTCGACAACAAACTTTGTGAGATGCTTAGGAATATTGTTGCCCTTCTCCATCTTGATCTTTCTGAGTTTATCCTTCAGCGCCAATTTCCTATGGTCGCTACTACTTTGGAAAATATCTATCAAAGCCTTCCACATAGAATATGGTGTGGCTTTCCCATGAAATATTGAGACAATGTGGTCTCATACACCTTCCAATAGAATCCTTCTCGTCTTCGCTACTTTCTTTTGCCAGGCTTCAAGTAATGCAACATCCATCGAAGTGGGCTTCAGAACATCATTGCAGATGAATTCCTTCAAGCCATTATATTCAAGCACCACATCCATCCTGTCCTTCCATGCAATGTAGTTCAAGTTTCCCTTGAGTTCATACTCTAGCCGCAAACCATTGAAATCCATTTCGATGTTTACTCAACTGTCACACCAAGAAATTATTTCAGCGAATTCGAATTATTTCCACCAACAAACTCAGCTACTGCTTCAAAATTTTCAATATTCTTTGCTCCGATACCATGTATAATTTCAATAAAATTATATATTGCCTATATTCTCCTGATCTAACAATTTTATGCTAATGTTAAATACAAAATCCTTCTACTAAAATCTTTGCAGAATTTAAAACACGATCGCCAATTGCAAACACATGAAGAAAGAACAATCACACATAACACAAATGTTTTTACCAACAAAGCTTAAAGCTAAAAACCCCACTATCATATATTATGTATATATCATGGATCATGAAACAATCTCATACAAAAATCTAATCCAAGAGCTCTCAGTACAATATACAATCATCTCACACTGTTATACAAAAATTGGAAAATACATGCGCTAATTTACTGCCTCCTGACAACCTGCCTCCACTGCGCAATCCCTGCTGATCACAATCCCTGAATGAATGAGATACTGCCTTGTCTTGACTGTACAATTCTCATTGGCATATCCAATTTGTGTGCAGTTGCGTGAGTGCACCCACTAATGTCACAACTGATAGTCAAACTATCCCTTTCACCTGTCTCTCAAATGGGTCTCCACTAGATCTAACATGCATGAAGTTAACAGTAGTAAATATTCATTTTCATGTGAGATCACTCCATGTGAATTAATTTAATATTTAATTCATTGATCTCTCACTATTGTATCTTTATTTACAACTAGTTACAACTAGCACAACTGAGTTAAACTTCCTTACAACTCAAATAAATACACATCCAACTCAGTTACAACTTAAAATCACTCAGTTACAACTAAGTCCACTTGCATGTCCGACCAACCAACCTTAGAACTCGAAATTCCTTCAGCTAACTGGTTTTCCACCTCAGTTAACTGAAGTCAAGTGCTTCAAGAGAATGGATTAATATTTATTGTCCAATTATTATTAAGAGATAATAATAATCTACATGCATTCTATTTTTAGAAATGTGATCTATAAATATAATTCACACATGCATCTAAAAATATAACCTCATCTATAAATAGAATTTTCTCAACATTATGAAAATAGACATACACCTAAAAATAGCCTGCGGGCCCCACCTAGTGTAGGTGCTTAATTTTCACTAGGATTGTCATCTTTTTGAATCTCAACAAATGATGAGCCAAAATAGCACACACACACACAGACACAAAATTTTCACCCCCAACCCATTGTCCCCTAAAAAATTGGGGTTGCACTTTGGTTATTCCGAGGATTTGTACCCTATTCCCATTGTTCCCCTATCTTGAAAACCACACACACAAACATATACATATACATATATAATGTGTGTAGTTGTTTGAAGCTTGTAAGTATAACAAGCTATATTTTTATAGTATTATGTATAACCTTTACACTCGCCAATTAAAATTTAGAACCATTTATAAAATGGTTGAATGACATTCCATTATTGACCACTATACATATTTAACTTTAGGAAACTTAATTGTAACTACTTTAAATATATAATAAGTTCCATGAAGGATTTATCACAGAGAACTGACATTATAGAAAAAAAATTCCTCATAGTTCTTGTTAATGATGACTATGCTAAACATAAAAGGCCTTCCCTTCTTAATAGGTTTTGCAAACTTTTACAATGTGTTAAAAATCACTATGTTTTTTTAAGATATTAAATTCATCTTTCATATTAAGAAGGGGATTGAATAGGAATTTATTTAAACATTTAGTACCAAATCCAAGTAACTACTATCAATTATTTTCAAAATGTTTGATGTTGGGATTGTGGAAGAACTGAACTTGAATGACTCCTCGAAACCCACGTACAATATGAAAAAGATGAGATGATCCAAAAAATTGGAAAGAAAAAGAACAATAACCATAATGATTAACCTTTTAAAGTGTTTCATTTTATGTTTTGTTGACATGGTTACTTATTTCATTTTTACCATGAAAATAAAACATCTAAATCACCATAAATCCAAATTGAAACTCGTCATACAAAATCCTTGTTTTGAGTTGCAATGTGTACAAAACATTTATATTTAATGCATTACAAAAATAATGGATGGGCAAAAATTACCATATTGTTCAATCATCAATGTATGTGATTGTCAAAACTGAATGTATAGTCTTGGATTATCCATGAAATATTCCTATAAAACCTTTGAAATATGCCAAAAACATCCGTGAAATATGTTGGGAACATCTTTGAAATCTTTTCAAAACGTCTTTGGGAAAACCAACAAGTCCCCGAGTCCCTGATGAAGTCCCAACAATTTCGGGACGTTTCCTAAGGGCCTAAAAGTCCTTGTGACGTGGTGACACATGGTACGTTGGATTTTTTTTTTGGGGGGGGATAGGTCCCCATGTAACATGGAAAAATTCTTTAAACATGGTGACAAATTTCTCATTGTGATATCGAGCCTCTTTGGTATATCAAACATAGATCTAGTTTCTTCATGGATTAGTTGGTATTAAGCATAGGATTTAATCATTCCAAAACTCATAATCAGAGAACAAGCCTGATATGAATTGAAACTATATCTGTGAATTGATCTAGGATTTACAGTGATGGTGAAAGAAATATATGGATTGTATATTGATCCCCCTAAAAGAAATAACAAACCAGTATAGATCCAAATTAATCACATATCTATCAAGCATCGAGAGGAATCAAATCTCTTATATACAAATATATTTTATAGTGAAAATTTTGAAAAAATGTCTGTACCTCAATAAATTTAATATGATGCTTAATAAATTCATGGTTAAAATGGATTTGTACTAGTTCTAGTGTATATATATATGTGTGTGTGTGTGTGTGTGTGTGTGTGTACTCTTTTATTGTTTAAATTGCATTTTTGAATGGATAAATGGATACAATACCTTGAAATTCCTCTTCAACACTTGTTTAGCCTACACAACTTCAACATAAACTTGTAATTCCAACAAATATTTGCTAGATTCCAAATAAAATTGACCAAAAAAATATACTTGTAAAAGGGTCAAAATGTAAAACAATAGGAATATTTGAAATGTTTTAGAATGCATTTTTTGTTTTCTAGGTTACATAAGTCCCTAGATGACTTGCACTCCTAACGTATGGCTTTAGTATTTTTGGCCCAAGGCCATCTAAGCCATCAAAATCACCCGAAAATTGCACTCATCTTGGGCCACACTGGCCCTTAACATGGCTAGATTTTTCCCACGGAGTTTCGAACCAATGACCTTTACACCATGAAGTTCCTTAATAGAACACCCTATCACCATCTAATTTATGCCCCATGGGCTATGTTTTAAAATGTTTTAACCATAACCATATTAAAATGATTTTTGGCTATCAATTATATTAATTAATCTTCCATAGTGAATTTTTTTTTATTTATAACCCACATTGAATTATTATTATTATTAATATTTTTAATTATCACATATCAATTCAAAATTAAGAATTTCATGGTGTTAGAAACAATTCAAACTAGGACACTACTAGGGGGGGTGGTGAATCAATAGTGTGACCAAATTATTCACTTCCTCACAAATTATACTTTTCAATCACTTTTGCAATTACTCATGAATAAAAAACACAACTCAATCATGTAAAACATAACATAATCACCATCATCAAGTACATGAGAAACATATACAGAAGACACCAATCCTGTTTTTGTTTCTTTGGAAAATACAAGCTTCATTTTGATTACATCACTGCCCCACAAGCTACTACTTGTAGGTTTATCAGCTGCTATTGAAAGGAACTTCTATCCTTGCTCGTTTATGAGTCTTTGCTGAAAGGGACTACTACACCTTCTTGTTTATCAACTTCTACTTAAAGGGACTCTTTCCACTGCTCATTTATTGACTACTACTAAAATGGAGTCTTACCCCTGCTCGTTTATCGACTACTATTGAAAGGGAATCTTCCCCCTAAAATGCAAGCTACCACTTTTTTTTTTCCTAGGAAAAAAGTCGTAATTTTTCATTAATGATAAGAAAAATTACATGTTACATTTAGCATCATATCCAAAAGTATTCAAGTTCAAGATAGATATTCCAAACCTTCAAGAGTAAAATATGTGACAGATAATCAGCTAAATAGTTTTCATCTAATCAAATAATGGTATATACAATGAATACAAAGGGGTAGCTGCCGATAATATAAAGCTAGAAATATAAATATAAAGTCAGTCACCAAAATATTGTATGAGATGCCGTAAAAAAAAGTGCTAATAAACCAAAATTACAGTCACAGGATGATTGCATCCAGTGGATGAAGATCATCAATGAAGGGACGATGATAGAATTGGTACTCTTGTGCATCATCGTGCTCCACTATGTTCCACCGACCCCACTCTAGCTCTGATGCTTCTTTGGATAGTTGGTCGACCACTTGATTCCTCTGCCTATAAATGTGAGCGACATAGATATTTTCAAATAGAGATTTAAACAAGAGAACCTCACCCAATAATGTAGTTAGAGTGTGTGTATGACAATGAGCCTGTAAATTGAACCAGTTTATAATAAGTTGAGAATCCCCAAAAATCTGGATTCTGTTGCATTATTGTTCACTGGAGAAAAGAAGAAGCCTAAGGCTATTGATTTCTGCATAGTTATTTGAACCTAGACCCAGAATGATCTTAAGATGAAAATAATGAGTATTTGAAATGTGCAAATCAACACCCCCCCACATCCAAAATTGTTTGATGCACCATCAAAATAAGCCCATGGGTAAGAATGATCAATAGTTTCAGGAATAATACTCTTGTTGTGAGGTGGATGAACATCATCTGGAATGAGATGATAAATGGAAATGATACTACTGCAGGATTGATCCCAATCGACAGGCTTGTCCATAAATATAAAGCGGTTCCTGTTGATCCAGATCCCCACGTAATGAGGAGAGGGATGTTCCTCTCTTTGGAACGTGATGCAGCCTACCACCAATTGGTCCAAGCCGAGTTAATTGAATGACCATGCCAAAGAAGTGAGCATCCTAGAGCAGTAGTTGTGGTGTGCCAAATATGTTTGATAACAGGGCAATCAAGGAAGAGATGCATGATGTCTTTGGCATGTGAGCGATAGAAACAACATCTAGAGGGTCCATGGAAAGCGTGCCAGTTAAGATTATCTGCAATGGGGATGTTGTTTTTGAGAATAAATTACATGATTAATATAGATTTAGGAGGAGACTGCAATTTCCAAATATCTTGCCACCACCATTTCTTAATTTGAGGTTCCTGTGGCGCACAGAGTGTGATGTAGCCAGTTTTCGGGATGTATCTGCCACTGGGGGAGAGAGCCCATAAAATTTCATCGTCATGGGAATTGAGTCGAGTGTTAGTGGCCTGGAGCACCCAAATGTATCTATTACAAATGGGCTACCTGTCGATTCGTAAGTTCAGTTCATGTGTCGATAGCGAGGCTTGAGAGGCCCAAGTTGTGTGGATAGGGTCAGCAACCTATGATATATATAAGTAGCTTGATTGTGCCAAATGTAACTTGATGTCCGAAGGCAATATGAAATCTTGACCATACCTCAACCAAAAATTCTCGCCTAATATGACTTTAGTGCCAGATCCAATGTACTATTCTAAGCCCTTCTTAATCGAGTGGATGGATCTAGTAATAGCTTTCCAAATAATCGAAGACCTCGGGGTTGGAAGGATGTTGCCTCTGATCCAATCTAACAGAGAGCAAGGTGAAATGTATTTCGAGTGTGTGACTTCAGGCTGTGACCAGCAATAAGATGCCAACCCATCTTGGCAGCCGGAGCAGATGCAAATTTAGAAATATCCTTTAATCCCCAACCTCCCCATCCTTTGGGATTGGTGATGTGGTCCCAATCAACCCAAGAAAAAACACGGTCCTGTCCCATCCCCTTCCAGAGAAATTTCCTGCAAATTTGTTGTAGTATGTTGGTCACACCCTTAGGAAGCCAAGCAAGCGACATCCAGTACACCGAGATGGCTTGCAGGACAGATTTTATTAACATCAACCTTCTAGCCTGTGAAAGCCACTAGTGTTGCTAGATATTGATCCTGCACTCAAATTTAGCGATCAACCAGTTCCAGTCATTTATATGGTAATTGTTTGGCTTAAGGTGGATGCAAGATACCACTTGTTGGCCCTCTTGATTCATTTTTCATCCATTTTCAAACTAGAACCAATAAACCACTTTCCTTCATAAAAAAATAAATTTCCCATTGCAACCGCTCACCAAAACCACCTTAAAAACACCTTCAAAAATATTTTATTACTGATAAAATAACCATCAAAACCACCATCAACAACCTCTCATTACTAAATACACCTGCAACATCAATTCTTCACCAAAAAAAAATTCATCACTCACCTTCTCAAACATGTCTCAAACACCAATATTGGTCTCTAATTCACCTCTTATGCATACCAGCACTATGCATTTTGTTCCACCAACAACTACTTTCTCTGTTGCTCAAATTCTGCTTATAAAGAATTATGCCTACTAAAATTAGGTTCTTTTCCTTTTAGTTAATTTTAGGTCTTCCTCCATGCATACACTCTACATTTTTTTTTCTTTTCATTTAGCTGACTCTTCTTCATTTCATCTACATATATTTAAACAATTCTTTGTTGTACTGATAAGAATATCTAAGTTTAATTTCTCAAACTCGTTGTTCTAGAATTTTATCAGAGTTTAACTACAATTTTAACTTTCTCTTCTATTTCATTTTGATATTTGCATGAATCTCTGATTTTGGCCTTTTTCATGTTCAGTTGAGTCTTCTGCACCTGATCTTCAAGTTATAACTCACTAATATGTTGTTCCGAACTTAATCTTTGAGTTTTCTCTGTTAATTTTTACTGTTAATTTTTATTGTTCTGGCACTTTACATGTTTTAGCTATAGTTAACCAAATCTGGCATATCTCTTAACTTAACATTTCTGCCAAACTACCACTTTAAATGTCCATGCTGCTAAAATTTCCTTTAATTCCCTATGCGTTGGCCTTTTTTCCTAGAAGACTATGCATTGTGACCTTGGCCTTAGTCCTCAAGTGCTTAACCACAAACCATTTTAATTTTAAGCCTCGAGGGCTTATCTTCCTCTGCCACCTCTATCTTCTCATTGCATGGGACCAAGTGATGGTGCTTGGATCCTAGAGTCTTTATAATCCTCCGAGGTCTACCTTATAGGATGACGTGTCCTGTGGGGCCACCCTGTGCCTCTTCCCATTGGTCTCTTGCTACCTAGTTGTAAATGACGATGTGTCTTGGTGCTATCATCCTGGTCATTCCCCTCCATGCCTTAAGAATTTTTCTGGGGTCTTAGATTCAGGATGAGGTGTCCCAGTGGGTGCACACACTACACCTGAGAACCAATGAGGAACTACCACATTTCCCACTGATTCTTCTCATTCACTGGTCAGTCCTTTCGACATCCTGCCTACGGACTGATGTCACATTGTCATCATCAGTGCCACATGGAACTTATAGAGTGGTCACACATGTCACCCAAATATGGCCCACTAGGGTACCTGAAAACCCCAAAATTTCATGACATGTGTCCACCTCTTATTGGCCCAATGTTGACATCATCTGTGACAAATAATATGCTTCCATGTAGCCTTCATGTTTCATATTAGCCTTTAACTTCCCCAAATTCCTTGGAACCTACGAGATTGGCCCTGCGGGATGACCTGTCACTAGGATCTGCCATCGACCAATAGAATTCTTTTCATATTATGTTGTTAGGCCACATTTTCCTCGTCCTCAATGAAAACAAATTATGGTTTTGCACAACCCCCCACTCCATGTTTTATGGTATTGAAGGGGGGGGGAGTAGTACAATTCACCTTCGTCATTGATATGACGATCGACGGTTTGGGAAAACTACCCATTGTGCGACACCGCCACCCCCCCCCCCCCCCCCCCCCTCCTTTGTCATTAACAACTAAGCGCTCTCACCTTGTGCAATTCTCGATGCTTCTATGGGGAACGCTTAGTGGCAGATCCACCCATGAAATTTCTCTCCTTTTAACCTATTGGATCCCAACAAATACTCTGTCATATTTTCTTATATGCCAAACTTAATTCCTACTAAGACCACCTCCACTAACTTTATCTCTGCAAATTTCGAATTTTGGGGTCCCTAGCTTTCACTGGTCATATTTGTTGATCCAAGAGGCCATTTTTGATCTTCGACATACCACTGGAAATATATTTTAGATATCTATCCATTTTCTTAGGTTCCATCTACTATTAAAGTTATTTGTTTCATTAAAAATGCCTTCAAATTATTTACACCATTCGCCATTAGTGTTGATCTTCATTCTTCTTGTTGTACCTGAACCCTGATCACATGTTCCATCATATTTTACAATTTTTACACCTGGTGATTTTCAGTTGCCATCAATGAAAACATATTTCCAACAATCTCCCCCTTTGGCATTGATGGAAGCACCATGATCAAACAACATCTCCAATGATCATCAATACTTCTCTTATTTGATCAAAAATACTTCTCCCACATTCTTCTCCATATTTTTTTTATCAACAATTTCTCCCCCTTTGAAATCAATTGCAAATATACTAACATGCCCCCTTACCAACAACCTCCATGTTTTTTTTTATCATGTGGACCTGCAAATGCTTCTTGTTGTGCTGAAAACCTCAATTACCTATGATCTAATCCAAGAAAATTCCTCTTCTTCTTTTTTTGTGAAGAATATTTAGTTGAAAGGAGAGGAGTAATTACTCCCAATATTTTCCTCAAGTAGTCGAGATGGATCTCTTGCTAAAACACCACGTGCTAGATACAATTGAGCCATGAGAAAAATAATTCCTATTGGTCTGGTTCTTAGCTGAGATTATATTCATAATAGTGCCTTCCTAGACACATACACTTGACCTCTAGCAACAAACCATCACATGAATAACACCATCAACTTGTAATCTAATGAAAAAAAAAGTGCAATTCATAGAAGTGCTTACTCTACAAAAATAGAGGGACTCATACTAATTCATTCTTAAACTAGCAACTCATATTCTACTTGAAATAATTCTAATGGAAGCAGATTAAATTGTTATCACAAAATTGCACTTGATTGTCTGTTGATCAGACAACTCTATGTAACTGTTTCAAACCATATTTTGACGGAAGCTTAGCCTCTTTAGTTTGAGAGGGCTCTCTCAAACGGGTTTATGGTATTATATAATGATATGATTAGATGAATAACTCTATTTGAAAAATAACTTGATTTTTGTGTATGTAGTATGAAAATAATGCAGGCTTGCAACCATTAGGCTTATGGAGTCAATAAATCAGTAGATTCAGTGGCAAGGTTCCTTGACATGGAAGATGAGGCATATAAGAGTCTTTAACAAAGGAAAATTACATATAGAATATAGGGCAACACATTCATTTCACCAATAAAGTAAGTCAAAGCATAAACATATGAATTCTGAGTAATAAAGATGGAATCTACTGCAAGAGGTACAAATAAAGATATAAGATCAGAAAGACATTAAAAACTCCATGAGAATCTTAGGTCTATCAAGAAGAAGTCCTCTATATTACTGATATTAGTCAAATTACATAAAGCAGCATATGGTGCAAAAAATCTCCAACCCTTTACAACTTCGATAATTTGACCTTAAATATACCTTCTTACATCAGAGATGATCTAACTCTTGGCTAGATTCATCGAACTCTTCCTATGACACCTTACATAGCAAAAAAACATGTCTTTTAATCAGAAATGACTGTTACACTCTAAAACAGACCTTTTCCTAATATGACTGAAACTCCTATTTATTACATCAAACTACCTTATATTTTAAAAAAATTACATATCTAACAGCTAATCCTAACATGTTCAAATAGGCTATTACATAGCTCATCACTACTTGACATCTTAAATATCCTCCTCAACATATGGAACAAAACCTTGTTTTTCAGGAAAACAGGACCCTACCTTCAAAGAAAGATTCAGCTGATGAGTTGTCTCCATTGCATGGTATTCAAGTCATATATTTTTGGTGGCAAGGTCCCTTGACCTGTTGGATGTGTCCATCTATCCAAAAATTCTTTTAAAATGCTCAGAAACCCTCAAAAATAGCTTGCTACGAAAACAAGGAAATTTCATAGCGTGCTTTCATAGCGTCCAAAAAATGGATTTTGCACTCAAATTTTCTACTTCTTTGCTCTTGCATGGTGTCCATCATGACCTGACACAACAACACTACCATTTCCCCTTCTTGAAAGCTACAAAAAGTGGTTTTAGAAACAAAAATACAGCTACAAAATTTTTCGTAGCGTTTTCCTGGCTTCAAGCCTAGGAAACACTACGAAACTGTGAAAAACTGTGCAATTTCCAGATTTTGACCCTGTCTCAAAAAGGTAACCTCTAGTTGTAGAAACTTGGTTTTCAACATGCCATTAACGTCCTAAAACATAATGAAACTCAACTTAAGAGCCTTGAGGGGTTCCTCTTCATTAATGATGAGTTGAGTTATGGGTTCCTCAACTATAGTCATATTTAAGCCCTTCTTCTCCAGCTCTTCATGGATCACTTCTAACTGCTCTTGGAGGTCTTTAACTTGGTCCTTCAGTTTTTTGTTGCTAGATTTCAAGTGCAATTTCATTCTTCTAACATGATTCACCTCTCTTCTCAATGGTTGATTCCATTTGATTAATTATTGTGTTATCTAAAGTCTTTGACACACTATTAACCTTCTCTTTCCAAACTTATTTCATTTTCTCAAACTGCATTTTCTGAAAATTATGTTTCCTTGCTTCTTTCTTCAAGACTACTATTCCATGATTTTCAAAATTCAACTGCTCTTTAAGAACCTCAATCTCTATTTTTTCAATGATTTTCTCCTAATTTCATTTCTTTTTCTTGATGACTGGATCTTCTTTTGCAGGTGATGATAGGTCAATGATACTTGGTGGTGGCTGGGCAGATTCAGTGACCTTCTGAGCTTCCTTACTACCTTTCTGGCATGCCTTGTCATTGTTTTCCTAGCCTGAAACATGAAACCTGCATCCTCACCTTCAAATTCTAACTTATTAAATGATTTGGCTTTCTTGAGTTTCTTTCCTCCCTCATTTATATCTTCAGCTTGGACTATGGGGGTTTCCTCAATATCAATAGCATGAAGAATGTCTTCTAAATTTCCCTTAGCCACTGTTTGGATTCTTTTAATCCTTTTGCTGCCATGTTTACTCACAGTTGGATCTTGTTTTGCAGGTTTGCTCATAGTTGGTTTTTGTTTTGCAGGTAAAACTGCAGGTGTATCAAGTTTCTACAATTGCTTTGTTTCCATGGTTACTGGTTCACTTTTCTCTACCCCTATAGTCTCACTTTTCTCTGCCACTAAAGGTTCACTTTGTTCTGCCACTGAAGGTGATGGTATATCTCTAGGTTTAGGAGTTCTTTTAGGGGTAATGGCATCCACTTCAAAACCACTGACAAATAGAAAAGAAGACCAATCTCTGCCTAGTCTTTTTAACTCCTCTAAAACCAGCAACTTGATTAAACCATGATGAAAGGGTGAGGTTTCATTTCCTTCAGATTTAGCTTGAAATTTATCGGCCATTTTTTCTAAGCTTCTATATAAGTAAAAAGATAGATCAAGAGATTTCTTACCAACAAAGTGTAGTAGAATCCTAAAGTGGTAAGAATAAACCATATGATACCTCCCTTCACAGGTGAAGTACTTACGAATGATAAGCAACAGCTTTGAGAATTTGACTTTCATGTAGCTCCTTGGAGTGGCATTTGTAAGGTCAATCTCATTGTGTTCTGGCTTAATAAACTCCTTACATTCCTGCATATTGAATTTGAAACCTTTGAACCATTGTTCTCCTCCTCTTGGAATTCCTGTTGCTGTTGCAATAGTCTCTGGTGTTATAGTGAGGTTTAGCATTCCCACTTTTGCAGCTGTCCCATTGAAATTGATGGAAAAATCCTTAGAAACCTGTACATGGCATCCTGTTCTTCTGAAAAATTCTAAAGTTGTTGGATCTTCATTTATCAATTTCATGTCTGTTGGCTCATATCTGAGACAATGGCCACCTTTGTTGGTCTTCCTCTTTGTAGCCATGGTACTTTTATGTCTTCTTTGCCTCGCTTGATCAATGATACCTGCAAACCTTTGAAAATGCCAACCACAGCTTGGGCTTAGTGAAATAGTTCTCCAAAGCTCAATAACATGCAAAGAGGGAGTGGACAATGACAAATGACTCAATTGGGAAAGATTTTAAAAATTTGATGACAACTCATGGCATAATCATGACTCATACATGCTTAAAATAGTAATAATGACTTCAGCGATGACCATTGTACCTTGATTTAACCCTAACTAACTTGAATGGCATCTACCCTAGCCATTTCAATAATTGACTGACACCTAGCACATTTTTTGAAAAGACAGATAGGAATACCTCCTTTTGTAGCATACTTAGTGTATTTCTGGGCAGTTTCACTATGAAAGTATTAGTAGTTTCGTAGCGAAAAGTGTGTTTTTTCTGTGAAATTCGCTACGAAAGTAGGTATTATTGTCTAAAATGACATCTTTCGGAGTTTTAAGCTTGGGAAATGAAATATGTCAAGAAATAATGACTGATGTGACATGAAAAGACTTGAATGGGGGTGAGATTGGACCTTAGGATAGGCTAATAAGAAAATTTTAAAATTTTCCTTTACCAAGTAATGAAAAATGAATTCTATGACCATACCTTTGACACATGAACCTCTAAGATTATGTCGAATTATGTTTCAATTTTTTCTAAGTGATAACAGTGGATCCACTTGGGATGGTTTGCCCCTGTGGTACACCAAAGACCTGTAGTTCCAGTGCTATCCATCTTCTTGAAAACAAAAACTATGATATTTTCCAAGCTTTCCTTCAAACTCTAATAGCCTTCACCTCGGGCTCAAGCTTGATGATTAGCTTGTATTTATTAGTAGAAAAACATATAAAATGGAATGTATATAATGGAATGAAATATCAGTAGAACTTAAGAGGAATAGTGCTTCAAAACTTGCCATTGACAGGCCCTCCAGCATAAGGTTGTCCATCCATCTCTTGCAGAATGTAAGTGTCGCTTCCATGGAATGCAGGTACTCTGAATGGACCTTTCCAAATATTATCAAACGTACCATGTTTCCCCTTTTCTTCAATCCTGGCCTCCCATTTCAAAACCACATCTTGGATTTGAAAGTTTTCCTCCTTGACCTTCCTGACAAATTTCTTCTTGATTCTGTTTTGAGATTGCTGATTACTATTATAGACTTCCTCCCTTTTCTCTTGCAAGGCTATCAACTGATTAATCCTCCTCTGAATTGCATTTGGCTCCTCCTCTAATCCTTGAAGAAGCTTCATGACAGGAACTCCCAAGGATGTAAGAAAGATGGCTTCAGCTCCATATACCAACTCATAAGGCGAAGTTCCAATTGATCTCTTTGTGCACACTCTATCAGCCCACAGAGCATACTTTAGCTTCAAATTCCATGACTTCTTATTTTCCTGCAACACCTTCTTAATAATCCTCACAATTCTTTTGTTAGAAGATTCATCAAGACCATTACCTTGTGGATAATATGTAGTAGAATGCCCAAGTGTAATGTGATATTGATGACAAAAACTAACCAACTTCTTGGATTTGAATGCTTGTGCATTGTCATTGATGATCTTCATAGAGAAGCCAAACCTAGACAATATATTATTTTCCAAAAATGAAATGATAACTGAATCATTTGCTTGCCTAGTTGGGATTGCTTCAATCCATTTGGTGAAATAATCAATTTTTGTCAGAATCCAGTGATGCTGAACTGAATATGATGGATGAATCTCACTAATAAAATCTATCCCCCACTACTAAAATGGTGCCTCAACATAGATAGGAATCAAGGGTAAATGAACAAGCTTCTTCTTACCATAAAAATCTGGCATTCATGGCAGGCAACAATATTTTTGTAGACATATTTGAACATAGTAGGCCAATAATACACTGCTTTGAAAATCTTATTTGTTGTGGCCTTCCAATAATGATGACCTCCACAATCTCCTTTGTGAAACTCCTCAATCACTTTTTCAACCTCCTCTTCCAACAAACAATTCAAAACAATACCACCGGTATCTTTCCAATACAAATTTTTATCAATGATGCAATACCTAAAAGACTTTAGTATCACAAACCTTGCCTTAGACTTTGTCAATTCAGCAGGCACTCTATGATGATGCAAGACAAAAATAATGCCTTTGTACCAGTCTGAAAGGATGTACTTCTCTTCAATGGGAATCAACTCTTCATCTTGATCTGATAATTCTGAAATTTCTGCAATTAAACTCATATCAAGACAGTGAAAATTTGACAGTGCCATCAACTTTGCTAGCCCCTGACCTTTGACCAATTTTGTGGGTATGATCTCTATATAATATTCCATCAAGTTAGCTATCCACTTCCCTCTCTTACCATCGGGATCAGCTTGAGTTAAGATGTCCTTCCCAACAACAAAAGGAACAAAAGCTATGACATTAGAATGAAGAATATAAATTCTGAAATCTTTGATGGCTTTAACCAAGGCATAGGCTTGATTTTCTAAGATATTTTACTTCAGGTCTAAATTAGCTAATGTCCTGCTAAAAAATGAAATGGGTTTCTCAGTAATTTGTTGTCCTTTCTGCAGCAAAACTCCAGCAATTGTATTTACTGATGCAAATGAAAAACCAGAAATTATTTTGTAAAATCCGGGTTGATCAACGCTAGTGCTTGAGTAAGTGTCTTCTTGATCTACTCAAATGAATTATTTGTTTCTACTGTCCATTTGATGTCAGCTCCCTTCTTCAACATCTTAGTTATGTCTTTTACAATCTCAGCAATTAGGAATAAACCTCCTCACAAAGTTTACCCTTCCAAGGAAAGACTGAATTTCTTTTTTTCTTCTAGGCAGATCGACTTTCTAAATGGCATTGACCCTGCTTGGATAAATCTTAATCCCATATTTAGAAATAACATGCCCAAGTAACTTCCCTGAAGTCAGAGCAAAAATTCTTTTAGTGGGATTGATAGAAATTCCAAACCTTCTACAATTCAGCAAAATCTTTTCTAGATGCTTCAAGTGATCTTCTTCTCTCCTTGATAAAATTTTTATGTCATCCAGATAGACAACCACCAACTTATCCTTCTCCTCAACAAAGGCAATGTCCATTTCTCTTTGAAAGGTATCTCATGCATTCATCAGACCAAAGGGAATTTTGGAAAACTAGAATGTGCTCCATGGTGTGGTAAAGGTTGTTTTCTCCTGATCTTCTGGATGCACAAGTATCTGATTGTACCCTGAAAAACCATCAAGCATATACATCCTTTGGGAACCAAAAATGTTCTGCAAAATTTGGTCCATCTTTGGGAGAGGTTAGTTTTCCTTTGGAGAGGCTTTGTTCAAGTTTCTGAAGTCAATGCAGATTATGATCTCTCCACTCTTCTTTCTTACTGGAACCAAGTTTGCAAGCCACTTTGAGAATACAAATGGAACAATGATTTTGGCATCAAAGAGCTTCTTGATTTCCTTCTCAATCAGAGGCATGAGAAGTGGATTAATCCTCCTCAACTTATGTTTGAAAGGCTTTTCATTTTCTTTAATAGGAATGGTATGTTGAATGATAGTAGGATCATACTTCTTCAAATTGCATAACTCCATGCAAAAACATCTATGAACCTTTTCATCATCTCAATATATTTCCGTCTCATGTCAACTGAAAGAAATTTTGAAAGCTTAATCAGCATTGCTACTGTACCAAGGTTACAACTCTCTACCTCTTCATCATCAGCTTGTATCCTAGGAGACTTGAACACATCATTCTGATCAAAAAGCTTCTCAAGGGGTATGAGACCTTTGGGTATAGAGTTATTCTTCAGCTGTAACACTTCAGAATTTCCCTTTGTTTTAGCAAGCATGTTTTGTTGATTTACTTGTGTACTTTTAAAATCCTCTTTCAGTTCTATAAATATTTTGACTTGCTGGTCATCTTCAAAAACTTGCCAATGGATAATGTTGTCAGGGATAGCAGGTATATGACGAACTTCAACCTCATATATTTCAGTGGAATGTACATGAATGATAAATAGACTTGTAGAGACATCTAGGGAGTCAGCTATTGAGTTTTAATCCCTAGTCTTCATGATAAATGAATATTCTTGAAAATTCTCTAACATATCCATGATCAAATTTCTGTATGCGCTCATTCTCACATCCTTAGTTTGATATACACCCTCAACTTTCTTCATAACTAATTAAGAATCTCCACAAATAGAAATATTTTGGACACCCATTATTTTCAAAATTTCTAAGCCCAAAAATAAATATTCATACTCAGCCATGTTAATTATGCAATCAAAATTCAGTTTGTAAGAAAAGAACTTACTTTCATCTTCTGGAGTTGTGACCAAAATTCCTGATCCATCCCCCTCTCTTCCTGCTGATCCATCAAAGTGTAACAACCACCAACCTTATGCCTTCTCCTCACTGATTTGTTGATTTCCTGTCTGCTGATTTTCTGTTTCCTAAATTTCAGTTTTCTGATTGTCTGCTTTCTTTTCATCTTCTGCTTCATCAGTCAATTCATTGAAGAGAATAGCAGATCCTAATTTAGTATCAACATCATATATTGGAAAATTATGAGTTTTTTCCTTACTACTTACCATGTAAGCCATCCTTGTTTCTCTGTATAGTCTTCTTTTCTCACCAAAAACAGGAATGGTGGCATAAGTTAGGTCCATCTGCATGGTGCCTTTGATCTTTGTTGCATGTGACCTTGATAACAGCATGCCAAACTTATGTGGAATATCTGCTACCACAATTTCCATTACCACTGTATTGGCAGGGAACAACGCCATATTTTATTAAACCAATGCACTGGGCTCTTTTTGAATCAAAGGAAAACAAATCCTTATATGGTCTAGTAATTTCCAACCCCATCCCTTCCATGATCACTTTGGGCATAAGATTGTGAGATGCCCCTAAATCCAACATGGAATTATGTAATGTCATGTCATGAATACTAAGGCTGACATAAAAAAGAGGCACCTCTTCATTCTGCTCATCCTCTAATATTGGACCCAAGTATATGGTTGGATGATCTTCTTGAACATTTAGATATCAGCAGCTACTGGTTGGGAATTCAGCATTTTTACAATCTTACTTCTGTATTCATTCACCTTAAGAATTTCTCCAAAAGGCACTGGGTTTTTATCTTCGAGATCTCACTCTTCAAACTGAAAACATAAATGATTTTTCATTCTCTTTGACAGGAGGAGGAGGTGGTGTATCTTTCCTAACCTCAACAACTTTGGGGGCATCTTTCTTGGGTTGTGTTTTACTTGTAGTAATTGGAACATTTCTTTTTTTGAAGTTTTATTGTTTCTACATCTAAAATATTTCATGTTGATATCCTTTAAGATAATCAGATGGTTCCTCACCCTTGTTTACATCATGCTCTGACTCATCATGTTCCTCCTTAGTCAAAAACATTCCTGACATGTTTTCATCTAAGCAATGAATTGAGTCTTCTTGTATTTTAGGATGATCTTCTTCATCAAATAAGTTTTGCTGAAAAGGAGGCCTTACTTGAGGGTCAGGTTGATTTCTATTTTCCCTTGGTCTCTGCTAGTTTTGAGGTCTTCTGAATTGAGTATTTCTAAACTAAGGTTCATGTTGTGCAGGAGGAGAAGAGGTATTCCCAAGGGCAAGCCTATCCATCATTTTTTCCATTTCCTTCATCATGGAGTCAAATTTATCCTCTAAGGTGGAAGGCTTATCTTCTTCTTTCAATTTAGTCTTTCCCATCTTGGAATTTTTTGCTGCTATCATATTGACTTCTACCTTCACTACATCATTTTACATTTCATCTAATGAATGGGATTATCTTTCTCTTAGTAGGATAGAAAATTCATAATCAAAAGCCTCAGCATATCTCAGCTAAGCTGATTCTGGAGGAGGCTTTAGATGAGTAGGGATGGAGTCATAAACTTTGTTAAATCTCTTTGAGAAGTTTTGAATAGTTTCATTAACAGATTTTTTTAAACTATTATACTCAGTGAGGGCTTGTACAGGGTTGGTTCTATTTCCCCGCTTTCTCAAGAAGTTGTCTTCAAATTCATTCCAATTATATAGGCTTCCTGTAGCAAGGGCTTTGAACCACTTTTTGACCTCACCAGTAAAGCTCTGAGCAAACAATCTCATCTTGACATCCTCATGTTCAACCTCATCCCTGTCTATGAAGTAATTAAACTGGGCTACATGCTCTTCAGATGTAATCTCTTCGTCACTTCCCCAAGTTTTGATTCTAGCAGAATATTTTCTAGGAAGGGAATTAAGGACAACTGGAAGAGCAAGAGGGACATACCTAGTAGGTGTAGTAGTAGGTGGAGGTGGCACATTTCCTGCCATGATGACTAGAACTATGGTAGTTTTAGGGAAAATAGCAGTAGAGGAAGAGGAACTGTTAGGAGGAGGGTTGGTTGGTCTTTGTTGTCTAGTCACAATTGAACTCCAATCAGGAAGAGGGACACCAGATTTACTTCTTAACAAAATTTAAAATGGGTCTAGTTCCTTCAACCTATCCAATTATTCCCTTTCTAACAATAACTCAGATGTGACTGTTTCCCAAAACTCTTCTTTATATTTTTGTGTCACTAAGGCTGAGGTATCAATACTTCTTCTATGTAGGTCTAGGACAATTTTAGTCAATTCTTTTTCACTTTCAGACCTAAACAAGAATTCCTATTATAATCAAACTTTTTATCTTCAAGACTTCTTAAAACTTCAGAGGACAAGGATTTTGTATGTAATGGAGTACCTGATATTGCAGAAATGCCTTGAATGCCTCTAGATATTGTGTTTGGATTTTCCACAATTGTAGGTGGATCTAGGTCAGGATTACTCCTTGTGTATATCATTTTTGAAGCCACCTTTGATCATATGAATTTTAAATGGAGTAACCAAGGTAGATGCAGCCTTGAATAGGTTTCTAAGTTCCTGCTACCTTCGGAAGTTCAGCTTCAAAATTTCGGGAAAGGTATATCTTCAGGCTCCCAACAGATGCACCAAAATGTTATCACAAAATTGCACTTGATTGGCTATTGATCGGACAACTCTATGTAACTGTTTCAAACCAGATTTTGAAAGAAGCTTAGCCTCTTTATTCTGAGAGGGCTCTCTCAAAGGGGTTTATGATATTAGATAATGATAGGATTAAATGGCTAACTCTATTTCAAAATTAACTTGATTTTTATGTATGTAGGTTGAAAAGAATGTAGGCTTGCAACCATTGGGATTATGGAGTCAATAAATCAGTAGATTCAGTGGCAAGGTTCCTTGACATGGAATCTAAGGCAGATAAGAGTCTTTAACAAAGGAAAATTACATATAGAATATAGGGCAACACATTCATTTCAACAATAAATGAAGTCAGAGCATAAGTATATGAATTCTATGTAATAAAGATGAAATCTACTGCAAGTGGTACACATAAAGATATAAGATCAGAAAGACATTAAAAAATCCATGAGAATCTTAGGTCTGTCAAGAATAAGTCCTCTGTATTACTAATATTAGTCAAATTACATAAAGCAGCATATGGTGCAAAAAATCTCCAACCCTTTACAACTTCGATAATTTGACCTTAAATAGACCTTCTTACATTAGAGATGATCCGCCTCTTGGCTAGATTCATCGAATTCTTCCTATGACACCTTACATAAAGAAAAATGTCTTTTAATCATAAAATGACAGCTACACTCTAAAATCGACCTTTTCCTAATAGGACTGAAACTCCTATTTATTACATCAAACTACCTTATCTTTTAAAAAAGTTACATATTTGAAAAATAAGCCTCACATATTCGAATAGGCTATGGCATATCTCATCACTACTTGACATCCTAAATATCCTCCTCAACATATGAAACCAAACCCTATTTTTCAGGAAAACAGGACCCTAACTTCAACGAAAGCATCAGCTAATGAGTTGTCCCCATTGCATGTTCTTCAAGTCATAGATGTTTGGTGGCAAGGTCCCTTGACCTGTTGGATGTGTCCATATGTCCAAAAATTCTTTTAAACTACTCATAAACCCTCAAAAACAGCTCGCTACGAAAACAGGGCAGTTCCATAGCGTGCTTTCGTAGCATCCAAAAAATGGCTTTTGCACTCAAATTTTCTACTTCTTTGCTCTTGCATGGTGTCCATCATGACTTGACACATCCTCACTACCATTTACCCTTATTGAAAGCTGCAAAAGGTGTTTTTATAAACAAAAATACAACTACATAAATTTTTGTAGCGTTTTCCTGGCTTCAAGCCTAGGAAACGCTACGAAACTGTGAAAAACTGTGTAATTTCCAGATTTTGACCCTGTCTCAAAAAGGTAACCTCAAACTATAGAAACTTGGTTTTCAACATGCCATTAAACTCTTAAAACATAATCAACTTCAACTTAAGAGCCTTGAGGTGTTTCCTCTTCATTAATGATGAGTTGAGCTATGGGTTCCTCAACTACAGTCATCTTTAAGCCCTTCTTCTCCAGCTCTTCATGGATCAATTCTAACTGCTCTTGGAGGTTTTTAACTTGGTCCTTTAGTTTCTGTTGCTTGATTTCAAGTGCAGGTTCATTCTTCTAACATGCTTCACCTCTCTTCTCAATCGCTGAGTCCATTTGATTAATTGATGTGTGTTATCTAAAGTCTTTGACACACTATTAACCTGCTCTTCCCAAACTTCTTTCATTTTCTCAAACTACATCTTTTGAACATTATGTTTCCTTACTTATTTCTTCAAGACTGCTATTTCATGATTTGTTAACTTCAAATACTCTTTAAGAGCCTCAATCTCTATTTTTTCAATGATTTTCTCCTTTCCTTTCTTTTGTGTGATGACTGGATCTTCTTTTGAAGGTGATGATAGGTCAATGATACTTGGTGGTGGCTGGACAGTTCCAGTTACCTTCTGAGCTTCCTTAATACTTTCCAAGACCTTTCTGGCATGCCTTGTCATTGGTTTCCTATCTTGAAACACGAAACCTGTATCCTCACCTTCAAATTCTAAATTCTTAGTTGATTTGGCTTTCTTGAGTTTCTTTCCTCCCTCATCTATATCTTCAGCTTGGACTATGGGGGTTTCCTCAATATCAATAGCATGCAGAATGTATTCTAAATTTCCCTTAACCACTGTTTGGCTTCTTGTAATCCTTTTGTTGCCATGTTTACTCATAGTTGGCTCTTGTTTGCAGGTTTGCTCACAGTTGGATTTTGTTTTGCAGGTAAAATAACAGGTTTATCAAGTTTCTGCAATTGATATGTTTAAATGATTACTGATTCACTTTGATCTGCCCCTATAGGCTTACTTTTCTCTTCCACTAAAGGTTCACTTTGTTTTGCCACTAAAGGTGATGGTATAACTCTAGGTTTAGGAGTTCTTTTAGGGGTAATGGCATCCACTTCAAAACCACTGACAAACAGAAAATAAGACCAGTCTCTGCCTAGTCTTTTTAACTCCTCTAAAACCAGCAAATTGATTAAACCATGATGAAAGAGTGAGGTTTCATTTTCTTTATATTTAGCTTGAACTTTATTTTCCATTTTTTATAAGCTTCTATATAAGTAAAAAGGTAGATCAAGATATTTCTTACCAACAAAGTGTAGTAGAAGCCTGAAGTGGTAAGAATAAACCATATTATACCTCCCTTCACAGGTGAAGTACTTCTGAATGATAATCAGTAGCTTTGAGAAGTTGTCTTTCATGTAGCTCCTTGGAATGGCATTTGTAAGGTCAATCTCACTATGTTCTGGCTTGATAAATTCCTTACATTCGTGCATGTTGAATTTGAAACTTTTGAACCATTGTTCTCCTCCTCTTGGAATTCCTGTTGTTGTTGCAATAGTCTCTGGTGTTATAGTGAGGTTAAACATTCCCACTTTCGTAGCTGTCCCATTGAAATTGATGGAAAACTCCTTAGAAACCTACACATGGCATCCTTGCAATCTCTGGAAAAACTGCAAACACCCTGTTCTTTTGAAAACCTCTGAAACTGTTGGGTCTTCATTTATCAATTTCATGTCTGATGGCTCATATCTGAGACAGTGGCCACCTGTTTTGGTATTCCTCTTTGCAGCCATGGTACTTTTATGTCTTCTCTGCCTCGCTTGATCAGTGATACTTGGAAACCTTTGAAAAAGCCAGCCACAACTTGGACTTAGTGAAATAGCTCTCTAGAGCTTAATAACATCCAAAGAGGGAGTGAGAATGACAAATGACTCAATTGGGAAATATTTTAAAATTGTGATGACAACTCATGGCATAATCATGACTCACACATGCTTAAAATGGTAATAATGACTTCATCCATGACCGTTGTACCTTGATTTAACCCTAACTAACTCGAATGGCATCTACCCTAACCCTTTCAATCATTAACTAACACCTAGCACCTATTTTGAAAAGACAGACATGAATACCTCCTTTCATAGCGTACTTAGTGTATTTATAGGTAGTTTTGCTATGAAATTATTAGCAGTTTCGCAGTGAAAAGTGTGTTTTTTCTGCGTAATTCGCTACGAAAGTAGGAATTATTGGCTAAAATGACCTTTGAAAGTTGTAAGCTTGGGAACTGAAATATGTTAGGAAATAATGACTATTGTGACATGAAAAGACTTGAATGGGGGTGGGTTTGGACCTTAGGATAGGTTAATAAGAAAACTTTAAAATTTTCCTTTACCAAGTAATGAAAAATGAATTATATGACCATATCTTTGACACGTGAACCTCTAAGATTATGTCAAATGATGTTTTACTTTTTTCTCAGTGATATCAACTCACCATAATACATTTGACTCATCATGGACAATAATAATATAAATCAGGACTAACTTACGAACACTTGAACTTACAATCTCATATTGAAAACATGAACACCATATTCTAACAAAAATTTAATGAATGTAAATATAAATTGATACTACCTTTGATACCAAGTGTTAAACCTTTGAGATGAATGATGCCAATTGTAGAATTGATGCCACTAATAGCAATTGTTGAGAAATTGATAACTGAGTGTTCTCATCCTCTAATCATTCTCCTTTCACCACAAATATCATGCCTGATACCAATTACCACTTGGCACACTATAACCTGATCATTATCCTATGCACATTAATAATTCTTCTGGGGTCTTAGAGTTGAGATAACGTTTCCTGGTAGTATGCTTTCTCGACTTGAAAACCAATGAGGAACTACCACGTTTCCCACTGCCAAGTCAACCCAACTCCCAATCATCACATTGATTCTTCACATGCACTGCATCTTAGTACTTCCAGGATCCTGCTTATGAGATGAAATCATGTTATCATTATCAGTGCCATATGGCACCTATAGAGTGGTGACAGATGTCACTCGGAAATGGCCCACAAGGGTACCTGAAAACTCCAAAACTACATGAAACGTGTCCACCTCTTATTGGCCTAGTGTTGATGTCATATGTGATGAATAATATGTTGCCACATATCTTACGTGTTTCATCCTGACCTTTAACTTCCCTGCACACCTTGGAACCTCTAGGATTGGACCTACGAGATGATATTTCACTAGACTCCACCATCAGCCAATAGAATGTGTGTTGTATTGTGTTTTCAGGCCACATCTTCCTGGTCCTTAGTGAAATCAACTTATTGTTTTGCATGACTCCTCACTGCATGGTTTATGATATTAAAGTGGTGGTGGCACGGGGGTGGGGGGAGGGTGGGGGGGGGGGGGGGGTAGTGGGGGTCACCTATGCCGTCAATCTAACTATCAACGGTTTTGGAAAACCACCCATTGCGCGACCCCCCTTATCATTAACACTTGAGTGCTTGTACCCCCGCACGATATATCTAATGCATCGGTGGAGGACGTGTGGCAACAAATCCAACCATGAAATTGCTCTCCTTTCAACCTATTGGATCCCACCAACTACTATGCCATTTTTTCCCATATTCCAAACTGAATTGCTACTAAGACCTCATCCACTAACTTTATCTCTGCAAATTTTGAATTTTGGGGTGCCTTGATTTGACTGGTCATATTTGCAGCTTCAAGAGGCCATTTTTGATCTTCAACATACCACTAGAAAGCTCTTTCGGAGCTATATCTAAATGCTTAGGTCCCATTTGCTCTTAAATTTATATGTTCCACTAGAAATTCCTTCAAAGTCTCTGCCCCATTCTCCATTACTGTTGATCTTCATTATTCTTGTTGTACTTGAACCTTAATTACTTGTTCCATCATCTTTTAAACTTTTGAAACATTTTTCATCCTTTGCCATCAATGAAAAGACCATCATCAATCCTTTGTAGTTGCCATCAATGAAAACATATTTCCAACACATGGAGGCACTCCAATTCATTCCACTAGTGCTGGAATACCAGGAGTATATGAATGATAATCTTGTAGCAAATTTTGCCTTCCACATCTAGTTTTTTGTCTTACTTATTTCTATCTTTTATAATTGTATATGTAAAAAATATGATGATGCTATACAAAAATTTATGTGAATATATTTTTAGTTATAAAAGGCCACACAATATATATTATCCACTACGAAAATATAAATATATTTACAATTAAGAATTGAATGAATTATACATCTCTCCTAAGTGATTTTTTTCAATTTTACTTACTTGCATTGAAACATTTTACTATGATCAACACTAAAATATATACATCTTTTCATTTTCTTTCTGTTTCTCTCTCTATATATGAAGTTCATATTGAAATATATTAGTTAATATGGATATTCAAACAATTTATTTAAGTTTTATATTGAAATATATAATGTGTGTATGTGTGTGTGAGTTGAATATAATTTTTGTTAAAATTTGAATTACTTTATTTCTCTAAATTGATATTAAATTATATTACTTAATATAGAGATCGAAATATTTTATTTATCAATCCGAGTGTGAAAGTGAAATATTTTTACCATATCTCCTTCATACTAGATTTTAATATTAACAACTAACACTAACCAAACTCATTTCTATTTCTATTATAACTGACATTTGTTTATATAAGGACACAAGTCAACTCCACGTTGAGCACAAATCGATTCACACATCACCATAACTTTGGGTATAGAATTTTCCTCTCGTTGCAACAAAAAAAAGATAAACATAGTGATTAAGCTTCTATTAGATTTCTTAATCCCATGGAACATCACCATGGATTTAAATTCAAATACAAGCTACTCATAATGAACCTCTTATAACATCATTATCCATGGCTCTAATATTATCAAGCTTATTCACCATGGCTCTAATACCCTGTTAATAATTGGACCAAATATAAGCATAACAAATAATTGCAGATAATGCTTAAGCCATTCTCTTCTCACTGTAGATCTCAAGATAGAGTTTATATTACATCAATTTGACCATTCTAGATATAGATATTAATGAAAACTCATAAATATATCATGACTAAACCTCATCAAAGATAAGGTCTACAAAACATATGAATGTGGCCTCGAACTTTGTGATTGTCTAGGGACTTACAATTTAATGCGAGGATGGTTTTAGCCCCAACACTGGATGAAAGAAATATATTCCCACTTGTGAAATGTTATCACCAAGACTATGTGAGGTTCAATCAAGTTTGGATGCCTTGTAAGACTATTTTTATCCCCCATAGGTGGTTCCTACCCTTAACCCCTCCCCATGACTTTTTAACCAGTGACTTGAGTTACACCAATTTTTAATTCATAGTTATCAATTTAAATAGAATTATAACATTAAAAAAAAAAGCCCATATTCTTGTATGAAAAATATTAAATCAACATGAAAATTGAATAATGGTGCTAATAACAATACTTTTTTTGTGTTAATTTTATTTTTGGATCCATCACATTAAGTAGATTTTCTTATCCACGTTTCGAACCCGCCACGGAGGTTTATTAAAGACTCCAGTCATTTCATCAATGAAATAAAAAACCTCAAACTTGATCCTAATGAAATTTTAGTTAGTTTTGATGTTACCTCTCTCTACACCAATATCCCCATTAATAAAGCCATGGAGGTTATGAGAAAAATTACGGACCCTAACACATGTAAACTCATTGAAGCCTGCCTAAGATATACTTTATTTTCTTTCATGGGTGACATCTATGAAAAAAATTGTGGTGTCTCCATGGGATATCCCTTATCCCCCATCATTGCCAACTTATTCATGGAAAACTTTGAAATTAAAGCTCTAAATTCTTCCCCCCAAAACGTAAATGGTGGAAAAGATTTGTCGATGACACCTTTGTCATTTGGCCTCATGGTAGGGAGAATTTTAAAATAATCAAATAATACTTTAATAGTCTTTCTAAATCCATAAAATTCACCATGGAAACTGAGATTGATGCCTCTATTCCTTTCTTAGACATACTCCTATCTCGAAAACCCGATGGATCCTTATCACACTGTTTCTATGGGAAAAAGATTCACACTGAACAATACCTTCATGCCACCTCTCACCATCATCCAACCCAAAAGCTCGGTGTCCTCAAAAACTTAGATACTAGAGCCATGATAATTTACGATATTGAACACTTAGAATCAGAAAAAGCCCATATTATGGAATTTTTCGCAAGAAATGAGTATAATAAACATCAAACCTTCAAAGCCTTCCGAAATGCCAAAAAACCCATAAAAATAATTAAATAACAAAAAAAAAAAAGATAACATCATTGGAAAAGTTAACTTACCTTACATCCTTGGCATCACTGATAAAATTGCCAATGTTTTGAAGAAAAATAATATTTCTGCCACTTTCAAACCTATAAAAACGATTCGTAGCAAGATTAAATATATTAAAGACACCCTTGACCCTAAATTAAAAGGAGTGTATCTAATCCCTTTCTCTTGTGGAAAACCATACATTAGGGAAATTGGCCGTTTAGTCAAAACCAGGATACAAGAACACTCTGCAGACATAAAACATAACCGCTCAAAAACCTTCGCCTTAGTTGAACATTCCAATAAATCTAAACATCACATATGTATTGAAAACTCTCGCATCCTTGCCTAAATAGACCACTACTTTCATAGAAAATTTAGGGAGGCTCTGGAAATAAATAAACATCCTAGCAACCTAAACTGCGACGAAGGATGGAACATTAGTGAAAATTGGATTCCCACATTAATTTCTAAAATAACCCCCTTGAAACATTAAAATTTCTAAAATAACCCCTTTTGAAACGATCTATTAACATCCTAGTTTTAATAAATAATCAAATTTATTTAAATCCTAATTGTTCCTTAGTCATAACCTGTATCTAAACCTCCCCCCTAAATCTTATCCCGTCCTTTTAACCTCCACCCTTAAAAATCATGTTCTCACCTTTCTTTAAATAATTTATTTCATTTTTTTTTTGTAAATAAGACTAATTCTATTAGAAAAGCATATGGTACAAGATGGAGTTACAATCATGAGAGGCTTGAAGGAAGAGGATCTGGAAATGATGAACTATCAACCTCGGTCTTGTAAGTAGCCAAGAGAGAAACAAAGAGAGCCAAGAATATAAACAAGGGAGCCATAAGAAGCAGACACAGGATTCTACCCAGAGTGGGTAGAATCCTTAGTACGACATTTATTTCCTTTCTTTTTTGAAACTTTAACCCAGCCATCATGGGGCAGACAGGATAGAACCACTTAAAGACTATTGTTGACTAAAGGAGTAGTCTCCTTATCCGAGTCTGAGGAGGAGGTCTCATGAGATCATTTCTGAGCACTTGAAGAAACGTTGGGCCCTCCAGGGCCCGTCGAGGTCATTTCCTTCTCCTACTTTTCACCCTCCTCATCTGCTTCAATCTCTTCCTCATCTGAACTGAAGGACTCGATGTCATCCATGGGAGGAGGTGCACAAGGATTCCAACTTTTAGAGTTTGATTTGTGATTTATTTTCTTCTTCTAGGTCAGGAACATGGTACAAGAGTTTTGAAGATGCCATGTTTGATGCAAGTGACGACATCAGAAGGCAGTGTTCTCGTAGTCCAAGGTCTGTGCCCAGTCGAAGCCACCAAATTTGAGGTTGATTTGATCAGGCAGGCCTTTACTTATTTCTATTTCTACGCATATTCTTCCATAGGTGTATATGCCCGTCTCCCCCCTGGAGGGATCTGATGCCAGAAAGCGTCCCGGGGTGTTTCCAATTCCTTGAAAGATAGAGAATTTCCATAGAGGGGTAGGTAAATTTGGAAGCCTGGCCCAGATGGGAAGCTTTGTGATGTCTATCATTGAAGGGTCGAAGTTTGGGAACCATGGTGTGAGGAATAGCCCTGATTTTCCCCAAAACCATGGACCTCCTGTTAGGGATTTTTGATAGTCTTCATTGGAAGTAAAAATAACTATAAAGAAACCCTTTGAGTAGAAGAAAACCTTGATGTTAGTGATCCAAGCGGAATGAATCCATTGGTAAATATCTGCTGAGTGAGGCCATAATCCATTAAATCTGCAAATGATGGCCGATTCTGCATACATTTGAAACTGGTTTTCAAGTGTTGGATGGGAAATTTCTATTGCAGGCATGTCCTCCATTTTTTCAACCAAAAAAGGCTTTGGAGCCTCAGAGGGTTGGGAAACTTTCTTAGGAGGCTATGCATGGACAACATCCTTATAAGAGAAAGCTTGAGTGGAAGATGGCTGCCCAACTACCCCTTCTCGCAGTCGAAGGGTTAAAACCAAAGAAGCATATTTTTCAATATGATAAACGAGAGCAGAAGAGATTTATCTAGTTGTTTAATGCCATAGAGAAATCATTGAAAGGCAGAAGGGATCCCCAACCTGTGGTCAAGGGCATGTGAAAGGCTCTTCACCAGATCCGTAGAGCAAACCTAGAGAATCAAGGTTTTGCTAGTGAGCAGAGTGATTTGAATCTGAAAGGATGGGGCTGAAAGTTCTGGGGTCCCATGTCTGCCAATGCTCGTCCAAGAGGCCAGAAAGACAGATCTCAATGACCTTCTGTAGTCCAATGTTGCCTTTTCAAGGGATGCGCACTAGAGCGAGGGTCCATTATAGAGTTGGGGTAGGCCATAACTGATAGTATCTTTCTTGCTGGTAACATTCACATGAGAGATGTTCAGGGTCACGTTGGAGCTTCCAGAGACTTTCCTTTTAGAGTGGGGCAAGAAGAGGCTCGCGTCAGTCTTCAGCTTCTCCTCGGGGTAGAGATCCCTCCCAATCCATCCAGTAGGGACCCCAAAGACCTGTAAGTACTCACACACCTCTTCCCTGTCTCCAGCCAAAACTACACTGCAAGTTTTGGGTATGAGTAAATATTACAAAAAAAAATGGAACCACACCACCATAACTCCCTCGCCATTGCGGATTGAGTTGGACTCATATAGAGACGGAGGCGCACCTAGGCTCTAGTCACCAAGCGTCGCAGGGCAGATCAAAGGTGTGACGATAGTGGAGAGGGGCGTGAAAATGCAGACCCTAGCGTTTTTCTTCTATCACACAACAAAACTCTTCCTTAGAGAGTCGATCTAGAGTTGATTGCATGTTGGGTTGAGTCTGTTTGACATTCGCATTCCCACAGAGAACACATCATTAATTTCGAACCAAAATTTGTTCCTGTCGTGCTTGTTGCGATAACCAAGGAGCAAACACTCCTCAGACATGCAATGATTCCATTTTTGGTGTCTTCATTGAGAAGATGGAGGAGAGCCTCTCCACTGTTTGGCCCATATCTAACAGCAAGAAACCATAGAGCATAAGCGGCGACCTCCTGGCCATGGAAGCCGAGCAGGGAAACCCTAGCAGTAGCTGTGCAAACCATATTTTCAATCTCTCCCTTCATCCTCCAATCGTATTAAGAAAATATATTATTATGGCCGTGCTCACCTTCATTTTAATAAAAAATAAATTATAAATATTTTATCTTTACTTTTAATTAATACAATTTCAACTTACTATTAACAAACAAACATCATAATATAAAAAACATTATTAAATATTTCACTTAATATTCCTTTTCATAAATAAATTAATAACACTTATCCTAAATAACATTTTCCCCTCTCCTTAAAATTTCAATTTCGTTTTTCACATGACCTTCAGTATTAAATAACATAGAAATAAATAAAATTTTAAATTTAATAGAGACATAATAAATTAAAAATTACCATCATAAAAATCAACTTTCTTCATTATTAAATAACATAGTAATAAATAATGTTTTAATTTAATAAGCCTAATAATTTAATTAGAAAAACAATTCAATCAACCCTTTGTAAAATTAATTTAAGAAAAATAACATAATTTAAAACAACATAAAAATATAACCTTTTGTAAAATTAAATTAATACTAATTATAAACTTTTAATACTTAAAAATAAATCATTAATTTTAAAATTCTAATTCTTGTCGACTCATATCAAAATATTTTCACAAACCTTTACATATTTGTTTATCCTACCTAAGATCAGTTTTTTCTCCCATTCAATTTTATCTTGATAATGAACCTCGGTAGCGGGTTCAAAACGTTGATAAGTAAATCTAGTTAATGCGATGGATCCGGAAATAACATTAACACAAAATAGAGATCGCAGAAGTTTGAAATTGGGAACAATACTTTTTTCTCCATTCTTAGGTTGAAATTACCACCATTTGTAACCATGATCTCAAAAACTCCATAATGTTTCCAACATAGGTGCTTCACTCAATGAACCTATGACATATCACGTGTGTTCCTGGCACACTAAAAAATGCCCTTAATTTGACTACATATTGGAAAATACCCCTAAAAATCACATTATTTAACCCCCTACAAATATGAACTTGTTGAAGGCTCGAAATTCTTTGTCTACAACATTATAAGGGAGACCACCCTGTCCCAACCTTAAAGCAACACTTTTTCCATTGAAATGGTGGTTCTGACTGGTTAAACTAGGTCCAATTACCTTCTCTCTATCTTTATCAGCTTAAGGTATGAATTTTACTTACCAATAAAGAAGAGACATCAGATCATCCCTCTTACTGATCAGGCAAGAAAGTGATGTTTAAGTTGATCTGGGGCTCAACCAAGCCACACCTAAGTTTTGTCTCTTTGATATGAGGACTTCTAGGATGTAGAATTAAATCTAAATGATAATTATCCTAAAATACAAGAAAAAGGAAAGATATCCTAATCATATATCGATTAGGAAGATATATATTTAACCCAACCGAGAGAAAATTAATTAAATGATTGATATTTAAATATTTCTAGCTTATAATGAATATCAAGCTAATGAAGTAGTTCAATTAACTAACATTATCAATACCAAAACACATTCTGTTTAGAGACCTCTTAACTGAGATAAGCGATTAATAACATTTAAGAAGTAGTTCACAAAATATTACTATTTGTTAATTCATAATTAAAGACTGATTTCTGAGTAAATAGTTACTCAGAAATCAGATTTCAGCCCACAGGAGCAGAGATAAATAATAACAGATTATTGAAGAAAATTACTCACATTGGCAATAGTGCACACATGAATACAGTGACACATTTTTGCCATCATAAAATGAAACAAGTATTAAAAACAATAGTATTATAAATACTAATTATTGAATCTGTTTCCGTGGCTCTGATCTCCAACAATATTTTATAGTGCTTAAATTATGCTACAAAAATCGAACTACAGTAGTGCAAGCTTTGCTCTCCATATGTAGTTCAAAATGAAAAAGAAAAATCCTCAATTATCCCCCAAATATGAGATTTTACTCTCCTCTCACCTACAACTCTAAATCCCCATTACAATAGTTCTTTTAAGAATTTTAGAATTGCAGAGAAGAGCAACCCCATGCGCATTCTACAAACTATTATTTATAATTAACAAGAATATTTTTCAATAGGAGAATTGTTTAAGAGTAATTATGCTCCAATCATTTTCATTGGTTGAAATTTCTATTCTTCTATTGCTGGAGCAATCTCATTGACTTGAAGCTTCTTTTCCTCATCTCTTAAATTGTTTCCCCATTAAAACCAATCAAAATTTTAATTAAAATACAAATTAAAATCAAAATACCAAATCTAGAATATAAAACATATCTAATCAAAAATTAATTACATAAATAAATAAAAACAAATATGAGATTTATATTGATGTCTGTGAAGATATAATTGGTCAATGAAAACATATTCAAATGGATCTGCACTCAATAAAAGCTGTGAGCAAATGAAACTGCAGAAAATTAAACTCAGAAAATTAGTTTTGTTTAAAAATTTGGAGCTTGATCTTTTGCTGAATTTTAGACCTATTAAATGATCAAATATGGTTATGAAACCACTTCATAAATATTCTCCATCATTTTCTCTATCCAACAAGTCATCATGAATCTCATTTGGCCAAATAAAACTCAACTTATAAGTTTCTAAAGTTGAGGATCTAAAAATGTCAGAATTCTGAAAAATCCGTTACCTAAACTAAAATTATTATTTTTAATTAAAATTAAATTCTAAACTAAATTATAACTATTTCATAATTAATACTAATTTAAGTGTAACTAAGTTATTAAACTTGATTAATTATAAAGTAATTAAAATAAATTTTAATTTAAAAATAAAAATAAAATAAAAAATTAATTAAAAATATAATTATATTATATTAATATTATAATAATAATAAATTATAATTATAATGTAATTAATATTATATTATTAATATAATATATTTATATTAATAACCATTAAAAAACCCAACTCAAAACTTAAAAACCATTTCACATGGCCTTGGTGTCAAAGTTATGGAGGAGGATTTAGTGAGGTAGAGTGATAAGGTGGAGGGTGAGGTGATCATGACATAGGCGGGAGGACAAGAGTTATAAGGAGGTCTATGAAAAAGTTATAATAATAAAAAAATAGTCGTCGTATAAAATCATATTGGCAATCGGGTTTTTGTAATATTGCAAATTTTAAAATGTGCACAAAACCAAAATGTCGATATGTCGATATTGTGATATTGGATTCGACATTTTTAAAATTCGGAAAAATTAAATTGGGGTTTCAAAATCGGCGATTTCAAATCGTGGTTTTTAAAATTGGAAGGAAGGAGGTGAAGTGAAGTGGGCTCACATGGAATTAAAAATTATACAAAATGAACTATAGTCACTTTGTAATTTTGAGATTTTGGGTTTGGCAATTTATTTTAGAATTAGAAACTAGAATAAATTACCGAGATCTCGAAAAACATGTTTTTTAACTGTTCTACAATTTGGATAGGTCATTTTGTAGCATCATTAGTGAAAAATGAAAAATTTAGTAAAAATTGACTAGCGATTAATATTTACAATGAATTACCATTTTAATTGAAAAATTAAAATGTTATACATTTTGTATGTTTTTTAACCCAGACAATAAAAAGCATCAAAATTCAAAGGAGTTCCATTTGCAAACTAGTTAATCAAATGAGACAAAACAAGTATTGATGGAAAGCTTGCTAAAAGTCGAATTCAATGAAACAGTCAAAATAGAAATCTGATGAAAATGAAAAAATGGCAAAATTGTACGACAATTAAGTAAATGAGAATCATAAAATGTGTTTTAGCCAAAAATTAATGGAAGGGCCCCCATTATTTGAAGTGACTAAATGAAAAATGGGGGGTGTTGGGTGGCGGCACACTAGGAATAACTAGTGATCTCTGGCTAAAGATAATGAACTTTAAATTTACCCAAAGGTTAAAAATAATGGAATTCACAAATCGTCTTACAGTAAAACATTTCCATGGATTCCACAAAAATAGATTAAGAAATATGAGTTTGAAAAGATAAGTACTCAACAATAGACTTGAGTAAAAACCATGAATCCAAATTTTGGGAAATTTTTATTTTAATACTACCTCGCATGAAAAATAGAAGAAGGTACATATATGAGTTTTCCAATAAAGCATATATCCATTGTTATGAATGGTCTTTGACATCGTTTCGCTGCCAGCGAGCTTAAACAATACTCCAGTAGTGTTTTCTTTAATGCCATACAAGCCTAACCCTGCTGCCAGTGAGCGTCCATAGCCCTGGTGAGTTTACTTGTATTTCTCAAGCTTCCTATGTTAATAACATTTTTGATAAGCGCATTTGAAAGATTTTAGTTTATGGTTTACTTGAGTGAAAGAGGTGGGATGCTAATAGAGACTTATGTTTAATGGACATAATACTTTCATAATGATGACTCCAAGTTCTTTCCCCGCGACTATCAATCATAGGATTTTATAAAGTGGAGGGTGAGAGGGATTCATTGAATTAAACTCAAATCAATTCTTTCCTTGAAAATGTAAACTCTATCATTTAGAAAGGATGTGTGTTCCTCCAGGAAAAAAATTTAAAGCAAGAGGGATTTATGGTTCCATAAAGATATACCTTTACTGATAAATGAAATTCACTGAAATAGGTAGAGTTTTAAGGTTTCCCATGTATGATAACAATTGATGGGTGAGAAAAATTCCTTCCATATAAATCTCAACAGAGTCACCAAAATCAAAACAAAACTAAAAGAAAAAGTAAAAGAATTTCAAAAAGAAATCAACAAACTTCAAAAAATGTAAAAATAAAGAAAGTAAAAGTTGAAAGAAAAATCTAAATTTAGAGAATGAACCCCAACAAGATCAACTATACAAAGTTATCAACAAAAGAGTAAAAGAAGATAACCATGTGAACGTTTATCTTTTGTTGAGAATCTATTAAATTTTATCCCAAGGAGTTATAAGAAATTAGGCTCTCAAAATGTAAAGGGTAAATAGCAGTGTTGAGAGATAACAAGCTAATGAGAAGTCTCTATTTGCTACAAATTTTCTTGTTCCAAAGCAGAATCCTATATAAAAACATCTTAACCATTTTCTAATAAAAGGAATTCTTAAGAAATAGATTAAAGGTTCTAAAACTCCTTAGTTTAGCTGATTTGATGAGGATTATTACTACTTATCCCAAAATTCAGAGGCATCAACAAAGAGAATGAGCTACAAATATGAGTGATCGGGGATGTAAAAAAGGATCATGAAGACATGCAAAGTAGAGTTTTATATCAGCAAAAACTAAAAACAAAACTGAAACCCAAAAAGTAAGAAATGAAAATGAATGAAAGTGGGCATATGAAACTTACCATTGGAGAATTTCATTTAATCTTACATGAAAGGTATGGATTTTCTCCATTGAAGGATAACCTTTTATTTCGATTATAATTAAAAGCACGAAGGAGTTGAATTCTTTTGAAATTTCATTAACCCAAAATCATTATTTATTAAATCCAATCTAAAGCAAGTAGTCAACTGAAATAAAACAATGTTTCATGTTCAAGGAATCGGAAGTAAACCAAATCCATCAGAAATGAGAATGAAGATATGCTTCTTAATGAATTGCATCGATGATTGTTCTCTTTGCTTTTCCATTCTGGATTTATATCAGCCCCAAAGTATTGAAATCGATTCAAAATCCAAATAATGCATAAATTATGTATATGAAGAGGACTTGAATCTTTATATAATAAGTATGGAGTTATATATCAAAAATTCAAAATAAAAGAGAATTAAAAAATGAATTAATCATGGTCCATTACCTTTGCTTGTCCCAAATTTCTTATTAATTGTTGCACTAACATAGTGGTTTCTCAAGGATGTCTTGAAAAGCAAATGAAGATGCACTAAAAGATGATTGAGATAATAAAATGTGCATCCAATAACGAGTCAAAGGAAAAAAATGTAAACGAACCACAAGTGATGAAATTTTTCATTAGCCAAGCAGATTTCCGAGAAGAGGAGAAGAGGCCCATGTGCATATACCATGAAGAATATTTATCCCTATAGTCATAAAGTAATCCCAAGGAATGAATACATGGATTTGATGAAATTATGATTAAAATACATCCAAACTTTCGACCACCATGATAACATTAAAGTAGCATATATGTTCAAAGATAATAATAAAAAAATTCATGTGAACATAGTGAAATATTAGAATGAATTGATCAAAGACCTATGGAGATACTTAATCTAATATTCTAAAATTATGAGTTTCTAAGAGAATCAAAATAAAATATAAGAGCTTAAATTTTCCAAAAAATTTAATGGACAAAACTCCGATAAACAAAATTCTTGCTTCATAATATTTCTGGTGACATTTGTTTTTGGAAGTTGACTTAAATTTCTCCGCTAATACAAGAAGTCTTGGTTATTCAAAATATTAAAGGGAATCAAGTTCTTGGAACAAGATCTTTTGTGTAACTTCTACAAACAGAACTTACAATATTGACCATGCCCGATAACAAATGCTTGTTAAATTTATAATATAGGAACATTGTCTTCCTAGTACATCAAACATTCACGCATCAGAGGTAAAAGTTTCGTAAGAGTTTATAAAGTAGTTCTGATAAATTTCATTCCGATAATGAGAAAACTTAAAAGTGATTGCAAGAGAACTTACATTTACCTATAAAATAAGCTTCAAAGGAGAGGAGTTCAAGATTTAATAAATATGAGAATAAATTGAGTGTAAAAGATCTCGAAAACCGTTTTGAAGCCAAAATTAAATTTAAAAAACTCCGAGACCACAAAATTCTAGTGCAGACAGTGAAATAGGGGTCATTTAATTTACTAAGTAAAACTGATATGATATCAAAGGAAAATGAAATGTGGATCTCGAGGAGGAAAATCTCATAATTCATTTTAAATGCTTCTGATACAATACAAACCCAAGAGTCCAATAATCCAACAAATCTGAAATTCTGAGGAAATATCTCAGAAAAATGGAAAGTAGAGGATTGGGATTGTAAATTTCACTAATTTAGAGGCTTTGCGTCCCTTCAAAAGAAAGGAATATGACTAAAGGGAAAACAATATGAACGAGTGTGATGTAATGGTTCAACTCAATTTCAGCAATTATAAGATTTGAAACAGGCATAGATAAAATGATGGATAAGATCATTCAATGAAAGAATTTTGTTTGAATTTTCCTCTGTTTGTAGCAAATATGAGAAATAAAGAGGGTAAGTGCTTCATTACATTTGCATCTATGAGAGGAAGAATATTATTATTGACTCATATTTCTAAGTGAAAAACATTAATTCCAATGGGCTTGCACACATGAGTGTATCGGAAGAAAAATATCAGAAAACTTTTATGGTTGTATCTTTGAAACATGCGATATTATCACCTTCCAAAAGGATTTTGAACATAACGGCTAAAAAATATAAGCGGGAAGGGATATTAGAGGTCCTGTATCGGAGATTTGATATCGGGTGTGCGAAATGGTAACAACCGATTGGAAGTTGCGATATGAAATTTCCAATATGAGTAGCAGGAATTTTATCAGGGATCAAAGGTTTGGGAATATTGAAGATCAGTGATCAAAGTATCAGAGACATATGGACATCGTAGTATCGACGAAGTCATCTATTAGAGAATGAGTAGGAAGGGATATTGGAGATTGGCAGATCGGGATATCAAATATTGGCGAAATAAGGTTCACATTGAAAAATCTAATATTTGGAAGCTTCGGTAATGCTACATGGAAAACCTGCAGGGTTAGGAATTTTATTATTATATTCACAAAGAAGCACTTAGCTTAACTTCACATTTTAACAAAAAAACCCTTTAATAATTATATTAACTATCAGAAATATTTGATTGAAGAACGATTTTATCGAAAATTTCTTATGAGGAGAGTTACGATATTATAATGATCTCATATGAATATTCCAATAATGTATTAAAGGCCTATTGGAATTTTAATGAATAGAAGTGAAAGTAAAGAATCAAAAAATACTTCCCAGAACATGTTGCAGATTTAGAAATGGTTGTCTTCTTGCTTATTTCAAGTCTAAAAATCAAGTGAATGAAGACTTGCAAAAAGAAACAAAATAGAAATAAGAAATAAACTATGAAAATGAGAAACTAACAATAGATAAAGATAAGCCTGTAAAATGCATACCTAGAAAAATATTGACTGTAAGTTTACCTCATGAATCTTAAATTTCTCTTATGCATTTCTCAAATTTTTCATATTTTCAAGACCATCTATTTATTCAGTCTAAAATGCTAAGTAATGAGCTTTCAGATTGCATCGACCTCAAATTTACATTGGAGGACAAGAGTGGTGAATATGAGCCTTTTTATAAATACTCGCAAATCAAAGATTGCCAAGCCATATAAATTCTTTGGAATTTATTCATACATGATTTTAAAACATTTTTGTAAATGTGACATATTTTTGCAAAAACAAGACAATCAAGAAATTCATATGCTTCACATATGTTCTAAGTCACTTTGTCAGAAAATTAAAAGGGATGCCGAAAGAACTCAGATTCATTATTTTCCTATTAAAAGTATGAATAGAAAAATAAATGAAAATAGAAAAGGAATATAGATCTAAATGAATCTATCCCTAATTTCTAACTGAATGGAAGGAAACGTGACTAAGTATAGTCATACTTCCAATGTAACCATTCTCTCATTCTAATTCTTGCATGTATGTACAAATCAAACATTAGTAACAAGAATATATTTAAATGAATAAAAATAAATTTGAATCCAATATGTAAACTAATTGCTAATATACTCTCAAAAAGCAACCTATTTACAATTACCTTCCCTTGAAATGTCCCTTCCAAATAAATTTCAATCGGATCATAGAAATCTAGATGGATTTCCATTAAGGATTGGGAGAGATTCAAAAGAGAGAATAACAAGCCAAATTGTGGAAATGATTTTTTAGATACAATGGTCTGCATATGTACATATGTTAAATTATTAATAATTTTCTGTGAAGGAAAAAATTCCAAATATCTTTCAAATGGGTCAATGAAAAATGGATGGAAATCTGCTATATTCAATAGAAGATCATTAATTGAATTAGATTGTTGGTAATATTGTGAAAATACACTTTCTTATTGGCACTCACATTTATGTCATGTCATTATATGTTTAAGGTAATTCCAAATAAAAAATGGCCATATACAGTATCATTTTACCTTTTGTGTCGACCATCCTTATGTCATTTGTGTATCATCTCTTCCTTTTTTATCATCAATGACCTCATATTGGTGTCAGTTTCATGTTGAATAACGGGGGATACGTTAAGTCCCTCCTTTGACAAATATCTTCCCATCAACACCAATACCTTATCTAGTATGTAGATCTAGAAACAATCTAGTGCCTTGGAGCTTATAATCCTTAGTGGCAGGTTTCCTTGAAATTGATAGTGAGTTTTCCTCACTGGCCCATGTTAAGTGAAACTATAATCAATTGACATCAACTCATTCATTCACACTTTTTATATTGTGCTAGGTACCTTGGGAACCATTTTCATAGATGGTGGTCTCTCTCGCATATGTTAACGGGGTCCCTTAATGTCTAGTAATTAAATGGTCTCCTTGCATGTTAACATTATCTCATTCATTCACATGTAGTTGACTCATACTATTGGGAAGAGTCAAATACCTTGGGGCATCAGTATATTTCACTCAAACACATCACCTCCCCCAAGATACGTTGGAGAATATAATATATACTTTGAGGGCCACATTTGGGAACTCACTTTAGTGTACATATCCCTACTAATATTTATTGTGACAAATATCTATATTGCATCATAACCATTCATTGATGACACGAGTTTGCAATAACAAGTATTGGTATGCCTACCTTAAGGATGTATAATATATGTATATGAATATGAAATTTGTAGCCCTTTACAAGTTCGATACTCTTGGTTCCCTCCATATGCCTCGCTCATTAAGATTATTGTAATGTATTTTTTCCATTAGCTTATGTTATGACCTCATACATTAGGGGGCATCTATTACAACTCAAAATGTCACCATCAAGGTATATCATAGCTCAAAGTGACACCCCCTTGGTTCTATTAGGGAAACGCCTCAAAATGTAGGTTGAAATGCAAAAAAAAAATCCATGGAAAGCCTACCAAAAACATTGTTTTTCCTCTTCAATGATGCTATAACACTACCAAGGAGAATTGCAGCACTCGCTTGGCTTTCCAAGGAGAGTTGCAATGCTCCAATTACACAACAAAAGAGAGTTGGAGTGGCTAGCCCTGGAAGAGTGAATGGGTAAGGACAAAAATATAAAATTAATCATTTCTGAAAGATAAGGATGAAAGGACCATATCAAACATGGTCAAAAAAGTGTCTAGGTACATATATTCATTCCTCTGAATCCTTATATGGAATCAATTCTCTCCATGGAACAAGGGGAGAAAAGTGAATTTAATGTAATGATTTCATAGTGAGAACCTAATTTCTCCTTATGATAAGTTGCAAAGCACCATGATCCTGAAACTGAGTTGTGGTGAGAGGAGGAGGCAATATTAGGGGCTAAGAAAAGGGGGCAACATTGTAATCATTATGGTATAATGAAAACATTTTAACTCCCCCCCCCGCAAGATAATTTTCATTTGTATTGTTTATGTTTGTTGCTAGGTATATATAGTACTAATGCTAACATAAGTTTTTGAGGATATAAAATTAGTGTTTTTGTTGTTTTTTATGAGTAGGTCACAGCTGAAGGAAACCAAGGAGCTAAGATCTCGAGGAATTTCATCATTCCAATTTTCGAACATCCACCTTCGATGATAAGGTGCATATGATTCTCCTTCTTTGATTACTCTTATTTTGAATGTTTGTTTCATATATTTTATGGTTTAAGTAGGCACTACACACATTTTCTGTCATAGTTCTTATACAAGCCTATGGGTTGCGAGTACTTAGTCATTCTTGAGGAAATTTCGTTAAACATAAGTTTTACATGTTTTGAAAATTTGTTTAGTTTGGGCCAAGATAGAGGAATTTAGAGTTAATAATTCTAGTCTAAAGGATCTCCATAGATTAGAAAAGTAATGGAGAGAAAGGAAAGCTTTCACTAATAAAATGACAGGTTGATGGAAATTCCTTATAGAGTTACCATAATGTATCATGATTTAGTTTTCTTTTCTTTTTTTCCATGGAAAATCAAGGCAGGTCCACCCAAAGAGACCACGGCCTCTAGCCAAACTAATCCGAGCCTAACCCCAAGGGTGTCAAGGAGAATTGAACCCATGACCTCCTAATGGAAATGTGCTTAACAACGAGACCTCAACCAATTGAACTAACCCTCAGAGCTACATGTAACATTATTTAGCTAAAGTAAAGAAAAATACTACTTAAAGAAACATAGCCTAAGCCAAAGATGTTTAAAGAGATTTTAATTTAATGCCCAAAAAAATTTAAAAAAAAAAAACAATGAAAGGCAAAAAGATAACTAAATTAATTATTAATTTTTAATAACTTATAATTAGTAAATTAAGTTTTATAAAATACATTTACACATATAATATTAATAACAAACATGTTAAAGAATAAATAAAATCTAATTAATTTCCTTTAATATTTAATGATTTAATTAGTCTACTTGTGAGGTAAAAAATAAATCTAGTAATAGAAAATACTAGCATTATTGCGTCGAGAGGCGCTCTCCAATCAAGTATGGAAGAGATGTTGTAAGGTTATGTTATGTTGTGTGATGTGATGTTATGTAAACATTTTGACTAAGTCAAATTACATAACCATAAAAATAAAATTAAAATACAATTAAAAAAATAAATAGAATTAATAATTATAATTATTAACTAAAACATTTTGGTTGAGTCAAATTAAATAAAAATAAAAATAAAATTAAATTAAATAAATAAATAAAATTATCAAATATTAATAATTAAGCCAGCCTAGATCCATCTTAACTTGGATCTACCAATCCTCGAGAGGGATCAAATGTCCTGAGGTACAAATCTCTTTTAGAGTGAAAAGAGATTTGATCCCTCTAAGTGCTTGGTAAATCTGAAATTAAGATGAATGAGACTAGTATGTACTCTAACAAACCTTCTTTTTACAAATGTAAAATTAAAAAATAATCATTAAATTGATTATCCACCTATTTTATATGGTGTGTAAGCAATTAGAATGATCTTACTCTTTATTTTCCTCTTAAAGAGGTGAAAACCTTTAATAAGATTTGAATTTTTCACTAAAATAATTTAATGAAAAATATATTAATGTTATTCCATTATAAAAGAATTGTAAATAATATTTTATATATCATTGTTTTTTGAGAATTTATTTTTATTATAAGGGAAAAGAAACAAAAGTCTCGCACAAATAATAATAACAATACAATGTAATTGTGAATGATCTAACTTCTCTTAATGGAAAAAGTTACTTTATGTTTTCATTAATGTTTTTTAAAGATATAGATAGAAGTAGATTAAAAAATAATTAAGAGTAGAATTAAAAATACTTTAAAATATAATCGGCCAATTTTATGGAAAATTTTAGGGGCTAATATTTGTAGGTGGGCTAATTTTCCATGATTTTTCCAAAAAATAGATTTGTCAATTTCCATTTTTCTAAAAATGATTCACCCAAATTTTACAATATAAAATTATTATATCTTAAAAATCACCAACTATATATATATATATATATATATATATATATATTTGAATAATTTTAAATATCAATGAACATGTTATAGTTTTCATATTAGGGACAAATGAGATTTGTCAATGTTTTTAAACTTCAAGATAATTTTGTATCCTTAAAATTTTCCCTAGGACTCAATTTAATAAGGGAGATACAAGGTAATGAAGATGGTGCGCCAATTGTAGTATTATACATGTGTACGATTAATGGAAACGAAAGAACCATTTTGCCCAAGGAACATGGAAAGTGATAAGAGATAATTAAAATACAAGTAGCTTAGAAATTTAGTAGAGCTATAATATGTAAGAAAGAGAGATTCCAAACCCTTAATAATGAGAAGGGTAATGTAATAAATAAAATTGAAATGGTTGAATTATATATCTAGCCATTCCATTTATTGTAGAAGTTGTATTTATTGTGTAATATTCAATTTTATGAGTTTTGACCATTTGGATTTTGAAGGTTACTATAAACTATAGGTAAACCAGAGAAAATAGGCTTGTGTTCTATAAGCATTAAAGAATTCTAAACCACAAGTGTGATCTAGATAGGAAAAATTATGTCCAAGTGTGCATGCGTAGACCATCTAAGTATAAAAAATATATTTGACTTTGTAAATTTTTCAAAGAGTGTGTCTTAATGGACAAGGGATGTTTGGAGACTGAATTAATGCTCATTAAAAAATCAATAATCCATTTTATATGTGAGCCACAAAGTCAATCTAGTTAATTAGGAAGTGACCCAAATAAGGTGGTCTAAGTGGATCATACTAGAGCCAACTATGTGTTTTTACAAGAAATTACCAAAATCTATACTCAGAGGACTTTACCATCATAATACGCATCAACTGAGAGGCTAAAGTCACAAATATATACCAAGGTATTAAAACTCAAAGGGGTAAGGTTTTAATACATGTAACTTATCACAAGAATAAGTTGATGATCCAAGAGGAATCAGAAAGTCCTAAAATTCAAAGTCCTCAAAATTTTATGGAAATAGCACCATTTCAAAGAGATATATGAGACGATTATAATGAAATTTGAATCATGTTGAACAAATTCCATGTGAAGAAGTTATGATGTTTTGAAGATTTTGGACCAATTGGAAAAAATCAAACTTTCCAAGACATGGGGCAACACCCTGATCTGACATGTGGAAGTATGGACAAGGTGACACGGTAGATGTAGGATGATGTGGCATAGTGAGAAGTCAACAAGTGGCTGTGAGTCAACGATGATGTGGAAAGTAGAGGTTGATGTGGAAATTACTGACCACATGACATGGTTGAATGACAGTGTGCCATGTGGCCATGTGCCCAATCAGAGGGCACCACGTGGTACCTAGAAACACCAAAAGTCAAGTTTAGTCCAACAGACTGGCATCGATGGGATTCAAGCATGTAGCCTCCAAGCAAGTGGCCAACGAATCCACCAATGAACCACAAGTCATCATTGAAACATAATCAACATATGTTATATTTAAGTTTTTGTTATCACGAATTTTCCAAGGAAGGGGGGGAGGCCACAGGGTTGACCATGTGACCTCCCAATTGACCAAAACTTCCTCGTAGCCACCAAGCACATATACAACAACCCACCAACAATAAATTCACACGATCACATGTGATTGGTTGGATTACAAAGCACATGGACCATCATATAATATATGGTTCGATGGGTTAAAAAACCATTGGTTATACAAATAGAATATATATAATATATGGTTATAACTGAAACATTAACACATGTTATTTATGTAATATTCCAACAAGAAGGCTTTCAATCCTTCTGGCTTCGAGCCTGGGGCTGCGGACCCTCAATCCTATATATGTAAAAGAATTTTCCACTACGACACATTATTATGGTGTGAAGTGTGTAATATCCAAAAATTGGGAGAGCAGCAATACAAGACATAAGAATGGTAATATGAAGAAATATCAATGGATCAAAACATGAGACAAGCATAGATCAATTCCATTATGATTATTAGCTGAAAATGAGTACAAGATCTTAAGGAAAAGGTCACTCAAGGTTGGGGAAATAATCCTCCCATGAAACAATACATCAAAATGTAAAATGCTGCTAATACAAGAAATGTCAGAATGCTATAGCTACATTTTCTAAGAGAGAGTAACATCTGAAAGATAGAAATATATATTGTTGCTGATACAATGCTCCAAAAGTGATAATACTAGAGATCTATGCTCCAAAACATATTTCCAAGGCAACCCAGAAAAGGTTTCCGGAAATACACACTATACAAAAATAGCAGATTTGGCCCCTAGGCTGAATAATCACTGCAACTGAATCATTGATAGGACGTGGCTGATATGAAATATGAAATGGTTGATCCTCCTCCAATATATCTCCTAAATGAAGGGCTGATCCCCTCAAAGGAAACACAACTCCTCTAACTAGGGCAATAAACCCACTGCTGCAGCTTCTCTCTAAAATAACGTAGTCCTTTAGGGATATTGCGTTGTAGTTGATGATAGCTACTTGGCCTCCTACCAAATAATGAAATGAAGCCCTGAGAAATTCCTCACAAGCCTCCCGGATGAAAGGATGATCCCTCCAACAAAAAATAGCTCAGAAATTAAAGTCTCTCTCCTCCACTGCTGCAACCCTGCAACACAACATAGATCTGGAATAAACTGTGTTGTATATGAGATTGAAGCTTAGAAAAATGCCAGATAGTGGTAATGCAACTCAATATAACCTCTCTTGAGTAGGCACTCTAAGTCCCTCGAGGATGAGGGTGGGATTTCTGCTCGAAAACACCCTTGTGCTAAACAGCACTGCAGACCCTACTAAACAACAAAAGCATGTACAAAAATGTCACATGACAATTCTAGATCTAAAACAATCAAAATAAATAATGCAAATCCATGTCTTCTGATGTTGTCATCCTCTTACTTTTATGCTTGGTGAGCTTCCTCACCCTGGACCCCACTCGTTAAAGGAGCTACTCTCATGCATACACTCCTCCTAAATGACTGCACTGTCCTCCATTAATCCTCCATTATCTCCTCAACAACGTTGTTTATCTAGTCAACTTTGACCCTGTCCACATGCTCTAACCCCTTTTCACACCTAAGGGTGCTCTATTTAGCTGAAATTATGATCCAAATTCACATGAGAAGTGGTTTTGTTCTTTATAAATATATTTATGGGTCTCCCTACCCACTTATTTACCTATCTAAGTGACAAATCAAAACTTTAATATTGCAATTAATTTTGGAATATTACAGTCCTCCCCTCCAAAATGTTTCTTGTCCTCAAGCAACTGCAAAGGATACTGCAAAACCTCCAATGGATATGTCTCCTCCCAAGTACACAAGTTAGCCTTTGGTAGATAAACCAAATAGCTCTCATCATGAAGAAGTGGGAGATATATGGAAAAAGTTATATGATGTCCATTGGCTTCCTCAAGGCATGAGAGATGGTAGATGTTGGGTGCCTCAATCCCAATGAGAAACTCCAATCTCCTTGCTATCATCCAAAAAAAGTGATCCATCCTTATTAGCTCATAGAAACAATCACCAATCCCCTGCTTCTGCAATGTGTAGGGGTTGCATGGCTGAAAATGAGAGATAAAATTGTTCAACTCACGTTGTCTCTCTCCCCATTTATGATAAATATGGAATTGCTAATCTTGGGCTGCAATAATATGGTCATTAAGAAGCCAAAAGGTACTTGGAATCTCATGATCCCACTCTTTGGTTCCAGGAACCTTTCTTGCGCAATCCATCCCACCTATAGTGAATATAATTTCATCACCATATGGGCTCCAAAAGTAACATGGACTAAATGTCACATGACATACTGGATGGTGACGATAGTCCCTCAAGTGAGACCAACGTTGTATTTCCCCTAGCTGTCTCAAAACATGATATGATAAGTGGTCATCCAACCACTTGCTTGTTGACATAAGCTTCTCAAATCTTGAAAATAGTGAAGGACATTAGGTGTTAACTGAATATGTGCCAAGAAAAAAAATTCTTGCCCAAAGTCCTCTAGAAAGTGGTCAATCCCATCACTGAATGTAGTCCCAAAAGGACCATGAAATCCAAAGAGAGACTTGATCTCTTGTGGGGCAATGTGCTGCAAATGTATGGCAAAGGAATATACATACATGGTTAGATGATAAATAAACATCAAGACACAATCCTTACCATATACTGTGGGCAAGTTGGTGAAGAGGTCCATAGATGAGCCTTCCCATCTCTCCATTGAAAGGGAAAGTGGCTGTAACAACCTTGCAAAGTGGTTTCTTTCTTCCTCATTCATCAAACAAGCTATATACCTCCTGAGATGTTGGAGCACATATTCTTGAGATCCTCTCAATAGAATCCATCCATGATGGTGTTAGGGTCCTATAATTATAGGATTCATAATTTGGAATTAACTTATGATAGTCTTGTAAAATATGCACATACCTTGCTTTTTGCAAGTTGTTTTCCCATATTTTGTAAAAAAATAAAAAAAATAAATAGAAATAAAAAAGAGAGTAAAGTCCTAAAATAAAAATCAAAGGACTTAGAAAAAATAATATACCCCAAAGAATAAATAAATAAAATATGAAAGTGTGCAAATTCAAATGCCACTACTTTTTACTAATGATTATGGCAGAGTGTCAATAAATACCATAATCCATGATGAGTTGAATTGTTCAATCTTGACTTGTCATGTTTCAATTTACATGTTGTAGATAGTAAATAAAGATTAGTCAGATTGTTTAATCCTGACTAATCAGTAGATAGGTAGAGAATAATGAGGAGCTCATCAGTTTAAACTGAGCCCTCAGATGAAATAAGGTAGAGTTAGATAGTTTTTATTGCTTTCAAAAGAATAAAATGTTCAAGGTTGCTAGCTCAAATGCACTTTCAAAATGGAAGAAAAAATGTTAGATTAAAGTTGGGTAGGTAGAAAAAGATGGGAAAATCATTGTAATATTTGTTACCAGGAAAAAATCACTAATTTCCCCTTCCCTATAGTTATTCTGCATTCTAGACTTTCAGTCAAAGAGGCTTAGAGTATTTCTTTGACTTCTGTTGGGACCGGACCCAAGGCTCAATGACTGTTAAGTTAAAAATGTTGAATTCCTAGATTAATCCCTAATTATCATCATTTACCCTGCATTCATCCATTACAGTTCAATTTCATAAGTAAAGACCTTTTTACTTAATGAAAAACAAAATTCCCTTTTGATTAATCTCCTTCATTCATAAAAACATAAAAAACCCTCAAAAATATTATATTCTAGGTCAAAGTGGTCAAATTATAAATGATAAAGCTTTGCTTTTACATTATCACTTTACTTGGTCATATAATTATATTTTGGTGTTTTTCATTGTCCTTGGTCATATTAACTTCTAAATTATTTATTAAATCATTATAAACAAACATTATCCTATTATTATAACCCCTTTTTATCTAATTATCCCCGAAAATCCACTATTATAAGCTTTTTTGCAAAAGTTAATTATCCACATTTTTAAACAAAAAACCCCAATTATATCCCCTTTGGCATAAAACTAACATTATGTAAATAATCCCGCCCCATATGGTTATTGGATCCCACCATGGTCTAAGACTATATAATAAAAATATATGACTTTCGGGCATATTTTATGTCTTTGGAAACTAAAAATCACACCCCAAGCCTTTGCAATAGACTTGCCAAATTTACCCCACCTCACACACATTTTACCATATATATAAACCCTTTATATATATATATATATATATCACCATCCATTATACCCTTTGGAACCATATACCCTCATATATAGTTAACCTTTTATATATTAAAAGCTTGATTATAAAGTATTTTTTACAAAGGTTTTGTTATATTTCAATCTGACACCGCATAATAAAGAATCTTGGTCCCACATCCGTTCAACCGCAACTTCCCATCATATCTCAATCATTCTCTCCCTTCCCGATGATCCAACGGTGGATGATGATCTTCACGCTCGCAAACCAATCGCTCATCCAAACACAAATTCGAGCACGAAATGGGTGGTTTTCTCATTTCCACCTCTGATGACATGAGGATCCAAGCCTGTTAAACCTAGAGGATCCAAACCTCCCAAGTATGAAGCAGCAAAAGCCCCAAAATCCACCCCTGCACTCATTTCAAAAACTAATGTGACTGTTAACTCCCTTCAGCCACCAGTGTCTACTGATGAAATCATCCCCTTAGTTGATGTGGATTATAAAATTGTAGACCCTGTGGTAGAATTCAACTTATTAGAAATTCACAATTGGTGTCATGAAAAGTTCCTAGATAAATATAACATGCCTCTTTGGGATACAAATTTACCCAAATATGTAATCCCAGTAACACATCCTAGTCAAGACCTCATAATATTGTGTCAAAAGTACTATGTTCTAGACCAAAAAGCAATTGTAAATGCTGATAGAGAGATTTTATTTTCTATCACTGCAGAATCTATTAATGAAATGTTGAAAATTTAGTTTGACCATAGGGCAATTCCCCTATCTATTGAAGCATTGACTCAGTTATATTTGGGATTGGATTTCCCTAAGAGATTCATGATTTTTTAGAACTTCATGCCAGCTCATATGGACATTCCAAAGCTGAATCCTCCCTATTCCACTTCTAAGTTTCTTGAGGGTTCTAGGCATGTAATTTCAATGTTATCCTTCATATTAGGATACTTCACTGATGAGTTTATTGATGAGTCCATCCTTGGGTTTTTATCCACTTTATCTCCTGGTGAGCCTCCTGCTGTGATCTTTGACTTTGCCAGGTTTATAGCTAATTCCATACACCATCAATTGACAAAGTTACCCACTGAAGGAGTATTCAGATATTCTTCCTATTTATTTCACTTGCTCTTATTCTCACAAGCTGATCACTTTCCAATAGCATTACAGAAAATGAATGTAGAGGGCCAGCCTCTATCGTTTGTCTTTTGGACATCACTATTGAGAAAAGAAGGAAGTGAATACAGCTACATAGGTTTTACAGATTTGTTCATCGGGCCAGCTATGAATTTGCTACATAAATCAGAACAACCTAGGATAAGTGAAGAAATGAAAAGGATATTACAACTATCAGAGGAATGCAAAATGGGAGATTGGTAATTGTATGAGAAACACACTAAATTGAGATTTTTTGGATCCAATCTGCTTCCATACAAATTACCTAATTTTTTTACTATCAAAGTCTTTTCTTTAGAGTATTTGAGACAGGTTTTGAATGTTGATGCCATCAATTTGTTAGCTTCCAAAAAAGAAGGCCCAGTTCAAATTAAAAAATCAGATTGGTCCTTTCATAGTGAATAATAGAGATGCTGATAAAGAGATAGAAAAAATATTGTCAGAGCTAAAATTTCAAGTGAGTTTCCCTTGGAATTATGACCCTCAAGGTCTTCTCAGTAGTATAAGGGTTAAAAATAAGTTGTCTCCTTTCACACATGAACCCAAATCTGATATTGAGAAGTTCGCTAATCAGACAGAATGGGTAGAAAATACATTGGTAGATACAACTGCAAATGAAAAGCCAATAGGAAAAATGGATACCACACTTGTTGTGGTAACTTCTAAACAGCCAGAATCTTCAAACAAAAGAGGCAGAGATGAGGGAGCCTACATAACAGAAACTACTACAAATACTAAGTTCAAGACCATCTACAACAAAAGGCTTAGATTCGGTTCCATAGGGGAAGAGAAAGTTATTGAGGTTTAAGATGCCAGTGAACCAGAAGTCAGCAATGATGAAGCCACTGAGATAATTAAAGACTTTAACATATATAGAAAGGGAACAAGCAACAACCAAAGAAAAGAATACCCAGATGATTGAGCAACATGTTAATATAGAAGTTTCTTCTTCTCAAACAGCATAAGAAGAAGATTTGGATATTAAAGAAAGATATAAACAAATCAAACAAAGGAATGAAGAAATCAAAGGTGAGATTTATTCTCAATTTATCAAACAGAAGCCATGAAATCAAAACAGGTTTCTTACAGCATTTGATTACTCCTCAAATAAAATGATCATGTCATATTTACAACCAACTACTTCAACTCCAAAAACAGTGACTGAGTACAAAATAGTTGAATTTGAAGTAGATACTGAAAAGGTGCATGAACTGGATCAAATAGAATTACACAAACATAGCTCTGAGATGCTATATTCTACTGTGGTGACAAAAGCCATGAGTATGACAAATTTGCAGAATACCATTATCAACATGCAAGACCAAATGAAACTTGGCAAAGGCTCTTTGTATGCCAAAGATTTAAGGAACAAGGCCTTAGAATATTTGATTTTACAAATAGGAGTTGACCCATCAAATGTACAAGCTGCTGAAGTATTGATCAAAAATAAAAATGATGATATTGCTGCTTTAAAGAAACAGTTAAAACTTCCTCAAAGTGAGCACCCACAAAGTAAGGAGATACTTCAAGAACAAAAAGAAAAAGAGGATATGATGCAGTTGATCATAAAGCTAACTGCCCAAATCAAAGATATGGAAATTCAAATGGATATACTTATGAAAGAAAAATAAATTGTGAAGGAAACTGATACTTCCACCATTCCTACAGTCATACCTATTATTGCAGCTGCTATTCCTTCTACACTGGGAGAAAAGTTAGCACCAAAAGGGCCACTGGCAACTGCAGTGTCAGTGGAATTAGCTACTACCTCCAATACAAAATCTTCAACATCACAGGTACAACAGACAAATGATGCAGGGAAAATAGTCAAATCAATGGAGGAAATGTCTCTGAAAAATAATGAAATTAACAGTTTGAACAAAAAGGTTCAAAATATGGAAGTATCTAACAAAGCAGCATTAATTAATGCCAACAATTATGAGCAAAAGGCCAAGAGACTTGAAGAGCAAATCAAAAGACTTCAAAAAAAAAATTAAGTTTCACTGCAAAAATTTATTATATAAGAAATTAATTATGGACCAATATAATTGAGGCTATACATCTTCAGTGGCCATCAATCCAGATAATATGTGAACAGAGAGATCTCCTTCTAGCAGCACAAGTGGAAATACAAAAGACAACAGAAGAATTAGCAGATAAACCAGCACAAGAATTAAAGCTAATCACTTTCTTAAACAGTAAAAATGGGACAGAGCTAGAATAATTGAAGATAGAAGATAGGACAGAGACAATATTGCAAATCAATAAAGTACTAACAAAGAAAACTCTGATGAACAATTTGAAAGAAAAATGTGATGCCATGAATTTTTCTATTACCAAGTTTCTAGCAAAATACACTATGATAAGACAAGCTGGAATTCCATATATTCATGTCTTCAATGAAAAGTTGATGGAACAGAAGGAATATGACAAAAATATAAGGGATCATGCCAAAGAACAAGTCAACAAGCCACTGCCACAGGGATCTCCAACAGGGAAAGTTGTTCTCCAGTATATTGAAGACTTATTTTTCCTTCAAAATGAAATCAAACCAAAATTTTCCAAGTATATTGATGTTGATGAGAACTTCAGGAAACTCAAAAGTGTAAAAATATTAGATGCTGAACAATGGCAGACTTTTACAGATTTGTTGTAGCAAAAAAGAAGCAGAACATTGAAAGAAAGTGCAGGTGAAACAATCAATCTGAGAAGGAAAAAATAAAACAATTATTTGATTTTGATTTTTTTTTTACTGCTGAGAAGTCTCTTTTCACAGCAGCTAAAGGTTAAAATATCAGTTAAAAGAGTATCAGGGTGAACAACAGAGTCAAAGTGTATCAGAGAGAAAAGCAACAGCCAGCTGATTTTGACTGATGTAATTTCCCTTTTTATAGCAATAAAATGATAAATAAATAGCTTGAAAGAAAATCAGAGATGAAGTACAATGTTAAAGAGTATAAGTGGAAAGAGTATCAGTTAAGTCATCTTCCAAAAGATATTTTTCAATGTGCCAGCAAGCATGGACAGCTATTCAACAAACAATTTTTGTTAGATAAGTTAGTTCTATATTTTCTAGATAAGAGGACAGCTTGCTAAAGTTGTTAAGCAACTTTCCCTCTTAATGTGTAAAGATATTTTATATTTCCTAGAACTATTCCTAGATCTCTCTAGGATATTTGTAATAAACATTTGTATAAATACTTCACTTTGTGAAGTGTTTAGTGTGGAATAAAATTGCTAAGAAAATTATAGACATTTTGCTGGTATGTTAGAGGCTCACATGTGTTGATTTCAAAGCAGCAGTCTAGACAATAGCCAATTGGACTTCATAATTCAGGATTCATGCGATAATTTAAAGAGTAAAGTACTTTCTTACTGTCATTGTTTCCTTTTCTGAATTACATACAATTTCATATATGTTGTTCAATCTTAATGATTAATTAGGAGTATTACTTCAGGACTAGTGTAAAAACTCCCTGTCTTAACTACTTATTCATTTAAATGTTTTCTGTTGATTTCCGGATTTAGGAATTATTAATTGCTCCTAGTCCCATTTTACCCCTGCTTTTTCTGGATCAAATGATTCTTCATTTCCTTTTATCCCGAAGCAATCAATTTCATCAAAACAATCTATCCAAATCTTTGAGGGTTATCTACCTTGCCCTGAATACATTAGCATCCTTTTGGCTTTGCCTTCTAGTTCTGCTTGCTAGATTTTGACTCCATAGCCCAATGGACTAGTAGATCCCTCTTTAATTTGTCTTTAAGTAATCTTATTTTCCACTAAACATATCAAAACCAAAACCAATTTTTCTATCATAACTAGCCTAAAACATTAAACAAAAACAAAGTTAAATCATAAAGAGAGAGCCCTCTCTGAAATTTAGGAAGGCTAGATCCTAAATTTTCAAAGTAGGTTTGTGGTTACCCCTAGTTTTCTTAAACTAAAAACCAAAAGCCCACAATCTTTAGAAATTACTAGAGTGATAACATACTGGCGACCATACTGGGGATCTAACCAATCTCCAGTTTTAAATTTAGTCTTAAGGGAAGATTCTTTCATTTATCTTTTTACTTTAAGATTATTTTTAAAGGGTTGTGGGTATTCATAAACAGTCATTCTGGCTTCTAGGAAAACCTACTCTACCAGGTCTAACCTGGATCCTAAGCCTGCAGTTATAGTATATTATCCAGAACAGATTGGAAAAGGAAAAAAGAAAAAACAAATTGTCAATTTAGAAACTGAAGTACCATTAAGAAAAGATAATTCTTTACCCAAAGAATTAGTGAGCTTATCTGATATTGATTTTGATTTCAAGTTTGAACAATTATTGTTTAAAACTAAATATGAAATTAATTTAAAATATATTGTTATAGATCTTGTTTTTACTTCTTACTTGAAAGAAAAACAGAATATTATTTCAGCAAAAATAAAATCAGATAAATCTGAATTTCAAATTCAAACAGAAATGATTAATGTTACACTAATTAAAGACATTGATGAAGCTATTAAATTAGCCCATTTATTATCTCACATTAAGCCTCCAGTTTCTCAATTGCACACAACAATAATTCCAGCAGCAGATTCAACTCTGTATGCTGTCACTTCATTTTTAGATTTCACTACAAGTTCATCCACAGAAAAATTTAGTCCTAAGTTTCCTTTGCAGCATAGGATATTATTTCCTTCATCCACTCAATCCACTGCATCTATTGGTTTTATAAGCACCACGCCCTTATTTCCAAATAGTTCCATATATATACCAACCTCTTTTCCAAGCTCTTCAAGCACAACTTTTAGCTCATCAGCTACCATATCCAGCACTGCTCCTATCATTACTTTTATACCTCCTAGTTCAGCAAAACTTCAAGCCATGGCTGCTAGGTATGCTCCCCTTGCCTTACCCCAAAAATTCCATGATATGCCCCAAGATTACTAGAAAAATATACCACTTTTTGATGGCCAATCACAATATAATGCTCAACAACATGTCACAAGAATAACAGACTACTGTGAAATCTACGAAATTGATGAGTCAGATGTTCAAATGAGGTTATTTGCCCAAATTTTAACGGGAGAGGTTAAGAAATGGTTTAACAATTTAGCTGCTGGTAGTATAGCTAATTTAGCTACATTTCATAGAGCATTCTTAAACAAATGGGAAAATAAAAAGAACCCCCTGCAAAATTTATCTGAATTTGATGCTTTAAAAAGAGCTCCTAATGAGTCTGTTTAGGATTACTGCACTAGGTATAACAGTGTTTATAATTCCATTCCTGTTGATCTTAAACCTACACCCTATTATATACTTCTTAAATTTCCTGATGGATTTGATCCAGATATGGCTTACCAACTAAGAGAAAGGAACGTTGAAACATTAGAACAGATGCAATTAGATGTTGTTGGTGTAGAAATAAATATTCTAGATAAAAAAGCCAGACTTAGGAATGAAAGGAGAGTCACAATCAAAGAAGAAACATCAAATTCAGATGCTAAACTAGATTTCCTTGCTAAAACTTTAGAAAGGGTGGTTGATAGATTAGAAAATATTGAGAGAAAACCACAATGGGATAACCAACCACAAATCAGAAATCCCAACTTCAGAAAAAACAATAACCCTAGAAAAGCTAAAGAAGCTGCTCCAGATCAAAACATTAGGCCCCCATTCCAAGAGAACTATGTTGAGAGTTCTCATAATAATGATTAAGATGAGGATAACATCAATTTAATAATGGGGATAAATGAAGAAAACACTATTTTCCTCACTCAGGAGGATCAAGAAATTTTTGAGCTTCAACAACTCAAAGTAGAATCTAGTGAATCCTTTGATTTCAAACAAGGTTATGACTTCGCTATTAATGAAATTCATAGTCAGTATAACCTTAGAAATAGAAAAAACAATGAAACTTCCACAAAAAACTCTTCTCAAAATCAAACTAAAAAGAATGTAGAAGCACCAAAAACAAAGATTTTGCAAATTCTCCCAAGGGAAAACAAGTGAAATTCCAATCCTCCCAGTCCCAAAAAATCACCAAGTCCCAAAATTGTTGACATCACTGAAGAAGTGGCCCAATCCTCCAATAATGCCCAAAAGGCCAATACTATCAAAGCCCCTAGTTCAATAAAATCAACAATTATTGATCCAAAGAAGAATCCTGCTGATTCTAAATCAGCAAATTCCAAAACTATTAATACCAAAGCTTCTATTGAAAGTTCAAAATCTGAAAAAATTTCTACTACCCCTGAATCTATCCCTGAAAAGAGAAATAAATACAGCAAAAGTCAAGAAACTCAGACAGAAAACAAAAGAACAACTTAAGATAAAAGTACATCTGCTGAAATTCATGAAAAACTCACTCAGGTAACTTTCACTAAAGATGAACTAATTCAGATTAGTAAGTCTCAATCATCATTTAACATTCAATCTAAAATAGCTAAGTTAAAAATACCAATTCCTTTAACAGAATTGGTAAAAAATGACTTATATAAATAAAAAATTACTGAAACTTTGAATATGAATGATGGTGAAGATTCTATTAATTTAAATGATGATCAGCCTGAATTAATTTTTGGCCCTGATGTAAATGGTAAGAATTCATATGGATCAGTTTCTCCCTTCTATATTAGTCTTACTATTCACCATTATATTTTACATAATGCAATGTTAGATTCAGGAGCTTCCCACAATTTAATGCCAAAAGCTATCATGGAAACTCTGAATTTAGAAATAACAAGGCCATATAGAGATTTATTTTCTTTTGATTCAAGCAAGGTTAAGTGCATAGGATTGATAAAATACTTATGTGTTAATTTGGTTTAGTATCCTGGTAAAATCATGGTTATGGATATTGTAGTAGCTGATATCCCACCAAAATATGGTATGCTTCTTTCTCGCTCATGGGGAGCTAAGTTGCAGGGATCTCTACAATTAGACATGAGCTATGCCACCATATCAGTGTTTGGACAACCTAAGAAACTTTATAGAGAAAATTTAATGAAATACATGGTTAGTTGTGCTGAGAGGTCAATAAATTACCCAATTTACTCAACACCAACTGATCTTGATTCTTTCATTTTATGTAACTCTAATAATAATGAAATCCAAACTGAATTAATTGACATAAAGCCTAAACCAAAAAATGATAATATTTTTCATGAAGCCCTTTGGAATTTAGACTTTGATGGCTCAGTGAATAAGTCAGGAGCAGGAGCCGGAGTGTGGATCACAAACATTGAGACCAATCATTCGGAAGGACATGCCTTTAGACTCAACTTCAAATGCACCAACAACATGGCAAAGTATGAGGCACTTATCTTAGGCCTCCAAATCATCAGAAATTTAGGAGGTAAGAGAATTTTAATTATGGGAGATTTAGAATTAATCATTAAGCAAGTAAATGGAGATTATTTTTTTCATAATCCTAGATTAGCCAGATATAGAGATGCAACAATTGATTTATGTGATGATTTACTAGAATGTAAGTTTGCTACTATTCTTAGAAATCAAAATTTGCAAGCACATTACCTAGCAACTTTTTCTAGCATATGTAATTTACCTTTTCAACCAACACATATATATACTGCTGAAGTTAAATACAGACCCATTGTCCCAGACGATGTTAAATATTGACATATTTTCTCTGAAGATGAACAAATTTATCATTTTTTGAATAATGAGGATGAATTTCAAAATTGTAAGATATACACAGATGGTAATTTAGATTCAGAATCTAACATAGATTTAGATGTTAATTGTGAAATAAATAACATAGATGCACATAAACTTACCAAACCCACTGTATTTACTCAATATGACATAGATAACTTAGAGAAGGTATATATACGGGAAATAATTGAAGATGAAATTGAGATGTTATATTTAAAAGATATTTTTTTACCTAAGGGTTTAACTCCTTTGGAGGACTTGTTTGATTCTAATGATGTGCCCAAAAAGCCTAAAATGGAACCAGTCAAGTCTGACATTGAAGAATGTAACATTGGGACACAAACAAAACCAAAAATGATCAAATTGTCAAAATCTTTACCTCCTCAAGAAAAAGAAAAATACATTGAACTTTTAAAGGAATACCAAGATGTTTTTGCATGGAGTTATGAATATTTAAAAGCATATGACACAAACATAATTCAACACAAGATTCCTATAAAAGATTATTAGAAACCATTTAGACAAAAATTGAGGAGGATTAATCCTGTCCTATTACCTTTGATTGAAAAAGAAGTTAAACACATGTATGATGCCCAAATCATTGCACCAATCAGATATTCTGATTGGGTTTCTAACTTAGTACCTACAAGAAAGAAAACTGGTGAAATCAGGTTATGTGTAGATTTCAGGAATCTTAATAAAGTATCATTAAAGGATAATTACCCTTTGCCCAAAATGGACCATATTTTACAAAGGGTAGCTGGTTCTTCTAGAATATCTTTATTAGATGGTTTTTCAGGATATAACTAGATACTTGTCCAAAAGGAATACCAACCCAAAACAACTTTTACCACTCCATGGGGCACTTTCATGTATGTGAAATTGCCTTTTGGTTTGATGAATGCTGGAACCACCTTTCAGAGGGCTATGGACATAGCCTTTGCTAAAGAAATACATGAATTCTTGGTTATTTATTTAGATGATATTATCATTTTTTCTAAAACAAATAATGATCATTTGGATCATTTGAGATAAGTTTTCATTAAGTGTAGAAAATTTGGTATATCATTAAATCCTAAGAAAACCCTTTTTGGACTAGAAGAAGGAAAATTACTTGGACACATAATTTCAAAGGAAGGTATTAGGATAGATCCAGCAAGGATAGAAGCCATACTAAAAATTCACCCACCTAGGAACATCAAAGACTTACAAGCATTTTTAGGTAAAATTAACTTTTTGAGAAGATTTATTTCTAATCTAGCAGAAATCATCAAAGAACTGAATAACATGTTAAAAAATGACTCTGTTTTAAAATAGACAATTGAAGCAAAACAATCATTTGAATCCATTAAATATGCTTTAACAAAAACTCCAGTCCTAATCAATCCAGACTTCAAGAAAGATTTTATAATCTTTTCATTTGCCTCAGAACATACCATAGCTGCATTTCTACTGCAAAAAATGACCAAGGTTTTGAACAACCTATAGCATTTTTCAGTAAAACCCTTAGAGATGCACCTTTGAGATATAACATAATGGAAAAACAAGCTTTAGCCTTGGTTAAAGCCATAAAATATTTCAGGGTGTACATTATTTACTCTCATATTATTGCCTATGTCCCTAATTCTGTAGTTAAAGTTATTTTAACACAGGATGGGCCAGATGGAAGAAGAGGAAAGTGAATTGCCACTATCCTTGAATATGACATAGAGATTAAACCAACCAAGCTCATAAAAGGACAAGGTTTAGCCAGATTGATGGTTGAATCCAATTGTAATGCTTTGGATATAAATTTTATTGCCCAGATTGATGATCAGGAAGAGATGGCGACTCTATTGATCAGTGAAGCCTTTCTAAAGTCACCATGGTACTCAGATATTATCTTTGTACTTACAAATTTACAAGCTCCTCCTGGATTAACTAGAACAAAAGCTAGATTCATTAAAATAAAAGCAATGAGATATTGTATTCTAGATAATGTGCTTTATTGGAAAGAACAAAGTAGGATATTACTGAACTCTTTACTAAAATCAGAAGCTGACAAAATTCTTGGAGAATTTCATGCAGGTGATTGTGGAGGACACTTATACTGGAAAAGTACAACAGATAAGATTCTTAGAGCTGGTTTCTACTGGCCTACCTTATTTTCTGATGTGAATTTTTTTTTTACTTCATGTCACAAATGTCATATTTTTGAAGGAAAAGGGAAGTTGTTACCTTTACCCCTGAAACCTATTTCTACTGAGATTCCTTTTCAACAATGGGGTTTAGACTTCATTGGAGAAATTAACCCTCCATCCTCTGGCCAACATAAATGGATATTGACTGCCACAGATTATTTCACCAAGTGGTTTGAAGCCATTCCTACTAGAAAATCCACTGATTCAGTCATTATCTCTTTCATAGAAAATAACCTTTTATCTAGATTTGGATGCCCATAGAAAATAATTAATAATAATGCAGCAACATTTAAATCTAAGAAAATGATTTCCTTTTGTCACAAGTATCATATTACCCTAGGCCACTCTACTGCTTATTACCCTCAGGGTAATGGCCTAGCTAAATCTTCAAATAAAAGCCTTGTGAGTATCATAAAAAAACTACTTAAATAAAATAAGAAAACTTGGAATAAAAAGTTAGTCTATGCCTTAGGGGAAGATAGACTTACTACCAAGAATTAAATTGGAACATATCCTTACCAGATTGTATATGGGATGGATGCAATTTTTGCATCATCTTTAGGTGTTCCAGTAATGAAAATTATCCAAGAATCACAAGTAGAACTCAATGATATAAAAAGAAGGATAAATCAAACTATTCATCTGCAATAGACAAGGGAAGAAGTATATGAAAAATCTCAAGTCCTTTAAGAGAAAATCAAGAAAATCTTTGATAAAATAAGTAAAGAAGATGACTTTTCCATTGGAGATAAAGTGTTAAAATGGGATTCCAGGAGAGAAGAAAAAGGAAAGCATGGAAAGTTTAACTTTATATGGAAAGGGTCTTATGTCATTTATGGGTACAGAGGTAACAATGCATTTTTTATCAGAAATTTGGATGGAACAAACATTCTAGAAGGACCAGTGAATGGTAGAATGCTCAAACACTACTATTCTTCTGAGTTAACTAATAGTTAGTCCTAATTTACTTTTACATCATTGTAAATAATCATTGTTGTTTGTAGATTGGATTGGATGTTTTCTTTCCAAAGTTGAAGCCCAGAGTGAAGGCCCTAAGCTTTTAAGAGTAAAATATCATAAGTATGAGTTGTTGCAGAATTAGAAGACAGTTACAAGATCATCATGGTCAAAATGGAAGGCTACTGATCTTAGAGTTCTTGAAATTTCACCAGGAAATTCCATCCCCATGTGAAGCCGCTGTTAGGGTCCTATAAGTATAGGATTCATAATTTGGAATTGACTTATGATAGTCTTGTAAAATATGTACATACCTTGCTTTCTGCAAGTTGTTTTCCCATATTTTGTAAAAAAATTAAAAAATAGAAAATCAAAAAGAGGGTAAAGTCCTAAAAGAAAAATCAAAGGACTTAGAAAAAATAATATACCCCAAAGAAAAAATAAATAAAATATGAAAGTGTGCAAATTCAAATGCCACTACTTTTTACTGATGATTATGGTAGAGTGTCAATAAATGCCATAAGCCATGATGAGTTGAATTGTTCAATCTTGACTTGTCATGTTTCAATTGACATGTTGTAGATAGTAAATAAAGATTAGCCAGACTGTTTAATCCTGACTAATCAGTAGATAGGTAGAGAATAATGAGGAGCTCATCAGTTTAAACTGAGCCCTCAGATGAAATAAGGTAGAGTTAGATAGTTTTTATTGCTTTCAAAAGAATAAAATGTTCAAGGTTGCTAGCTCAAATGCACCTGCAAAATGGAAGAAAAAATGTTAGATTAAAGTTGGGTAGGTTGAAAAAGATGGGAAAATCATTGTAATATTTGTTACCAGGCAAAAATCACTAATTTCCCCGTCCCTATAGTTATTTTGCATTCTATACTTTCAGTCAAAGAGGCTCAGAGCATTTCTCTGACTTCTGTTGGGACCGGACCCAAGGCTCAATGACTGTTAAGTTAAAAATGTTGAATTCCTAGATTAATCCCTAATTATCATCATTTACCCTGCATTCATCCATTGCAGTTCAATTTCATAAGTAAAGACCATTTTACTTAACGAAAAACAAAATTCTCTTTTTATTAATCTCCTTCATTCATAAAAACATAAAAAACCCTCCAAAATATTATATTCTAGGTCAAAGTGGTCAAATTATAAATGATAAAGCTTTGCTTTTACATTATCACTTTACTTGGTCATATAATTATATTTTGGTTTTTTTCATTGTCCTTGGTCATATTAACTTCTAAATTATTTATTAAATCCTTATAAACAAACCTTATCCTATTATTATAACCTCTTTTTATCTAATTATCCCCGAAAACCCACTATTATAAGTTATTTTGCCAAATTTAATTATCCACATGTTTAAATAAAAAACCCCAATTATATCCCCTTTGGCATATAACTAACATTTTGTAAATAATCCCACCCCATATGGTTATTGGATCCCACCATGGTCTAAGACTATATAATAAAAATATATGATTTTCGGGCAGATCTTGTGTCTTTGGAAACTAAAAATCACACCCCAAGCCTTTGCAATATACTTGCCAAATTTACCCCACCTCACGCGCATTTTACCATATATATAAACCCCTTATATATATATATAGAGAGAGAGAGAGAGAGAGATATCACCGCCCATTTTACCCTTTGCAACCATATACCCTCATATATAGTTAACCTTTTATATATTAAAACCTTGATTATAAAGTATTTTTTACAAAGGTTTTATTATATTTCAATCTGACACCGCATAATAAAGAACCTCGGTCCCACATCTATTCAACCGCAACTTCCCATCATATCTCATCTGTTCGTTCCCTTCCCAATGATCCAACGGTGGACGATGATCTTCACGCTCGCAAACCAATCGCTCATCCAAACACAAAATGAACGTGAAATGGGTGGTTTTCCCATTTCCAACTCCGATGATGTGTCACATTTTAATTTGATCGCGTTCATTTTGCCAAAAACCATTTACTGCCCAATATCAACGTGAAAACAACCAGTGGTTTTTCGCATTTGAAAAACAGAAATTTTCCCCCGCTTTTTGACGAGAAAATTATTTAATGCATTAATGGCGACTAATTTCTAATGTTAAAAACCTTTGATAACACTATTTTCATTGTTTATTTGCACATTTGAACTATAAAAAGAACTCTGCTTGACTGTTTTTAGCCATTTCAAAACCCTGTTTACCCATTTTCATTAAAGACCAAGATTTAACCACTATTTTTCATTTGAAGACCGGGTAAGCCATTTGATGCCCCAGTAAGCCGAACCAGAGCTCAACTTCAACTTACAACGAATTGCAGAAACCCTTCCGACTACCAAAATACATGTATTTAAGGTATTTTTCGACATTCCAACCTGAAATTTCGCAATTTAAACCTTTAGTTGAACCAATTAAGATACTATCAGAGAAATTGTCCATCCTAGTTTGTCCAAAACACTGAAAAAACAAGGCAAACCCCTCGCAATTTTTTCCTAGAAATTTATATTTACAGAAAGCGTCATTTTAAAGCCAAATTCTCAGTACAAAACCCCTGAAATATTTATTCCACAACTCAAAAATGTTTTAAAACCTACATAATACCTAAAAAACCCCTTTTTACAGTCACAGTCATTTAGAAAACCCGTGTTTTCTATCTTAAACCTGTTGCCTGTGTCCCAAATTCCTAATTGAGCATTGAAGTACCCACTATCATCATCTTTGCCTATAGAATTTCTTAGATTCCCTTTGTTTAAGAAAAATTAACTATTACAAAATGTGTAATCTTACTTTAGTTATCTCAAACTGAAAAAGAAACAAATGACACCTAAAGTTGGAGGATCCAAGCCTGTTAAATCTGGAGGATCAAAACCTCCCAAGTCTGAAGCAGCAAAAGCCCCAAAATCCACCCTTGCACTCACTGAAAAAACGAATGTGACTTTTAAACCCCTTCAGCCACTAGTGTCTACTTATGAAATCATCCCCTTGGTTGATGTGGATTATAAAATTGTATACCTTGTGGTAGAATTCAAATTATTAGAAGTTCACAATTGGTGTCATGAAAAGTTCCTAGATAAAGATAACATGCCTCTCTGGGATAAAAATTTACCCAAATATGTAATCCCAGTAACACATCCTGGTCAAGACCTCGTAAGATTGTGTCAAAAGTAATATGTTCCAGACCAAAGAGCAATTGTCAATTCTGATAGGGAAATTTTATTTTCTATCACTGCAAAATATATTAATGAAATGTTGAAACTTTAGTTTGACCATAGGGCAGTTCCCCTATCTATTGAAGCATTGACTAAGTTATATTTGGGATTGGATTTCCCTAAGAGATTCATGATTTTTCAGAACTTCATGCCAGCTCATATGGACATTCCAAAGCTGAATCCTCCCTATTCCACTTCTAAGTTTCCTGAGGGTTCTAGGCATGTAATTTCAATGTTATCCTTCATATTAGGATACTTCACTGATGAGTTTACTGATGATTCCATGCTTGGGTTTTTATCCACTTTATCTCGTGGTGAGCCTCCTGCTATGATCTTTGACTTTGCCAGGTTTATAGCTGATTCCATACACCATCAATTGAAAAAGTTACCCACTGAAGGGCTATTCAGATATTCTTCCTATTTATTTCACTTTTTCCTATTCTCACAAGGATTCACTTACCAATAGCATTACAAAAAATGAATTTAGAGGGCCAGCCTCTATCAGTTGTCTTTTGGACATCACTATTGAGAAAAGAAGGAAGTGAATACAACTACACAGATTTTACAGATTTGATCATCATGCCAGCTATGAATTTTCTACATAAATTAGAATGGCCTAGGATAAGTGAAGAAATGAAAAGGATATTACAACTATCAAAGGAATGCAAAATGGGAGATTGGTACTTGTATGAGAAACACACTGAATTGAGAATTTTTGGAACCAATCTACTTCCATAAAAATTACATAAGTTTTTGAGTATCAGAGTCTTTGCTTTAGATTATTTGAGATAGTTTTTGAATGCTGAAGCCATCAATTTCTTAGATTCCAAAAGAAGACCCAGTTGAAATTAAAAAATCAAATTTGTCCTTTCATAGTGAATAATAGAGATGCTGATAAAGAGATAGAAAAAAGATTGTCAGAGCTAAAATTTCAAGTGAGTCTCCCTTGGAATTATGACCCTCAAGGTCTTCTCAGTAGTATAAGGGTTAAAAATAAGCTACCTCCTTTCATACATGAACCCAAACCTGATATTCAGAAGTTTGCTAATCAGAAAGAATGGGTAGAAAATACATTGGTAGATACAACTGCAAATGAACAACCAATAAGAAAAATTGATACCACACTTGTTGCGGTAACTTCTAAACAGCCAGAATATTCAAACAAAAGAGGCAGAGATGAGGGAGCCTACATAGCAGAAACTACTATAGATACTATGTTCAACATCATCTACAACAAAAGGCTCATATTTGATTCCATAGGGAAAGAGAAAGTTATTGAGGTTGAAGATACCAATGAACCAAAAGTCAGCAATTATGAAGCCACTAAGATAATTAAAGAGACTTTAAAAGATATAGAAAGGGAACAAGCAGCAGCCAAAGAAAATAATACCCAGATGATTGAGCAACAGGTTAATATAGAAGCTTCTTCTTCTCAAACAGTAGAAGAAAAAGATTTGGATATTAAAGAAAGATATAAATAGATCAAACAAAGGAATGAAGAAATCAAAGGTGAGATTTATTCTCAATTTCTCAAACATAAGCCAGGAAATCAGAACAGGTTGCTTACAGCATTTGATTACTCCTCAAATAAAATGTTCATGTCATATTTACAACCAACTACTTCAACTCCAAAAACAGTGGCTGACTACAAAAAAATTTGACTTTGAAGTAGATACTAAAAATGTTCATGAACTGGATCAAATAGAATTCCATAGACATAGCTCTGAGATGCTATATTCTACTGTGGTGACAAAAGCCATGAGTGTGACAAATTTGCATAATACCACTATCAACATGCAAGACCAAATGAAACTTGACAAAGGCTCTTTGTATGCCAAAGATTTAAGGATCAAGACCTTAGAAGATTTGATTTTACAAATAGGATTTGACCCATCAAATGTACAAGCTGCTGAAGTATTGATCAAAAAGAAAAATGATGATATTGCTGCTTTAAGGAAACAATTTAAACTTCCTCAAAGTGAGCACCCACAAAGTAAGGAGATACTTTAAGAACAGAAAGAAAAAGAGGATATGATGCAGTTGATCATAAAGCTAACTGCCCAAATCAAAGATATGGAAATTCAAATGGATATACTTATGAAAGAAAAAGAAATTGTGAAGGAAACTGATAATTCCACCATTCCTACAGTCATACCTATTATTACAGCTGCTACTCCTTCTACACTAGGAGAAATTTTAGCACCAAAAGAGCCACTGGAAATTGCAGTGTCATTGGAATCAGCTACTACCTCCAATACAGAATCTTCAACATCACAGGTACAGTAGAAAAATGATGCAGGGAAGATAGACAAAGCAATGGAGGAAATGTCTCTAAAAAATAATGAAATTAACAGTTTGAAGAAAAAGATTCAGAATATGGAAGTATCTAACAAAGCAACATCAATTAATGCCAACAATTATGAGAAAAATGCTAAGAGACTTGAAGAGAATATCAAAAGCCTTCAAAAAGATTTAAGTTTCACTGCACAAATTTCTTATATAAGAAATTACTTATGGACCAATATAATTGAGGTTTTACATCTTCAGTGGCCATCAATCCAGATAATATATGAACAGAGAGATCTCCTTCTAGCAGCATAAGTGGAAATACAAAAGACAACAGAAGAATTAACAGAAAAACCAACACAGGCATTAAAGCTAATCACTTTCTTAAACAGTAAAAATAGGACAGAGCTAGAAGAATTGAAGATAGAAGATAGGATAGAGACAATATTTCAAATCAAGAAAGTACTAACAAAGAAAACTCTGATGAACAATTTGAAAGAAAGATGTGATGCCATGAATTTTTCTATTACCAAGTTTCTAGCAAAATACACTATGCTAAGACAAGCTGGCGTTCCAGATATTCCTGTCTTCAATTAAAAGTTGATGGACCAGAAGGAATATGACAAAAAGATAAGGGATCATGCCAAAGAACAAGTCAACAAGCCACTGCCACAGGGCTCTCCAACAGGGAAAGTTGTTCTCCAGTATATTGAAGACTTATTTTTCCTTCAAAATGAAATCAAACATTTGTTTGTCATCAAACCAAATTTTGCCAAGTATGCTGATGTTGATGAGAAATTCAGGAAACTCAAAAGTGTAAAAATACCATATGTTTAACGATGGCAGACTTTTACAGATTTGTTGTAGCAGCAAAGAAGCAGAACAGTGAAAGAAAGTGCAGGTGAAACAATCAATCTGAGAAGGAAAAAATAAAATAGTTATTTGATTTTGATTTTTTTTTACTACTGAGAAGTCTCTTTTCACAACAGTTAAAGGTTAAAATATCAGTTAAAAGAGTATCAGGGTGAATAACAGAGTCAAAGTGTATCAGAGAGAAAAGCAATAGCCAGCTGATTTTGACTGTTGTAATTTCCCTTTTTACAACAGTAAAATGATAAATAAACATCTTGAAAGAACATCAGAGATGAAGTACAGTGTTAAAGAGTATAAGTGGAAAGAGTATCAGTTAACTCATCTTCCAAAAGATATTTTTCAATGTGCCAACAAGCATGGACAGCTATTCAACAAACAATTTTTGTTAGATAAGTTAGTTCTATATTTTCTAGATAAGAGGATAGCTTGCTAAAGTTCTTAAGTAGTGATCCCTCTTAATGTGTAAAGATATTTTATATTTCCTAGAACTATTCCTTGATCTCTCTAGGATATTTGTAATAAACATTTGTATAAATACTTCAGTTTGTGAAGTATTTAGTGTGGAATAAAATTTCTAGGAACATTATAGACATTTTGCTGGTATGTTGGAGGCTCACATGTGTTGATTTTAAAGCAGCAGACTGAACAATAGCCAAATGGACTTCATAATTCAGGATTCATGCAATAATTTAAAGAGTAAAGTACTTTCTTACTGTCATTGTTTCCTTTTCTGAGTTGCTTACAGTTTCATATATGTTGTTCAATCTTAATGATTAATTAGGAGTATTACTTCAGGACTAGTGTAAAAACTCCCTGTCTTAACTACTTAATCATTTAAATGTTTTCTGGATTTCTGAATTCTTAATTGCTCCTAGTCCCGTTTGACCCCTGCCTCCTTCCTCTTTTTCCGGATCAAAGGATTCTTCATTTCCCTTTATCCCGAAGCAAGCCATTTCATCAAAACAATCTATCCAAATCTTTGAGGGTTATCTACCTTGCCCTGAATACATTAGCATCCTTTTGGCCTTGCCTTTTAGTTCTTCTTGCTAGATTTTGACTCCATAGCCCAATGGATTAGTAGATCCCTCTTTAATTTGTCTTTAAGTAATTTTATTTTCCACCAAACATTTCAAAACCAAAACCAATTGTTCTATCATAACTAGCCTAAAACATTAAACAAAAACAAAGTTAAATCATAAAGATAGAGTCCTCTCTGAAATTTAGGAAGGCTAGATCCTAAATTTCCAAAGTAGGTTTGTGGTTACCCCTAGTTTTCTTAAACTAAAAACCAAATGCCCACAATCTTTAGAAATTACTAGGGTGATAACAGATGGTATGATAGGACTCAATGAAATCTACATGCCCTGAAAAGAGTATGTTATATGTTGCATGTAGAATCTCCTCCTTGAGCTTGGAGTGTCTAGTCAAGTAGATCTAATCATGGAAATAAATGACTCCATCAACCACTCTATACCTCCCATCTATCACTTTCCCATCAAGAACCTTAGATGTGAACAGGTTCTTGGAATATTCCACCAATATTTGGGACTCCCAATATGGATCTATGCTCCCCAACAATGATAGCGTTGTTGAAATATGAAATGAAGCACCTGTCACATCATGGCTCTCCTCTTTGACATGCTCAATGCCAAAGCCACATGTTGGAGTACTGCTACCCCACTTTTGTTGTCTCCCTTACATCTGATCTTTCCCAAGACAAGATTGAAGTATCTGGAGGTCAACTTCCTCTTGGAAGGTATTGCCCATTCAAAGCTTCCATAGTTTGGCCAATACATACAAGAGTGTTAATAACCCCTTGTCATACTCAGAAATCTTCCTCATGTGTGGAAGTATCATTTGCTACTCCAAGGCTATGGAGTAGCCCTTTGATACCATCACATATTTCTGAATCATAATCTTTCATCGTAAATAGCTAAGTGGGAAATGGAAATGTCCATATCAGAAAATTTCTCATCCCTCCTTTGAACCCATTTTGGTTCTATGCACTGTGCTAGCTCCTCCCAAGGCTCCTTCCTTAGCCAAATATATCAATGATGCACCATGTTGAGAGAACTCTTTGATCATCTTCCAATTAGGGAGTCTCCCTGGTGGAATGCCTCCATGAAATGAAACATCAAGGCCTAGAGTAGGTTGTATATGTGAGTGGAATGATTTGTCCCTACTTTCACTGCACAAATCATCCTCCTAATTTTGTGCATAAACCTACTAAAATGGATGGGTGTGTGTGTTCCAAATCACTTGATGTTGGCCATCCTTTTCATCTTCTCCTACCTTCTGCAGGATATCACAGTCTAGGGTGTTCTTCTCCAATGTAATCAACCCATGCACACCCAATGTCATATTGGTGTCAAGAGTTTTAATCACAAAGAAGTGATCTATCATAGTGTATGTCCTCAAAAATGTGGTCAAGTATGAAACATACTTCTTCCACTGCTTAGTCTCACTGCTCATCAATACTGACACATGTTTCTCATGATCTTCATATGTGAGATCCTTGGGAACTTCCTACCAAGATACAAGAGCTCCTCTAGTTGAAGCAATTGCTTCATCTCCATCTCCAAATGGTGGTGGATCCCCTCTTGCTGTTATAACACTGGAGGCTCTTTCCAACTCTTCCTCTTCCTTATCCTCATCATTGGATACTACCTCATCATTAAGAGATCCTTTGCATTGATCCCCTCTTGAAGGAGGAATCTTCATCTCTTCCTCTTGAGAAGAAATTTCTTGTTGAAGTGGGGATTTTTCCCTTTTCAAAGAATCTTGCACATATTTAACCCCCTCAACAATATTCTGAAATGGAGTTTGTTTCATGTATCCTTCCAACTCATGCAAAGGTTGTGATTTCTTGGGTTTGGCTAGCTCACCCAAGGAAGTTTCAAAATGCTTTTGATCAAATATTTTCACTAACCTCCTAGTGAAATTTGCATAAGTAGATATATTTGCATTATTCAATGAAGAATATTCATAAAACCACCAAGCATAAGCCTTAACTTCAAGATGCAGCGCTGCTACTATAATGGCCTCCTCTTCTAAAAATTGATGCAGCTGAAAATATGTGTCTAGCTTCTTTACCCAAGCCTTAGTTGTGCTCTTGGGTGACCCATCAAAAGTAGGTAGAAAGAATCTACCCAAAGTGTGTTGCATGCACCCTCTTATTCTATTGTGGTTACTGGGTCTTCTATTTTCTTTGATTTGACAAAACCATTGGAAGTTTAGATGCTCCTTGAATCTTCTAGATTGAGATTCATAAATAGTCGCCAAGAGTCTCCTCCTTTGGTGTTTCTCCTTCCTCTTCTTCTCTTGCAAAGAATATAGGCATGGTACTACGTTGTAGATTTGATGGTGTAGTTGAATGCTCACACCCATAATATGAAAAACTGGAGCTTTATTTATGTACAAGCCCTCTTGGAGAATCTCTACATCTCTCCATTCTCATCTCTTTGATGTCTCTGTTAATACCCTTCATAGTTTGAAGAAGAAGTTTTTAGAAATTCTTTCCCTTCATTTCTCCTGATAATGGATTCTTGCCTTTGATTCTTCTATAAATCTTCTCCTTTATGTGAGAAGCTTCTTCTTTTCTTGATGACATAGATAAAATGTCTCACAGGCTGAGCCAAGATCATGCTCTGATACCACTGTAATATCCCAATATTGGGAGAGCAGCAATACAAGACATGAAACTAGAAATATGCAGAAATATCAATGGATAAAAACATGAGACAAGCATAGATCCATTCCATTATTATTATTAGAATAAAATTAGTACAATATCTTGAGGAAAATGTCACTCAAGATTGGGGAAACAATCCTCCCATGAAACAATACATAAAAATGTAAAATGCTGCTAATACAAGAAATGCCAGAACGTTATAATCGTGTTGTCTAAGAGAGAGTAACAGCTGAAAGATATAAATATATATTGTTGTTGATGTAATGCTCCAAAAGTGGTAAGACTAGAGATATATTCTCCAAAACATATTTCCAATAAAACCCAGAAAAGGTTTCCAGAAATACACACTATACAAAAATAGCAGATTTGGCCGTAGGGTTGAATAATCACTGTAAATGAATCATTGATAGGAGGTGGCTGATCTAAAATATGAAATGGTTGATCCTCCTCCAATAGATCTCCTAAATTAAGGGTTGGTCCCCTAAAAGGAAACACAACTCCTCCAACTAGGGCAATAAACCCACTGTTGCAACTGCTCTCTAAAATAACACAGTCCTTGAGGGAAAATGTGTTGTAGCTGATGATAGCTTCTTGGCCTTCTTCCAAATAATGAAATGAAGCCCTGATAACTTCCTCACAAGCTTCCTGGATGAAAGGATGATCCCTCCAATGGAAAACTAGCTCAAACATTGGAGATCTCTCTCCTCCACTGCTGCAACCCTGCAACACAACACAGGTCTGGAATAGACTGTGTTGTATATGAGACTGAAGCTTGGCCAAATGCCAGATAGTGGTAATGCAGCTCAAGATAACCTCTCCTGCGTAGGCACTCTAAGTCCCCCAAGGATGAGGGTGGGATTACCGCTTTGAAACACCCTTGTCCTAAACAACACTGCAGACCCTGCTAAACAAAAAAAGCATGCACATAAATGTCACATGAAAAATCCATATCTAAAAATATCAAAATCAATAATACAAATCCATGTCTTCTAATGCTATCACCCTCTTCCTTTTATGCTTGGTGAGCTTCCTCACCCTGGGCCCCACTCATTAAAGGAGCTACTCTCATGCATACACTCCTCGTAAATGACTGCGCTGTCCTCCATTAATCCTCCATTATCTCCTCAAAAACGTTGTTGATCTAGCCAACTTTGACCCTTTCCACCTGCTCTAGCCCCTTTTCACACCTAAGGGTGCTTTATTCCGCTAAAATGATGATCCACATTCACATGAGAAGTCGTTTTATTCTTTATAAAGAGATTTATGGGTCTCCCTACCCACTTATTCACCTAACTAAGTGACAAAACAAAACTTTAATGTTCCAATTAATTTTTGAATATTACAAAGTGAAAGGTTGAGCTTATTTGTTTTGTTGCATGGTTATCATTGTTTATGTGATAAATCATAGATTTTATGACCTTTTGGTGATTTTTGAAATTAGGGTTTTTGTGAGGGGTTCTTAGAGGATTTTTTTTTAATTGCAAAATAGAGAGCCATCTTTATAGATTGGGGAATTTATGTAATTTGAATCATTTTGCATCATAATTGAAGAAGCCACTCCAATGGAAGCGAACCCGAAGACATAGCCCACAATGGGTGAAATTTTTTATCAATCTCATTATGTTCTTTTATTTTATCTATAGTCATTTATTCTATTATATTCTTTTAATATCTTTTTTTCAAGGTTGGTATTTCCCATTTTGTTTAAAGATGTTGTAATACAATATATTGATCAAGTTTGGTATAAGAGCTTAAATGAGCTAGTTTGATTTGGTTCTTGAGTGTGAATAATTATCAGGTCTAAGCTTAAGAAGGTAGAAGGTGAACTTGATGCTTATAATCTTGAAGTTGGTTCAAGGAGCTTCACTTAAAGAGGAGTTATTGATTCACCAAGACAAGATAAAACTTTTAACTCTAAGTTGTATTTTTTGGAAGCATTCGCTATGATGTGGTCAAAGGTGAAAGAGCTCTATAAAGAAAGAGGACTTCAAAAAGGAGAAGGCACTAGTAAAGTTAAGAACGAGGGTGATAATCCCCCTCTTCCTCTATTTTCTCCTCCTCCTTTGAGACCTCATACTCCTCATTCTTCACCTCCTTCTTCTCCATATAATTCTTCGTTGCAATCTCCTCATAAGAATATTGTTTCAAAGAATCCATTATTGAAGTTGGATGTTAATTTGGACTTACCACTATATAAAGGTGAGATTAGATAATTGGATTCAATAGATAGAATTTTATTGTTATATTCAGCAGATTGATGAAGAAGAGGTAAAGATTCAGTTGGAATCTCTTTGGATTGAAGGTACATCATTGGTTTGGTGTGAAAGTAAACTTCGAGAAGGTTAGCAAAAATAATGGTAGGCTCCTTTCTTCGTAGTCAAAATTTACTAATACATTAAAGAATTAGTTTTGTTTGTTAACTTATAATCATAAAGCAATTATGGAATGGAAATTTTTGAGACAAGGAAAAGGACAAAACATGCAAAGTTTTATCGAAGAATTTAGGAATATAGCATTGGCTTTAAATATTCCATTAGATTCTCCAAAGATGATTTTGAAATAAGTTGGCGCATTGCATAGTTATCTTCACCATACTCTCATATTATTTTATCCCACTAATTTGGATGAAGCATGAGTCTAAGCTACTCATCTTGAGTCCAAGGGAAAGAGTGTGTGGAATCATTTCATGAAGAAACAACCATCCAAGTTTGTTGAAGGAAAATTTAAAGGAAATAGGAAAAGCAAGAAGGTTGAGACAGTGAAGAAAGAATAAGCAAAGCCGACATGTTCTCATTGTAAGAAGGAAGGGAATGATGATGCTCATTATTAATTTGCATATTGAACTAAGGCATAAGAGGTTTGGAGGCAAAGGGAAGAAAAATACTATCATGACAACACAACGAGATTTTGGATCTGATTCAGGAGATGAAACTTAGGTCACAATTGTTGGAGTGCAAGGAGAAACATCTACTCATGCTAGTTCTAGTTATTCTATTGTCTCCTAGTATTGAAAGAAGAACAAGGAAGCTTTTTCATGTTAGGGTGATTATTAAGCATACGAAAGTGGATACTATTTTTAATATTGGTTTCAAAATGAATTTGATATCTTAAGGAATTGTCAAGAAGCTGGGAATAGAAACAATGCCTCACAAGAAACGTTATCCTATCAGTTGGGTTTACGATAATGCAAAGTTACAAGTGATGAAGCCATGTTATATTAGATTCGCCACCACTTCGAAATGTGTTGATGAGGTTGAGGTAGATGTGGTTCCTCTTGATATTTGCGAAATTGTTTTAGGAAGTTCTTATTTGTATGACATGAAAACCATATTTTTAAGGACAAAGAACAAATATCACCTCACTAAAGATGGGGTTGAGTATATTATAAGAGCACAACATGAATACTAACTTATCACTTGTTTGTGCATGGAAAATAAAGTGGCTCATAAATGCTAGCAAGAATTTTTTAATTTTGGTTGTGAAAGCAAAGGATATCAAACAATCTAATGCTTGTGAGGGTTATGATATGTCTCATATTAGGATGATTTAGTTAAACTAATTTCTAATTATGATGATATTTTCTAGGAACCCAAAGAATTGCCTCCTAAGAGGGAGATATAGCATATTCAACTGCAAGAAGGATCCCCTCTCCCTAATATTGGTATGTATAGGATTTTCATGATTGAGAATGTAGAGATTAAGAAGTTCAATAATTTCTTGAAAAGGGAGTCATCAGGCCTAGTTCATCTCAATGTGGATCTCCTATTGTGATGGTACCGAAGAAGGATGTGTACGAGAGGTTAACTCATGGTTCACAAGAGGAGAATTACCATTTGCAGGGAAAGTTACTCTATCATGTTAATAAAATATCCATTCCAAAAGACAAAATAATGCATGTGATTAGAGAAGTCCATACTTCTCATTTTTCAGGGCATTTTGGCGTAGGAAAGATTGTAGCTCATTTTGCAGAAATTTTGTTATTCGCCTCGAATGAGGGAAATAGTATCTATATATGTAAAAGGGTGTGTATTGTGTGCCACTAATAAACTCGTTGATATAAAAATAGGTTTGTTTACACCTATTCCAATGCGGAGAAATTGAAATTGCATGAGTCACTAATAATCATAGATCTGGATGAGAATATTCAAGTTACAACCATTGATGAATTTTCTCCTAAGTATCTGGATAAGTTGCAAAAAGATCTAGATAGGAAGACAAGGACTTCATGTTGAGGAAATGTGAAATATCTTCGAGTTAGTACTAAGGGAATGAATACATTCAAGGCATAGTGGTTCGAGATACGAAAAGTGAGGGAGTGGTACAATCACCTATTTATTGAGTAATTTACCTTTTGGTGGTCCAAAAGCTTCCTAGTGGGGAGGATTGATCTAGGATCTAGAAAGGCCTAAAATTCAAAGTCCCCAAAATTTTATGGAAATAGCGCCTTGTTGAAGATATCGATGAGACAATTCAAATGCAACTTGAATCATATCAAACCGAGTCCGTATGAAGAAGTTATGATTTTTTGAAGATTTTGACCAATAAGGAAAAAGTCAAACTTACCATGACATGTGGCAGCTCCTGGATATGATAGGTGGCAATACAGATAGGGTGACATGGTATATGTAGGATGATGTGGTATAGCAATAAGTCGACACGCATCAGTGAGTCAGTGGTGATGTGATAGGTAGAGGTTGACATGGCAATGACTAGGCACATGACATAGTTGAATGGCAATGTGCCACGTGGCACCTCGGAACGCCAAAAATTGGGTTTAGTTCAATAGACCAACATCGAAGGGATTCAAACATGGGACCTATAGAGTTTATGCCCTTTAAGAGATTTTTGAAAGAATTGTTTTTGCAAGGGGTTCTTAGAGGCTTTTTTATGAAGTTGAAAAAGAGAGAGCAAGCTTTAGAGATTAGGAATTGAAGTAATTTGAGTCATTTTACATCATAATTAAAGAAGTCACCCCATTAAAAACAAATCTAGATAAATTATCTTGTTTATTTTATTTTATCTACAATTATTCATTTTTATTAGTCTTTTTAATAACTTTTTGTCACACTTAATATTTTAAATTCTATTCAAAAACAATATAAATATAAATATAAATAATACATAATAAAAACAATATATAATTATATCTAAAAGAATAAGTACAAATTAATTCAAAGTGACTACAAAATATTCAAAAATAAATTTTATCCATGTACGAGTGAGCAAATAATCAAATCATTATTTATATAAAACAATAATACTTTGCAAAACAAAATATTTATATATACAAAACATATTCTATTAATTTAAACCATTCTCTTATCACTTAACATACAAAAATAAAATTATCACTTCACATACAAAAATAAAAAAAGGGTTTATTTTCGAGTTGTTAAAGATCAGGCACATGCAATGTTCTATATACTGTAAAGCAAAAGGAAAAACTTCAATTAAATATGAATATTAGAATAGTGTATATAGTTGTGTTGATGTTATCGTTTAGTCAAATTTAAATAATTATATTATTAGAATAGTGTATATAGTTGTGTTGATGTTATCGTTTAGTCAAATTTAAATAATTATATATTAGAATAGGGTATATAGTTGTGTTGATGTTATCGTTTAGTCAAATTTAAATAATTATATTAAGGATGTTTTAGAACTTAAAAAATAATTAATTAAATTCAAAACAAATTTAAAATAAATATCAATTAAATTGTAATATTAAATTGTAATATATAATTGGTTTATTTAATCTATATTTATTAGTTATAATAAATAAATAACAAAATTTAGAAAAACAAAAAAATTATAAATAAGATTAATATGGTTAGATTTAAGATTTTGGTGATTCATAATGTAGATACATGTTTTTTGGATTAACAATATCATTAAGATTTGGTCGAACCGTATCAAGTATTGTGGTTAATCCTTAGAACAAGGTGAAAAGGTTAATCGATATTCATGAATAAATCCAAGAGATAACCCTTAATTCTGAGGACAAAGTGAAAATATTAATCGATCTTTATGAATAAATCCTAGAGATAGCTCTTAAAAATTAATGAATTATTAAGGAAACAAAGTTCAAATCAATCGTTAGGAAATATTTATTAAATAAGTTAATTTCAATAAATAATTCTTAAATAATACCAAATAATATATGTATATATATATATGAAAGAAATATTATTATAATAATAAAAAAAAGGATTAATGTTTTTTTTATCAATATCATATATTCATACTTAAGGTTTAAGAATTTTTAAAAGTATGGATTATTAGGAGTATATTTAAAAGTATGAAACAACGGTAAGAGCTATGTTTCGTCGAGATGCTCGAAGATGAAAATTAAAATCTCCAAAATAATAAAGGGCCTCATTAAAAATCTAAATACAAAATAACCGATAACTTTTTAGTACTATTTTCAGTATTCTCCGTATCTGCCCAAAATTTCAAAACATTTAGACAATGTCATTTTCTGATCCTGATTTATTAGTTTTGGAATATATATAGTATAAAATGTAAAAAATAATTTAATTTAATTAAAAGTATAAAATAAAATTATTGTTTAATTTTTTTTTTAATATCTTGGAAGAATTGATAATTCGAAAATGGGTCACACGTAAATAATTTTAAATTTGAATATGAAACTTTCGTATTTATATTTATACGTTTTTATAATTTTACAAAAAAACTGCTTGAAGATAAACTATTTATTGTTAAAATAAAAAACAAAATTAATTAATTTTTTTATAAAAGTTTATATTTATTGAATAATTATTATATATATATATAGAGGATGAAGATGAAGATCTTGATGATGTCTAGAGTTAATTTTAATGGTGATGAATTGACATTTTCTTTATGATGAAGAATTGAGAGTGTTTTTCAGTTCATCAAGATTCAATTCTTATATATCTGATGTAAATATTGTTTTTTAAGAATATTTAAAAATAATAGTTAAAAATGTTAAATTGAATTGAATTTTTAATATACATATAAGTGGATCAAAACTTACTCTATTTTTATGTTTCAAATTTTGCCTTCATTTTTTACTATAACTTGACAGTTGAGGGAATTTATTTCAAATATGTTTATACATAAAAAAAGCTCTTATTTATAATAAAGGTTTTACTCTTACGATCATCGTTCTTCACCTCACAAGCAGCTAGCAGCTAGTGCTAGAGAGATTGATTACATGTACAAGAGCAATGGCTATTGCCATGAAAACAACAATTGAAAAGATAAAAAAAGTTGCAGAATTCCAAACACTACTAATATTAATATTGATAAGGAACAAACCTGAATCACATTTTGTAAGAAAACCCATCAAGATTTCATAAACAAAGACCAAAACCCCATCTACTAAATAAAAAGCACTTCTTTTGTGAAAAAAAGACACTTCTTTTGTGAAAGAATTATGCTGGTGAGAAAGTTTATAAAACAATAACCAATTAACAATGTAACCAAATGTAACCAAACAATCACAGAAAAAATATTAACTCTCTCCAATTCTATTCTAAAGATCAATAAATGTTTTACTGGTTACCGTTATACTTCATTCATGTTTTAATTGAATCATTGAATTAAATAATTATATTGAGTGAGCTTAATGCTTAACAGCATGTCTTTACTCTTAAGAGGTCATAAGTTCAAAACCAAAAAAGGTAGAATATGTTTGCCTTTATAATTAGGTTGGTAATTAATATATATATTATATAGATATAAATAATTATGAATTTCGAGAATATGGTCCAATAATTAGATAGAAAAATTTGGTTTCACCATTTTTGTGGTCTAACTTTGAACTAAACTATATATTCTTAAGAGTTACTTCAAACACAATCCAAATATTAAGCCACCATGGAGGTAGCTCAACTTTCCACCGCTTGAAAGAGATCGTGAATCCAGGCAGAGACTCAAGAAAGTTTAACAGAGTAGAACAAAGAGATGGAATCTCACGCTTGCTTGCCAGAAACAACTGCTCCTTGAGAGTTCCAGATGAAGTTCATATATTTTTTCAATGTATTCCTAGTGCTTGTTTGTCAAATACAACCACTCCTTGAGAGTTCCAGATGAAGTTTAGATTTTTTTTCACTATAATTTTCTTTTGTAAGGAATTTTTTTTTAAGTTAGGAAACAAAAGGGTCTTTATTCCAGAGTTATTTTTATGTTCATTTCAACTTTTGAAATATTTTGCAAATTATTTTTATGTTTATATCAAAATATTTCAAAAATCTGATAAATATGAACAAATTCAATCAATTGATTTATGTACTTTACAAATCAAATATTCTAAAATCCATGATCCTCGTATCCTTAAAACCCAGTCTACATTTAATCTGGGATTTGGAGTTGGAAAAACAAACAGTAAAGAAAAACAAATATGTACATAAGGCTGTACAAGTATAGCAACAAATCCATTCCTTATATGACAGTACATTTCACAGCCATTACAGTTAAAAGTACAATAATTCATTACTCAGCATTCCCAAACATTTCTAGATTATGCATTCCCAATTATTTCTAGATTATTTCTTATCAGGAAATCTGTGTTTTCCATCCAAATATTGGAAGCAGCAGTTTTTCAACTGCTAACTTACCCATAGATTATCTGGATATTTATTTTGCTCACAGAATTTAAGTGCCAATGAAAAGCAGAGTATACATTTTATCTCTTAACAATTACCACAATGCCAATGAAAAGTAACAACTTAAAAAACACTAAAATTTAGAGCCAGTGTTTGATTCTATGCCCTCTCTATGTGCCAAAAACCAAGTGCAAATAAATAGCATTGTCCCCTTAAAACCAAATATCAATGAATTTCAGACAAAACAAGCATATGCTAAATTTTTACACAGTATATATCAATATTATGTTCTCTCAATCAAAAGGACTACATCACTGATACATCAAACCCCATAATAGATATAAATAAAACTATGCAGAACCAAACTACAACAATGGATCTGTCCCTCCTCATCTTAACTTAAAAAAGAAAAACCCAAAAAGCATATATATGTAGAGGTAAAATAAAACCCAAGCCAATCTAGAGCCAAATTGCAACAAGCATACAAAACCCAGCAAAAGCAAAAATCTTCACTGAATAAATGCTGGGTGATCCATTCTGTGCAGGAGGAGTTGCAGGTGAACTGACTGGAGTCTCAGATGAAGAAGATGCTGAAGGCAGGGCTTCTGCTGGTGCTGCTGGGGATGGAGAAACCGATGAGGAAGAAGCCGTTGGAGCTGAAGAAGCTTTTGCACGATGGCGCAGAGCAGATTTAGGGGACTGTGCTGAAGATAATGGCGCCTCAGAGGCGAAAATGTAGTTCCAGGCCTTGTTGCTTGTCAAAAAATCCCATTGCTCATGTGATTCATCCACTTTGTATTGCTGGCGATCTGCCAAACAGCAATGGATCATCATGGCTGCTACAATCAGTGACAGTAACACAGCTGAACGAGTACTGGTCTCCATGATCTCCTGCACCCAAAAACAGAGCAGAAGAAAAAAAATCAAATCAAAAATTCATATGGCCAATTACAGAGAGTTGTCTACTGCTGGAACAATCAGTAAAATACCTTCTGTTTCTTTAGCTTTCCCCACAAAATAGCAGAAATGGACACCTCAAATATAGTGCAGTGCAGGGAAAGAAACTCCAGGTTTCACAGAGGAAGCTGCAGGTCGGTAAGAGTTATATAGAAGAGATTAGATATGTATCCAGTAGAATAGTATCTCCATAGATTAGGTGTGAAATGGTGGAGTCCATGATTCTCAATATTGAGTGAACTATTTCCTCCCATGTCAAGGAATACTATGCTGACATGATTCTTGTTAGTGGTCCTTTCATGGTTTTTTCAACCAGATGGGGATCTTTCTCTTGTTAGTAACTATTCATGCCCATTTTTTCAAATTACTTTTCACACAGTGGAGTTTCATGTATACCAATGCAAGTATCTGCCTATTTTTAAATTGAAAGGGAGGTTGTCAAAATCATTGTCAAGAGGTAAACATCATTGAACCCACCTCATACCCATCTTGAGTTTAATTATGAGATGTCTTTAAAATCTCTCTTTATTCTAGATTGCTACCTGTTATGATAAGTGAATGCCTTACCCATGTGCATGTGGATGCAACTTTCCCTGTGAAAAGCAAATGGAAGATATGTTTAAGTGAATGCCTTACCCATGTGCATGTGGATGCAACTTTCCCTGCGAAAAGCAAATGGAAGATACTTCTAGATATAACTTTTTAAGTAAAGTTCTTAAATTTTGATGCTATTTGTTTTATATAAAGATGATAGGGAAGATGAAATAACATTAATTTTTTTGGATTAGGCAATTGGCAAGAAGTTTCATATTTGGGTGTAACTTGTGTGACAAAGGGTTTGAGTTATTTGGATGTTACTAGGTCTGATACAAATTTATGGGTTTGAGTTATTTGGGTGTCATTATGTTTGATATAAATTTATGTGAAAAAGAGTTTGAATATTAGAAATTTATATTTTATTTTAAGTTGCTTTTAAAGTAAAGAAGAAATAACATTATAATTTTATGTGTGAAATGTTAATATTATTATTATTATCATCTAATTTTAAGGTTATAATCAAGTTAGACACCAAATTGGTATATGAGATGTTTTTGTTTATGGGATAAGGGATCGGGATTTGAATCTCAAACACCATAAGACTCTATTGTTTGTGGGACAAGGGACTCGGGATTTGAATCTTAAACACCAAATTGGTGTATGAGACCGCCTTGTTTGTGAGACAAGAGACCCAACTCCGCTTAACGATCTGACTACTAAATCTACAAAAACATACATACTCTACCCTTCTGATTTTAAACCTATAACTTTTTAAGAAAAAACACATGCTGTTAACTATTAAACTCACTCAAATTGTATAAAAAATTAATAATATATCATATTAATGATAATAGTCATTAAAATACATCTATTATTATTATTATTCATATTATAAATTATATATATATATAATATATATAATTAGTTTAAATAGTTGAAAGTATGTGTCCAATTGTAAGGGTGATATGTGTCCTTCTAAGTGAGTGGTCAAACGTTCTAAAAGCCAGCTTTAGCTAATTATGTTAAGAGAGTTTAGAAGGTATAATTAATGAATTGTACATGGTTATGCAATTTTCTTTTGCCTAGGATCTTGTACATAGTTATGTAACAAGCTTTTGCTTAAATGGTAAGATATGCAATAATCATTTGCTTAGATGGTAAGATATGAGTTCGCTTGTGGGGCTAATATGTGCCCTCCTAGATGAGCGATCCAACGTTTAAAATAATGGACAACATAATGATTCGAACATCCCATATTTTCTTCATCATTTCTCTAGGAAGTGCTCTAAAATTTGATGGAATAGATTCTCATTTTTTAAATTTTAGTGTACGTTAACATAATTAAACTTACAAAAGCATTTAGCTTGGTGGAAGGTTTGAATATTTTCCATTATTAACTTGATTTTTTATCAAAAGAATATGGCTTCTCAAAAGTGATAATTAAAAAATTATTTATATATATAATAATAGGGATATAATTAATTTTTTTTTTTATTTAAAATATTTTTAGTGTATAGATATTAATGAATTTTAAATGATTTTAAGAATATATATATTTGAAGTAAGGTTTTTATTATAATGGAAAATTAGTATATATTTATTTTAATTTTAAATAAAGTGAGAGGAATTAAATCTTTCAAAATGTTATTTTTTAGTATAAAATTTAGAAAAACTAAGAGGAATTAAATCTTTCAAAATGTTATTTTTAAGTATAAAATTTAGAAAATATTTACACTTAAAAATTTTGTATTTTTCTATATACTTTATACTTGATAAACATTGATTTAAAATGAATTCGTGCTAGATCTTAATATTATTATTTATATTTATATAGATTTCACATCAAAATATTTGTATTTATTGGAAGTAATGCTTCCATGTGTTGTCATGAGTTAAGTTGTCATTGAGGGTTCTCAAGCGTCAATATAGAAGTTGTTGTTTCCTATGTATGAGTTGTAGTCGTGATCTAGAAATGTGGAAGTCAGAGATTTATGTCGTATATATGTGTAACTATTGTGATCAATAAATATATCGGAGGATGTGTTTTGTGTTGTGTGTAATCACCCTTTGATCTCTCTCTATTTTTGTAACATGGAATCAGAGTTGGTTCAACCCTGGCTCTCTCACGGGAGGGGTTGAGATCATGCAATTTGAGCCATGATACTCCTTTGTACATAGATTAGTTTAATAGAGTGTTTGATCTATTGTTTGTGTGAGTATTTTGTGTGGATATTTGATTTATGTGTGGATTGTGGATAGTTACATGCAAAGGATAATTGTGAAGATCCAATGTTGTTGTTGTTGTGTGAATTTCAATTGTGGACAAATCTTTGTAAAAGAAGAGGAGATCACTTGTGAAGAAGTTGGATCAGCATAGATTTGGTTTGACCTAGTGTGGATCTACACTTGAGAGCAATGTCTACTTGTTTTAAATGGTGGTTCTCAACATTATCGGATGGTGCAAGATGTACAGCTGCTACATGTAGATGGAATGTTGGCATTTATAATTTTAGATTTGAACTAATAAAATATTGTAGTATTTTTTATCCAAAGATCAAGATCCAAACGCTACAGATCCTATGGAAAATACCAATATGAAAAGCTGATCTAATATGCACATATTAATAAATAATAATCATTGATTTTGTATTTGCATGTTTTGGGGGTTGGTGTTTGAGTTTTTATTGGTTGGTGGTTCTTAAACTAGAATCCTTGCTGTCTGAAACATCAATTCTTGTGTATTTTTATTGGTTATAAAAAGGGTTGGTGGTTTTTAAACTAGAAGCCCCAGTGTCTAAAACGTAAATTCTGATGTGTTTTTATTGGTTATAAAAAGGGTTGGTGGTTCTTAAACTAGGAACCCCGGTGTCCAAAACATCAATTCTTGTTAGTAAAGTCAATTTGTTTAATTAAATTTTAAACACATTCAGTATCCAGACCTCCATCCTAGCAACTAATGGATAACGGAAAGTGAAATATTGATAAATGGTGGTTAGTCCATAGGATGGTTCATTACTTGACAACTCTTATCACGAAATCCCTGACGAGCCAAGGTGTCAATATTATTAATCTTGCAATTTTCATCAATGATGGTCAGAGGCGGTTACGTTTTAAATGGAGATCAAGTGACAGCTTGAAGATGTTAGGTCCCTATAATACTAGTGTGTTCCCCTTATTGTTATTGTTAGTGTAGCCCCCTATTGTTATTGTTGTTCCCCATAGAAGCCCACTATTGCTATTATTGTTCCCTTACATTATTATTGCTATGTAGGCTCTGATTATATTGTGACCCCTTAGACTCCTATATATACCAAGGAGGTCTTATCATTTGTATCATCCAAGAATTGTTCATTTATGTAATGTAAATGATGTTTATCCCTCGAAGCAGCTAATTTTTAAGTCGTTGATCTATTTTTTCTTCTATTTCGTGAATTGGTTCAATAACATTTGGTACCAAAGCTTTGGATTCTAGGCTTTCGCTTCTTCAAATAGGTCATCTTGAAATTTTTGCTATAAATTTTTTCTACGAGGCTTCAGAAGTTGAAATTGTAACCACATGGATTCAAAATATTGGTGAACTTCGTGTACGAATTTCAAATCTTGGTTCGCTATATTTTAAGATATATGATCTGAGGAAGTTAGGGTTTTGCAGGCTCCAGAATTCAATCTCAAATAGGTGACCTAGGGAAAATAGTCATAACTTTCTCTCCTAGCATCGGATTTGAATTTTGTTAGAAGAAGCTGAAAGTTCATGGAATTTAGTTTTTCGTGTAGAATCTTTAGGGCCAAAGGTAGAAACAATGACACGTGGAACTCTGCACAAGTTCACTCTACTGAACTAATCGATAATCAGGACATCGTGGGAGATTGGGCATAAATATTTCTTGAAGAATCCAATCTTGGTCTGACTTCTGGGGTTGGAAATAATACTCAGAGGGATACCATAAGACAAAATTTCAGACCTTGAAGATATTATATTACAAAGATACAACCATTTCAATATAGAGCTCCTAAAAAACAAGAAAAAGGTGTGTAACTTTTTAAAAGTTTGCATAGATTTTGTTTTAAAAATCAGTTTGAAGCGATTCAAAGGGCATAGATATCAATGTTGGATTAAAAAATTCATCGAAACCAAAAAATGGACACACCTAGTAAGCAACCAAGAAGCTTATATATGACGCATGAAGAAGAGGAAGAAATGCAACATGATATATCAAAATTACAAGGCTCAAGTGCAACAAATTTCACTCACAAAGAGTAAACAAAAATGAATTGGAAGCGATGATGGATTTTAAGATTGAGTTTAAAAGGGAACATGGATGCTTTAGAATAAAAAATGGATGGTTTAAAATGAGAAATGGAAGTTTTGAAGGAAGGTTTGACAAAGTTGCTACAAGAAATGTTTTCTAATGGCAGAAAGGTATTCCATGAAACTCATGATGATAAAAAAAGGAATATTAATAATGATTTTAGAGACTTTAACTTTGATTTGAAGACCTACCACATTCCAAAGATCAATATGAGGAAGTTTGACGGCAAGGATCCGGTAAGATGGATACTATAGATAGAGAAATATTTTGATCTACAAGATGTGCAATCCTCACAAAAGGTATGTAATGCATATTTATATTTAGAACCCAATCAGTTTGTATGGTATAGATGTATTTGTTCTCGTAACCCACTTTTCACCTGGTCAATTTTTATGGAATAAATGATAGCACATTATGACAATACAGATAACAACACCTTTATCCAATTGATAAATCTCTAACAAAAGGGTTCAACAGCGGAGCACATTGAAGACTTACAAAAATTTAATATTAGGGTAACTGATATCCCAGAGGATCATAGGATTGATGTCTTCATAGGGAATCTAAAGGATAACATCCAACATGAGGTCTGCCTTTGGGAACTTGATTCATTGGAGAAGGCATTCAGGGTGGCAAGAAAGGTTGAAAGAAAAATTATGGCCAAAAGGAAGTCTACCACTCACAACTATAAAGATGGAAGTGTTTTTTCTCCTATTCTTCCACAACCGAGAAGGTTGACACCACAAAAATTGGAAGAAAAAGGAGCAAAAAGGCTTTGTTACAGTTTTGATATAAAATAAACTAAAGTTCATAATTGTGCTAAGAAGAAATGATTCTACATATATTGTGAAGAGGAGGAAGAAAAGGAACAAGAAACATCAAAATAGGAGGATATACACCAAGAAACAACCTCATAGAAAGAAGAAATGAATATGACCATATCTTGTAATTCATTGGCAGGAATTACCACTCATCAAAATCTCAAGATAGAAAGCTATATCAAGAAGAAAAAGGTAATAGTTATGACTGATTTGGGTAGTACCCATAATTTTATTCATTGTAAGATAGCCAAGGAATTGAATTTCTTCCTATATCCATCACCAGACTGTCAAGTGATGGTTGCAAATGGAGGAACTATAATTTTTTCTAGAAAGTGCCATAATATCAAGCTAACCATGGGGGAATATGTATTGAATAGTCCAATGCTTTCGTTTCCAATGGGTGGTGTTGATATTGTACTAGGAGTCCAATGGTTACAATATTTGGGGACGATAGCTTTTAATTTTCAAGAAATTTTCTTGAAAAAAATTTAGGAAGGAAAGGAAGTTGAATTAATGGGTATCACAAGGAAACCAAGAAAGATAATCAAATCTAATGGCATGACAAAGATTTTGAAGAATAACAACAAAGCGTAATTGCACTATTATGCCCACTAAAGGTTCAAACATCGAAATCGTCTATTTCTCTAGATATCCAAAAAGTCTTAGACAATCATTCCAAGGTATTTGATACTCCCAAAGGCATCCCACCTATTCGTGATCAGGATCATGCTATTCATTTGATTCTAGGAAGTGTTCCTCCAAACATTGGACCTTACAAATATCCCTAATCCCAAAAGAGTGAAATTGAACGTATGGTTGGCTGTTATATTTCAACCTAGTCAAAGTTCTTTCTCTACTCTAGTATTGGTGCACAAGAAGGATGGATCATGGCATATGTTTCCATGTTATAGGTCGCTAAACAAGCTCACTATTAAAGATAAATTTCCCATTCCTATCATTGATGAATTGTTGGATGAATTACATCGAGAAATTTACTTCACCAAGTTGGATCTTCGTTCAATATATCATCAAATTAGAATGAAGATTGAAGAAATTCTGAAAGCAACATTATAACTCATGAGGGTCATTATGAATTTTGGGTCTTTCCTTTTGGCCTTACTAATGCACCTTCCACATTTCAAGGTTTGATGAATTCCATTTTCAAACTCTTCCTTATAAAATTTGTGTTAGTATTTTTTGATGATATACTAATATACAAAAAGTCTTGGAAGGATCATGTTCAACATGTTGACAGGGTGCTCAAACTATTGGAGGAGAAACAATTATATGAAAAAACCTCCAAATGTTTCTTTGGAGTACAAGAGGTGGAATATTTGGGTCATATTGTATCTCATGAGGGTGTTAAGGTAGACCCTAAAAAAATTAAATCCATTAACAAATGGAAAATACCCACAACCATAAAGCATCTTCAAGGATTTCTCAAGTTGACAGGGTATTATTGCAAGTTTGTTAAGAATTACGAGAGAATAGCAGCACCTCTAACAACATTACTAAAGTAAGATTGCATTTTCTTGGACTCCACAAGCAACTAATGCCTTTGAACATCTTAAAGAGGAAATGTGCCAAGCACCGGTCTTAGCTATGCCAGGCTTCACAAAAACCTTTATTATGGAATGTGATGCCTTTGGAAAAGGAATTTGTGTTTTTTTAATGCAAGAAGGAAGATCTATTTCTTTTGAAATTCATCCAATCAAAAGAAAGTATTTACACAAACCTATTTATGAGAAGGAAATGTTGGAAATACTACGTGCACTAAAACAATGACGACCTTACCTAATGGGAAGACACTTCAAGGAAAAAAAATATCATGATATTCTTAAATAATTTTTGGAACAAATGTTATCTTCGTAAGAGTAGCAAAAATGGGTCACAAATATGTTGGGTTGTGACTTTGAAATCATCTACAAAAAAGGGAAGCAAAATGTTGTTGCAGATGCACTCTTAAGAAAGGATGAGGATGTGGAAGCATTTCTTTGTGCCTTTTCTATTATCCAACCTGTTTGGATAACTGAAGCAAGGTGTGAATGGAAGAATGACGAAGAGGTGTGGACACCCATTCAAAAGTTGCTTCAAGATCCTAGTACATCTGATACATTTAGGTGGAAAAGGATTCATTATGGTACAAAGGTCTCTTATATATTTGTAAGAATTCCCAACTCAAGAAAAAGATTATTTTGGAGTTGCACACCTCCCCTTTAGGAGGGCACTCGAGATTTAAAAAAAATTACCACAAGGTCAAGAAGGAATTTTTCAAGATGGCCTTAAATATGATATTCAGAAGCTTGTTAATGTTTGGTTTTCCAACAAAATAAAGTTGAGACAATTAAGACCCCAGGCCTGTTACAACCTTTATCCATTCCAAGTCAACGTTAGGAGGAGTTCTCAATGGATTTTATCATAGGTTTATGCAAGTCTAAAGGAAAGAGTGTCACCATGGTGGTAGTTGATAGACTTACCAAGTATGCACACTTTTGTGTATTATCTCATCCTTTTAAATCTAGTACAATTGCTATTGCATTTATGGAAACAATTCAAAAGCTACATGGAAACCCAAAGATTATTGTAAGTGACAAAGATACCATTTTCATTGGAAATTTTGGATGGAATAATTTTTTTTTCTTGGTACTCAAATAGATCATAGCTCATATTATCATCCTTAACCTGACGGGAAAACTAAGATAGTGAACAAGTGTTTGGAAGGATATATTTGTTTCTTTGTATTTGATAAACAAAGACAATGGCTCAAGTGGTTACCTCTAGTTGAATGGTGATATGACACTTCCTTCCATAGAAAAAATGACCCCATTTATGGCACTTTATGGATATCATCCACCATCCATCACATCATATTTAAGAGAAAATAATAGCGTTCAAGCAGTGGAATATCACATCGAGCATCAACAACAAGTTCTCCAACTCTTAAAGAATAACCTCACTCTATCACATAATCGAATGAAACAATAGGCATATTGTAACATAATCGGGCTAAAATCTCATGTAATAAAAGTTAATAAAGAGAAAAATAAGACCACGGTTAAGGGACACGTATTCCAAGCTAAATTTTGGGCAAAGATATTTTAGTGGGCATCACTAGATGTGTTTATGGCTAAAGGGAAAATGCAAAAGGAATTAAAGAGACAAAATTTATTTTGGCACATTTATTTATGAAAATAAAGGAAATTAGGAGATAAGGAAGGTAAAAGGTCACAGGTTGCATGTGAGGAGGAAAATGAAGGAAAATAATGGAAAATGAAGAAAATAGAGGCCTAATTGATAAAAAGGATTTTAAGGATCAGTTGGTACCTTTTATCAGTTCAGTTTTGGAGCTCTCTCATTATTCTCTCTCTCTCTCTCACTCTTGGCCCACTTAGAGTTTTCTTGAAGCATTTCAACATTGAGCCCAGAAAGAGGAAAGAAAGAAAAGGAAGGACAAGGAAAGGAAAATAAATATCAAGAAAGGAAGAGCATGATCTAGTAGCTTCAACATGAATAACTGTAGGTAACATATTTGATGTGTGATTTCCTGGTTGGTTTGGACATACATGGCTTATGCATGTTGGTATTTGGTTCTCTTGCTGTTAGTGGCATGGTTTTATCTAGTTTTGAAAGTGGTTTTCATCCTTTCCTTACTTGTTTCCGGATAGCCATGGTGTGATGGGATTTGATCTCGGTTTGACCTTTGGAATTACTGGATGGTTTTCAAAATATGGGGTAGAGATGGTATCAAGGAAATTCGCAAAGGCCTAGGAATCCCTTGACCATTTTTGGCGAGATACATGGTAAATCCTAAGGGTGGGGTCTCGGTTTAGGGCCTAGTGATCTGGTGTGGATTGTGGTAAATCTTGAGAGACAAGGAGACAAAAAGTTCCTCAAGGATAGTGATGGATTCTGGAGGCATTCCAGGCTTGGTTTGGTTTTATGATATCGATATTAGTTTAAGTGTGATCACAGTATGGTGAGGGTGGAGTTGGTTTAACCTTTGGACCCCCTTGTTTATTTATGGATTGGTTTATCTATGAGATCTCACATTCATTCTTAGAATATGGCACGAGGGTGACTAGATGAAGAGAGATTTGTCTCTACCATGTCTATGGTCGGGTGGTACGTGGAAGTCAGGAACTTAGTCAACTATTACCTATGTTTATTAAAAGCTAAGTTCTCTTAAATTTGTACTTATTAATTTTTCGATTTAATGGTTGTTATCTCGATGTTATTTACATGGTTTTATGTTGGTTATAAGCATGGTGGTATGACTGGTTCAAGTCATGGTTATTTCATATATTTACATGTAAATGTTAAAATAATGGATGCAAGACCTAATTTATGTCATAAAAATTCAAGGAAGGGGGTTGTGATCCTTATTTTAATGTCTCATAAGAGTTTTCAATAATTCATTCTCTTTCTTGTATCCTAGACCTGTGGATTTCATTGGTGCCAAGTGTTTGACATAATTTCAGTCCTGGTTGGGGATGGTCATGGTGTCAATTTTTTGTTCATTAGCATTTTCATCATGTGTTTGATGGATTATGAAAGATACAAGAAATTATGGGAAGTGCCCGAGATTCTGGGCTTAAAAAGTGCCATAAATCTTGTGGATGCTAGCACAGGTCTGAGGGAAAGAGTCCCTAGATACATGCATGGCTATGTTGTGGAAGCATCTAAAGCCTGCCAGACACACCCTTGCCCATATCAAGGGATCATACGGGGGTTTTATTCATTAAAATTCAATGGGACACAGGGAAAAGTCAGTTGGATGACTAGGTTAGCCTATGGGGGTCCTATAGCAAGTACATGAGGTCTTTGTTATGGTTAAATTCACCAAGGAGGTTGAGTCTGATATTAACTATCCTTATCTCATGTTTACCCTAGTTGTTAAGTTACTTGGGTAGTCACAGGCAGTGTTTTAAAACTCGAACTCGGGTTCCAAAATGGCCGAGGGTCGGCTCCGACTCGTTATCGACTCAACCAATCTGGTTTCAATGACTCGGTCTTTGTAAAAAATACATTGAATATTAATTTTTTATAAAAAGCATAATTTTAAAGATTTTCATTCATGTTTCCAAAGACAAAGCATTACAATATAGACAAAAGACAACATATGATCAAAGTAGGCTCATGAATATATCTGTTACATCAAAATTGCACCCAGTGCATTGTCCAATACATGATGATGATATAGAGATCAGAACAAAAAACATAACTAAGGAGGCTCTAAATGGCCTCTACAAAAAAACATGAATAGTCACTACTACTAGACATCTGAAAAGGAAATATCCTCTGCCTCAAACTCTAAACCAGAGGGGGAAACCACTCGCTCCTCCTCCTCTGAATCAACATACTGAACTAGAACTATAACATGTTGAGCCTGAGATAGCCGAGTTATGCGCCTCTGTCATGGCTGACTAGATGAAGTGCTTGCGGCTGCAACTAGAGGACTTGTGACCGGGCCTACTACTAGTGGATCTGCATTGAGCAATGCCTCTACCTGTGTATCGAATTCCATCCCCACACCAATATCCTCATCAGAGTCAAACTCTGGTGGACAAGTCTCCACTACCCAATTTGATGTTGGATCAATATCCTCCAACACAATGGGATCTGAATTAGGTCTTTAGTTCAACAATTGGTTGCATCTTAGTCGAAGGTTGTACTGGACATACACTAGATCATTTAACCATTTTTTCTCCAAATTGTTTCTCTTCTTTGTGCGAATCATCTCAAAGACAAACCAATTGCACTCACACCTAGAAGAACTGCAAGTTTGACTCAAAATGCAGATTGCAAACCTCTGCAATTTAGGACAATGGCTACCAAATGCCTCCCATCATTGTGCTACAAAAAACATAGTTGTGTAATGAGTTTCACTTAGCTCAACAAATTATATCCAACTTTGAAATTATAAACAATTATACAAAACAATAAAATATGAACTTGAAAATTGAAATTCTTTGTTTACCTGGCTCATTTGATTCCCTTGCAATACTTGCAAGGTTCTTGCTAAAGGTACCTATGGCTTGGTTGAACACAGTGATCTGATTGTGTATCAACAACTAGCCACTCTTTGTGGGGATCATATGATCAATGCAGTCAATCAATCCATTGCTAACCTCCCCAATCAAATCTATTGCTTCATGAACTTTATAATGATAGCTTGGGTTCAGAAAATACCCAGCTGCATGTATAGGGCGATGGAGTTGATTGTTCCATATTTGATCAATGATTGCCCAATTGGGCCCTATTGTCGCACAGAATGTCTAGGCACCCAGACAACGGCTCAGATCGGGGGCTGTCACCCTAATCCCCAATCTCTCTATTTAAGCTGTCTCCTTACAGACTAAGGGAGGTAGACCCTAACGAAATGGAAGAAAGATAATTGGTTGGAAACCAACCAATTCAGGAGACACAGTCAAACGACCAACTACTTGTTAAAATTTAATGAGATTTTACATATTTGATTAGATTAGATATTATAGGAATTTGTCTTATCTGAATGTTAAGCTGCTCTCGTACCTTAGACGAATCAAACCGCTTCTTTATTCTTTTTATTTTTCGCTTCAGGCTCTTCTTCGTGGCATACTGTATTGTTGATGATGTGGAACATTCTGCCTGTGAACTTTCAGACGAAGTAAAAAATATGTGTGTGACATGCCTCTCTTCATTCTACATCTGCTCTGTCAAGATGCTAAGTGAGTCCTAATGTTTTCTATCGAGTCTTTGTAAAAGTAGTTTGGGAATAATCCTAGCTAATTGGCTATATTATTTTATTACATGCTTGGTCTACTAGATCATATTTTGAGTCGCAGAATTGGGTAACTATTTGAGGGTCTATCACGAATGGGTATTCCCCCTTTATGTGTCTAAATGTATTTATCTTATGTAAAGAGGGTTGGAAAAATAATTAAATCCCCTCTCAGTGAATTAGTTAAATTTTTTGGAGATAATTAAAAGATAATTAAATATTTTTTGGCAGTCGAGATTACTTTGACAGGGATCAACTGAACTAGCCGTTGGAGATTTTATCTTATAAATTAGAGGTCTTTGTCAGTCTTTCAATCATCCGATCTCTTGATCGTGTACTTACTCTTGAAGTTCTCCTTTAATAGTTTATGGAATAATACAAACGAAGACTTTGGGGTTTTATTTTGATGGTGGTGTTCCTCTTCAACATTTTATGGTAAACTTGTTCTTTATATTCTGCTGGTGATTATTTTAATGGATTGTTTATTAATGGATCTTGTAGAGTAATCTATTGCACAGGCATCTTGCTTAGGTTAATGGATTTATGATAAGAATATTAATTGGATTGAGTTAGCAGCTATCTCAAAATCTTGAAAATTTAATCTTTTATCTTATTTCTCTATTGATTTAATAGTTGAACTTTAAGTGTACAGAAATCTTTCAGATTTAGAATTGGGCGTTTGAAGAATTCCTTAGTTGGACCAACTGACTCCCAAGGAGATAAGATCTGAAGAGCCCACTGGATCTAATTCCCCTGGCTTGTCTTAAATTCCATTTTTTGTAGGGTTTTTTCTAGGGCTTGTGCCTAATTGCAAAATTTATCTTAAATTTTATTGAATTTAAAGTTAGATCTAGCTAGTAAGAGCCTTAGATCTTCAGATCTAGGAGCGAAGTCAAACTTATACTCCTCAGATCTGACAGATCTAAAAATCTTGTGCATAGATCTGTAAATATATTGTATAGATATGTAATTTAGATGTGTAGATCTAAAGTTTTGTAACATAATTTTGAATTCTAACATTCAGGTTTTCTGTATTTTCTTTATTATTATACATATTGGGTGTTGGGTTTTTCTATTTTCACTTGTGCAGGAATAGATCTAAAAAATAAGCCAAGGAAATCTTCAGATCTGAGCTAGATCTAGACCTTGGAGGGCAAGATTTGGGCTCAACATTTGTTTTTAGGAATAGATTTGAAAAATCATCCAAGGAAATCTTCAGATCTGAGCCAGATCTAGACCTTTGAGGGCAAGATCTAGGCTGAATATTTTTTTGTTGGAGCAGATCTAAAAAATCACCCAAAGAAATCTTTAGATCTGAGCCAGATCTAGACCCTTGAGGACATATAGGCTTTTGAGACTATTTTTGCAGGTTTTTGGTCTCAAAAATTCTAATTTTCAAGCAACAACATTATCCCAAAATTGCATTTTCAGTTTGCTGATCTATAATCAATTAACTGTTGTTACAAACTTATCAGTTCTGAAAATTACTGAGTCCAACTCTCTTAAAGCCTTAAAATTGAAAATTTCAGGTTTTAATATATTTTTTGCTATTTCTGGAAGTATTTGATAGCTACTTTTGGCAGTTTTATCTTGTTGATCTGTCACTGTTTCACTGCTGAAATAAAAATATCATATCTGAAATTTCTCTTAATCAAGCCCTAAAAATTGATTTTTCTTCAAGTTCAACAATTTTTTACTATTTTTAGTCATTTTGGGCATTGGTGCCAGTATCGTTTGTTTGTTGATCTATAGTTTAAATTACTGCTGTAATTTATTTTTCGAATCTGAAATCTTGCTAAAAAATATATCTTAAGTTTGACTATAGGAGAAAATTTAATTTTTGGATTTGCATTTTTAAGAATATCATTTAATCTGTAAATTGTCTGATGAAATGTTTATTTAGCATCTAAATTTCATGGTGTTTATTGATAATTGATTGTTGAGATTTAAATGCTAATTATTTTCTTATGCTTTAGTTGGTTCTGATGATTATTAACATTTGAGTTTTGGGAACGTTTTCTATCGATTAAAATGTGTAATTAAGTCTTGTTTCATTTACTTGAATTTGGATAGTTATTGAATATTAATGTTTGGAAAATTATTTCAAGTAAGTGTGATTGATATCTAATTATTGTGGATTTGCGAAGAATTTTATATCTTTTAAATTGAGTAATATTTTGGCATCTTCATAATTGGCACCCCGCTTAAGAACTTAGTGGTTAGATAAAATTATTTATAACCTAAGTACTTTAGGCTTTTTAACTTCACCTATCATCTCTGAAGCTTATTTCATCTTTCCCCTTCAAATCATTTTCCTTTCATTAGCATAGCAGCAGTTTCTGATCAAGTACTTGGTTGTAATTTCCTTAGCAAGATAGTTCCCACCATAAGGCACTGGTATCATTTTTTTTTTCAAATTCAATCGAATCCTTTAATCTTGCTAGATCTTTTACAAGTATTTGGTCGTTTAACTGTGTCTCTTGAATTGGTTGGCTCCCAAATAGTTCTCCTTCATTCCATTTCCATAGGGCCTACCTCCCTTAGTCTTTTATAAGGAGACAACTTAAATAGAGAGATTGGGGATCAGAGTGACAGCCCCTGATCTGAACAGTTGTCGCGATGCCTAGACATTCTATGCAACAACATGCCCATAATTACCCACTATGTCCTTCTGTTTTTCTGTCCTTATTTGCTCCTTTTCTTGGTCCATAGCCTCATAAATGAATCCCATAGCCAATCTTTCCCAATCCACCAACCACAACACCTTAACTAGTGTCTCAACAAGTTTCGCAATCCCTGCTGCCTTTTTCCAAAATATTTCTTCATTAAATTTATTTTTCACATATTTCCCATCATGTTTGCGAGCCCACTGACATTAATTCCATTCACCACTAGAAAACAACTTTTGCAATTTTCTATGTTGGGAAAGCATAGATTTCAATGTAAAAAAATGTTTTGCAAATATAGTGATGGCAGGCCTAATAATTTCCTTGCCCCCTGTGTGTTTCCTCATCAGGTTCAAAATCCATGAGTGATTGTAAATATATTTTTTGATGCTTTTTGCATGCTCTATAGTGTTCTTGATCCAATCTATTTTACCAATATCCTCAAGCATGAGGTCTATGCAATGTGGAACACATGGGGTCCAAAATATGGTTGGGTGTTTTTCCGCTAACAATTTACCAACAAGAACATAGTTAGAGACATTATCTGTGATGATTTGAACAACATTTTCCACCCCCACCTCTTCAAAAACCTCATCCAAAAGCTTAAACAACAAGTTTCCATCTTTAGAGGCATTATTTGTGATGATTTGAACAAAATTTTCTACCCCCACCTCTTCAACAACCTCATCCAAAAGCTTAAACAACAAGTTTCCATATTTCACCCTATCAAATGCATCAACTGATCTTAGAAACATGGTTCCCCATGGAAAAATACAAGAAATTTTATGATGGTACAGTTCCTCTAATCAGTCCATCCATCTGACATGATGGTACATCCTGTATGTGCCCATGAGTTTTTGAATTCTTTCAAATATTCATCAATGGAAATAATCTCTTTTTGCAAAAGAGATCATAATATGGTGAACGAGAAGCATTGAAGGGAATATCAACATCATACCACCATATAGCAATGTAATCACAAGCAGTTTCTCTCAATTATTTTTTCCAATGTTGATATAAAGTGGGTTTCACTTGACCTCTACTTGTAGTACTAGGACCATGTGCACTATCAGAGGGAGAAGAGGGTGTGAATTTTTTTTTGATAGTACCCTTATTTCTCATTACACCCTTACCCTTTTCAGAAATAGACTCCATAGATGGAGGAGCATAGCGAAAGGGGTTTGATGCATCAGTGCAAGGGATAGATGAAGAACCCTCATAATCAAAGGTTGGGTTGGTAACCATCATGTGCTGTATATTTCTCTTCCTCCCAATTTCAACCTCTATTTATTTTTGCCTAGCTTTGTATTCCTCAAAATTTTTAAATTGATCTCTCAACTCCTTCCTAATTTCCCCAATTTCTTCTATTGGTGCTTCACATGGAGTAATTTGGCCTCTAAGACTAGCCAAATGTAGTTTCAGTCTATGAATGCCCCCTCCACCCCCCTTAATGTTTCTCTTACAAAATTTACAATGCATTTGATCATCAACCATTTCAGCATATGCCCAAGCAACGTCTTTCATTCTAGGGGCCATTTTGGACTGAGTTTTTGACTTAGAAAGGAAAGGTTTAAATATGAAAATGAAAACAAAAAAAAACTATTCATTCTATGTTCATTTATTCACAAAAAACTATGTTTTCCATTTTCAGATTTGCAAAAAAAAATAAAACAAGAAAATGAATATTTTAGGAGGGAAAAAAAAATACCTCTAGGCTCTAGCCTCCTCAATGCAGCTCCAACAAACTAACTCCTTAATGCCGCTCCAAAGCTTGCCCAATAAAATCCTCACTACTCCTCCAAATCTTGCCCAAAAGACTTCTCAAAGCTGCTCCAAAAACCAACTCCGCAACTCTTCACAAATTCCTCACAAATGTTCACTCAAATGCAATGAGATAGATGTGAGGAAATGTCAGAGGCTGGGTAGCCAGACAGGGGATAGTGGGGGAGGAAGAAGTTGCTGCTAAAACCCAAGGAAAAGAAAATTTAATTTCAAGTCTTATTGGAGAAATAACCATGACCTGCTGACCACTGTCAATAGCTCTCGGCTCGACCAGGCTGTTGTTTGTGACAGAATCGTCGGAGTTTTATGATCGGCTCATTGCTCAGTCCCAAACTGTCAGTTAAGACGGTGTTTTCTATCGCAGTCATTCCTATTAGTTTTGCCTTGGCTAATTGCCAATTTCAGAGCTTTCAAGTTCACTTAAGAGCCAGTCTAGCCGACTTTTAAAACTATTTTTACAGGTGGTATCATAATGTGGTTGCACTCTCCTTGGGAAAAGTTTGAATTTTTCAAAATTTTTGTCGTCATGTACTCATATCTTTTGCATAGGTGTTTCTCATCTTATGGTTTATGTACTTGTTGCATCCGCATAGTGTTGGTCATGGCGACAGTGATGTTTCCATGGAAGGGTTGATGGTGTTTTTGTAAATGTGTTGTCATGAGCATATGACTGGTTATACATGTTAGGTGTTTAAATGTTGTCAAGTGTGTATTGCTATGGTTGAGGTTTTCATGCATAAGGTCATGGTGTGTAGTTAATATGGTCATGCATTTATGACTGGACTCTAGCTAGAATGATGTCTATGTGATGATATGTCTATGCATTATAAGTGTATATGTTGTTATGATTATGTCTATACATGTATTACGTTGACTGGTTGATCTTGCAGATGAGATATCTTTCCTGAATTATTCTAAGGTATGTTGGTTTATTTTGATTTGGTTTAAGCTGACATGAGATGCCTTGCAGGAATAAATAAAATATGGCTATCAATATGGCAGACTACAAATATCCTCCTTATGAATCAAATGAGTTGCATGGTGTTGGTAGTTCTTCTGGATTAGCATATACACTGAGAAGTTTGAAGGAAGAAAAAAGGAGTTGTAAGGAATACAATGATAGAATCATACACACACAGGAAAAAAAAGCAGAAGTAAATGCGAAAATACTTCATAGTTTTCCAGATTTGCAGTGACAGGGACCACTTCGGATCAGCTATGGACATGAGGATGGAACTAATGGGGCATATGGTAGTAGGTCTCCTAGTGGTCATAGTTTTGATAGAGACGACACGATTAGAGATGGCAAGCTGTTGGGCACTCCGGATAAGAGAGGTGATAGGCATAGGTGCTATTCTAGTTATAGTTCTTATAGGCATTATGATTGTAAAAATTATCATCCTTAGAAGAGGAATGATTTTCCAAATGATTTTAAGAAAGAAAATCCACCTACATTTGACGTAGGGATGAAGAAATCATAGGATGTAGAGGCATGGTTCTTGGTATGAGGAAGTTATTCAGGTTGCATGATTATTCAGAAAACGTTCATCCTCAAAGGTAAAGCATATATTTGGTGGGAAGATGTGAAGAATGTTAGGGGTATTTATGAGGAGGAACTGACTTGGAGTAAGTTTGATAGTTTATTTCAGAGTAAGTGTCTCTTAGATAGGTACTATGATGCCATAGCTAAGGAGTTTTATGAGTTGCATATGGGTTCCATGACAAATTATGAGTATAATAGCAGATTCTTGGGTTTTTTGAGATATGTGTGTTACCTCAAGGAGGAAAAGGCAAAGGTTCAGAGATTCATCAGTGGGCTTCCATTAGCCTATAGAGACCGAATTGAGTTCAATGATCCTAGATAATTGGAGTAGGCAATTTTAAATTTGAAGCATTATTACGAGCAGTCAAAACAAAAAGTTAAGCCTAAGTGTGATTTGAAAGGAAATGAGAAAGCTAAATGAAGATGGCCACTGAAATGGGAAATACTGCAAGATGCAGGTGAGAAATAAAATGTGGTTCCTTACAAGAAGTTCAATACAACTTGGAAAGGACCTAGAGAGAAGCAGACTAGACGGGATGGTATAGAACCATTGCATTATTAGATATGTGGCAAGGATTATTATAAGAGGGAATGTCCACAATATTAGGGTGGTAGACCCAAAAAATATAGTGCATAGGAGGTGCAAAAAATTGGGGATGTTGGTCATATAATTCCTTGAATTTATGCAGTTGTGGACAATAGGCAGGCAAACCATTATGCATCTATCATTGAGATGGACGGTAAGCTTTGTGATCAATTTGTTTCTATTTTGATTAATCCTAGATCTAACTATAATTATATTAATCCTGACCTGGTGGATAAGTGCGGGTTAAATAAATAAGTGCATGCAGAATATTGGTTATTACAGTTGCCTACAAGTACAAAGAAAATATTTCACGATTAGGTAAGAGCTTGCGCATTTGAATTAAATCGTATTCCCATAACAGTGCACTTGAACATATTTCCATTGGGATCATATAGTATGCTATTGGGTATGGACTGGCTATACCTTCACAGAACCAAGGTGGATTGTTATGTCAAAGCCATTGGGTGCTTGGATGAAAATGGGGAACCAAGAGTCTTACAAGGAAGAAGAAAGCCACATCATTTAGGATGGTGACAACTATGCAGACCAAGTGTAGTCACAAGAAAGGGTGTTTGTTATTTAAAATACATATCTCTAGTGAAAAAGGTAATGAAGTTGAGGATGTAGTTGTTTTAAGTAGGTACCCAGTTCTATAGCAGTTCCACGATGTATTTCCTGCACAAATTTCATATTTTCCACCTCACAGGGAAGTAGAATTTTCTATTAAGTTGGTACCAGAGGCAACACCAAAATCAAAGGCACTTTACATGATGAGCCCACCTAAGTTGGTACAGTTAAATTTGCAACTAAAAGAGATTCTTGACAAAGGATATATTAGGCCAAGTGTATTTCCATGGGGCGCACCAGTGTTGTTCGTGAAGAAGGAGGATGGTACTCTCAGATTGTGCATCGATTACAAGTAGCTGAACAAAGTGAATATCAAGAATAGGTATTCGTTACCGAGGATTGATGATTTTTTTGATCAGCTGAAGGGAGCAGTAGTGTTCTCTAAGATCAAATTGAGATCAAGATACCATCAAGTACGCATCAAAGAAGAGGGCATCTACAAGACAATTTTCCGGACCAAGTATGGGCATTATGAGTTTGATGTAGTTCCATTTGGTTTGACTAATTCTCCAACTACCTTTATTTGTTTGATGAATAGTGTGTTGCTGATCCAAATGAAAAGTGGCCTGCACCAATTTTATTCATCCAACCATGATATTTATCTACTTATGGTATTGTAAGTGACATTTATCCATGATATTCATTCACCCATGGTATTCATCCACACGTGGAATTTACCCACGGTATTATAAGTGGTATCTACCCATGGAATTGACCCATGGTATTGATCTATGGTATCTACCCATGGTATTGTAACTCAAAAATTCTATAAATAACAAGCCTCACTTTGTAAAAGGATAGATTATCCACCACAATGTAGCTTCTACAGTTATTCTCCATTTTAATAAAAAGTTTCTTTATGATTTTATTTACTGTGTGTTCTTCTCTCTCTTTTTTTCATGGCATTGTAATTTTGCAGATCTTGTCAGATCCATTTCAATTTTTTAGATCATGGGGGCCTCCCCCCCAAGATCCGGATCAGTGGTATCAGATTCAAGGTACGCCTCCATGGGAAGGAGAGTTTGAAGCATATTTTAGTTTCAATGTTTTGCATCAATCTTCAGCAAACTCCATGAGTTTTTTTTGGGCGACGAGTTTGCGGATCAGATTTGAAAATTTTGGTGAAAAATTTACCCAAAAAAAAGACTAGATCTAGATTCCTTGTGAAAAAATGTCCAAATTAAAAAAAAAAAAGCCAAATTGGAGTTCGGATGAGGGAGATATCGCTAATTCAAAATCAACAATGTTGCAGAAATCATTTTGACGACAATTCATGGACGATGGCTCTCATATAATTTTTTTGTAGTTTTTAGTGAAAAATTTAAGATAAATGGTTATAGATCTGATCTCCCATTGAAAAATCAGTCGATTTCAAAAAAAATCGGTCGAATCAGAGTCCGGACGAGGGAATTATCGTTGATTTAAAATGAGCTATTTTTTTTCAGAAATTTTGTGACGACGGGACAGTTCCAGCACGAATATGAGAGTCTAGAGTCTCCAGATAGCGATTAAAACACGTGGGAAGATGCATAATGATAATTATATTTCCAAAAACAGTTTATAATAAATATTCAGAGTTATATCTACTGATTTATGCCCATTTTAAATATGGAGTAGCATTCAGAGCGGGTTCCCTTTGAAGACGTGCCCTCCCACTCACTTTAGTTGGCACCTGCTTCACATTCATCAGTTTCAGCATAGCAGCATTCGGCTTGGGTTATTTGGAGACATGCCCTCCCACACCAATCTATGTAGGCACCTGCTACTTCATCAACAATCAACATCACGGTTATGGTTCAACCACACAAAATCCTTCTCATCGAAGTCCATTTGCTAGGCCATACACTATTAGTATCACAGTTCATCACAAGCATTACAAGGTATCTCTATCCTCGAATCTTCATTTGTCATGGTTTTGGGTCATCCACAAATACACACTTCATCGAAGTCCATTTTCTAGGCTACACACTATCAATATCACAGTTTGTCACAAGCATTATAGGGTATCTCTATCCTCGGATCTTCGTTCATCACGGTTATGGATTAACCACACAAAACCATTCTCTTCAATGGATCTTCATATTCAACAAGGGCTTCTCAGGAGGGAACTTCATGCAATGGAGACCATTTCTTTTCTTAAGGAGGGAGGAATGATCTGAATGAAAAGTGGCCTACACCCATGGTATTCATCCACCCATGGTACTTATCCATCCATGGTATTGTCAGTGAAATTTATCCATGATATTCATTCACCCATGGTATTCATCCACACATGCAATTTACCCATGGTATTGTAAGTGGTATCTACCCATGGTATCCACCTATGGTATCTACCCATGGTATTGTAACTCAAAAAGGCTATAAATAACAAGCCTCACTTTGTAAAAGGATATATTTTCAACCACAATGTAGCATCTACAATTATTCTCCATTTTAATAAAAAGTTTCTTTATGCTTTTATTTACTGTGTGTTCTTCTCTTTTTTTTCCTGGCTTTGTAATTTTGCAGATCTTGTCAAATCCATTTCAATTTTTTATATCATGGGGGCCTACCCCCCCAAGATCCGGATCATTTGTGTCCTTATTTGGAAAATTTTGTTATTGTATTCATTGATGACATATTGGTATACTCTAAAAATGAGGAAGATCATGTCAAGAATTTGGCAGCAGTGTTGAGATTGTTGAGAGAGAATCAGTTGTATGTTAAGCTCAGCAAGTGCAGTTTCTTTCAGACCAGTGTGCATTACTTGGGACATTTTGTCTCTAAGGAGGGCATAGCAGTAGATCCAGAAAATATAAGGGCCATCATGGAGTGGGCAGCTCCTAGAAATGTAGATGAGGTGAGATCCTTCATGGGATTGGAAAGATATTACATGAGGTTCACCAAGAACTTCTCATAGATTGCTTATCATATTACATCATTGGAGAGGATATGTAAGAATTTTGAGTGGACAGAGAAGTGTGAGGCCAGTTTTGAGCAGCTTAAGAAATTATTGACACATGCTCCAGTGTTAAATATTGTAGATCCAGACAAAAAGTTTATAGTATGCACAAATGCCTGCTATGTCTACAAGGCTTGTGATTCTTTTGCGAGATGGAAAGGTGGTATGCTATGATTCACAGAAACAAAATGAACATGAGAAGAACTATCTAATGCATGATCTTGAGCTAGTAGTGATCATACATGCATTGAAGATGTGGAGGCACTATCTTCTTGGCAAGAGGTTTGTATTGATGAGTGATCACAGTGGAGTGAGGTATTTGTTTGACCAGTCAAATATGAATGCCATGAAAGCTAGATGGTTGGCTACGATCAGTGAGTTTATTTTGAGATAAAATATATCAAAGGTAAAGAGAACAGGGTCGTAGATGCTCTTAGCAGGCAGATACAGGTAAATCACATTGCAACTATGAGTTCCTATGAGATAGATTTACAAGATAGGATCTTGCAAGCAGGTCAACAGGATGTCAAGTATATGGATATTAGGCATAGATTGCAGTAGATTACAAGTATAGGTACAGGTATAGGTGTAAGGATGTATACTATCATCTCACGATAGATGGATTGGTCAGGTTTAGAGACAAGATATATGTGCCAGAAAGTAGTGTGATCAAGAAGGTGATCTTGAGGGAGTTTCATGTGAAACCATATTTAGGTCACCTAGGATATCAAAAGACATTAACTGCACTGAAGAGGTTCTATTATTGGCCGAATCTAAGGAAGGATGTAGCAACATTCGTGGCTAGGTGTTTGGATTTTCAGCATGTGAAGGTAGAGTGTAGGCATCCAGGTGGACTAATACAAAATATTGTGATTCCAAAATGAAAATGGGAGGTCATTTCCATGGAATTTATCACAGGATTTTCGAGAATGGTGAGACGACATGATTCCGTCATGGTTTTTGTGGACAGGTTGACAAAGGTATCACACTTCATTCGAGTGAAAACTATGTATTTAGAGAGCGATGTAGCACAAGTGTTCATCGGAGATCATCAGAGATGTAGTCATATTGCATGGTGTTACAGAGAATATTGTGTCAGACAAGGATGCGAAGTTCACTTCCAAGTTTTGGAAGGAGTTGTTTGCAGGTTTGGGGATAGAGTTGGCCTTCAGTACAACTTAGCATCCATAAACATATGGATAGACAGAGAGGGTCAACGGGATCTTGGAGGACATGTTGAGGATGTATGTGATGCATTAACAATAGAAGTGGGAAGAGTATCTACCATTGGATGACTTTGCATACAACAATGGGTATCAGGAGTCATTGGGGATGTGTCTCTTCGAGGCATTGTATGGGCAGAGTTGTAATACTCCCATCAGTTGGAGTGATCCAGTTAACAAGGTGTTGATTGGAACATAGATTTTGGTAGACATGGAGTAGGAAATGCAGGTTATAAAGAAGAATCTAAAGGCAACACATAGACAGAAGATTTATGTAGACCAACACAAGGTATTTAAGGTGTTTTAGGTTGGGGAGCATGTTTATGTGCACATCAAGCCCCAAAAGAGCTTCTTGAGGATCTGATCATGTGCCAAGTTGGGACCATGGTATTTTGGGCCTTTTAAGATCCTTGAGAGCATTTTACTAGTGGCCTATCGACTTGCACTGCCTCCAACAATGAAAGTCCATGATGTGTTTCATGTTTCATTACTTAAAAGGTATATAAAGGACGTTGATCGTATTGTTTATTGGTTTGTATTGAAGGTGGATGAAGAAGAATAATTCTATCTAGAACCTTAATGCATATTGCCGTGGAAGCAACTCATGCTTAGGAACAAAGCCATCGAGCAAGCTAAAGTGTAGTGGAAGCACTTTGGGACCGACGAAGCTAAATGGGAGATAGCGTATGAAATGCGAGCTATGTATCCTTCATTGTATTCTAGTTGAGGCAAAGCATTTTTGGTATGATTTTTGGTATATGTACATATGTATATGGATGTAAATACTGCCATGAGCTAAGTTATAAAGCTCCAATAAGAGGTATCAATGTTATATGGTCATATTATCATGGTATTTTTCTTTGAGCAAGTCATTCATTGTAAATACTACAATGAGCTAAGTTATAAATATCCATCGGAAGTACGTTCTTCTCAGCGGTTTTGCTGAGGTTTAGGTGTGGTTAACACTGAGGACATTGTTCCACAAGGGGGAGGGTTTTGTAATAGACCCGTGCTAAAAGTTCATGTAATAAAATATAATAAATGAAAAAATAATACCACGGTTAAGGGACACATATTCCAAGCTCAATATTGGGCAAACATATCCTAGTGGGAATCACTAGATGTGTCTATGGCTAAAGGGAAATTGGAAAAAGCAGTGGCTAAAAATTAAAGAGGCAAAAAGTATGTTGAGATTCAACAAGATGATGATCCTAGTGAAAATTAAGCACCTACACTAGGTGGTGCCCGCAGGCTATTTTTAGGTGTATGTCTATTTTTAGAATGGTGAGCATATTCTATTTATAGCGAGAGTCTATTTATATATGGTTTAGAAAATTCTATTATAGATGAGATTCTATTTTTAGATGCATGGGCGAATTCGATTTATAGATCGCATGTCTAAAAATAGATCGCATGTCAATTATTATTAGCCCTAATAATAATTAGACAATAAATAATAATTTATTATCTTGTTATTTTGATTTCGCGAATCGATGTGGCAAACATGAATGACTCAAGGAATGCTTAAATTCAAAGGTTGGTTGGTGGGACATGCTAGTGGACTTCGTTGTAACTAAGTGATACAAAGTTGTAACAGAGTTGGATGTGTAGTTATGTGAGTTGTAAAGTAGTTTAACTCAGTTAAGTGAGTTAAACTCAGTTGTGCTAGTTGTAACTAGTTGTAACTAAAGATACACTAGTGAGAGATCAATGAATTAATTATTTAATTAATTCACAAGCAGTGGTCTCACATGCAACTGAAGAAATACTACTGTTAACTACATGCATGTCAGATCCAGTGGAGACCCAGTTGAGAGATAGGTGAAAGGGCCTGTTTGACTATCAGTTGTGACTACAGTGGTGCATTCAATGCAACTACACACACATTGGAGATGCCAATGAGGATTGTGCAGTCAAGGCAAGGCAAGATCGAATTCATTCAAGGATCTTCATCAACAAGGATTGCGCAGTGGAGGTAGGCTATCAGGAGGCAGTAAATTGGTGCATGTTTATGCCAATTTTTGTATGACAGTGTGAGACGATTGTATATTGTACTGAGAGCTCTTGGAGTAGAGATTTGTATGAGATTGTTTCATGATACATGATATACATAATATATGATAGTTGGGTTTTTAGATTTATGCTTTCTCAGTAAAAACATTTGTGTTATGTGTGATTGATTTTTCTTCATGTGTTTGCAATTGGCGATTAAATTTCCGCAAAGATTTAAGTAGAAGGATTTTGTATTTAACAGTGGCATATAATTGTTAGATCATGAGAATCTGGCAATACATCACAGTATATAAATTTCTACATGGTATCAGAGCAAATAAGATTACAATATTGATGCAGTAGTTGGGTTTTTTTTGTTGGTGGAAACAATTCGAATTTGTTGTAATAATTTCTTGGTGCGACAGTTGAGTAAACATCAAAATGGCTTTCAATGGTTTGTGGTTGGAGTATGCACTAGAGTTTAGCTCAAACTACATTGCATGGAATGATAGGATGGAGGTGGTGCTTGAAGATAATGGCTTGAAGGAATTCATCGACAGTGATGTTCCTAAGCCCACTTCGACGGATGCTGCATTACTTGACGCCTGGAAAAAGAAAGTAGCGAAGATGAGAAGGATTATGTTGGAAGGTGTGAGAGACCATATTATCTCAAGCCTTCATGGGAAATCCACTCCATTTGCAATGTGGAATGCTTTGAAAGATCTTTTCCAAAGCAACAACGACCATAGGAAATTGGTGCTGAAGGATAAACTCAGAAAAATCAAAATGGAAAAGGGCGACAATATTCCTAAGTATCTCACAAAGTTTGTCCAATGTCGGGATGAACTGGGGAGTGTGGGAATCACTGTTGTTGATGATGATTTCATGAGCTTGGATCTCTTGGGAATTCCTAAGAGTTGGCACAGTTATTAAGACTCTGTCAACGGATGGGAAAAACTGCCAGATTGGGAATGACTGTGGTCAGATCTAGTGTAGGAGGAGTTCAGGCGGAACACCAGGGATGGCTCTTCATCAAAGCATGATGATGAAGAGGATTGTGCTTTGGATGCCAAAGCAAGGAAAGGGAAGGGGAAGAAATTCCACTCAAAATCCGAGGCTGAAGGAAAGAATTTGGATTTGTCCAAGGTGAAGTGTTTTCACTATCACGAACATGGGAATCGCACCACTAACTGCCCACAAAAAAAGAAGAACAAGAAGGCTGCTGGAGCTGCAGCTGGTGAGGCCCTTGCCTCGCAATTTGAACTTGATTTCTCTTTCATTGCATGCTTGGTTTCAAGTGCAGCGGGATCGGTGTGGTATCTTGATAATGGTGCTTCCTTCCACATGATGGGAGATAAGGAGATTTTCAATGACTTGGAGGAGAAAGATCTCCAAATGCATATAGAGATGGGCGATGATGGATGATACAATGTGACCATCATTGATAGCATTACCTTTGAGAGGGAGTAAGGTAAACCATTTATGTTGAAAGATGTTGTGCATGTTCCAAGTCTAAATAAGAACTTGGTCTTAGTCGCGATGTTGGAGGACAGGTTATGACGTTGTGGTGCAGTGATGTTGTTTTCAGCGATGGAAAATATTTCCTATGATATAAAACAATGGGTCAAGCCAAGAGGATAGCGACTCGAGTTAAGAATCTATACAAGCTGGAGATAGATGGCTGCACTGCAATGGTGGGCAAAGTAGAAGAATTGGTGAGTCGAGATGAAGGCGAATTATGGCACAAGCGATTGAGCCATATTCACCATGGCGCCCCGAAGATTTTGCAGTAGATTTCTACTGAACTTCCCAAGGGTACACTTGCGTAGATAGATCAATGCAAGGGATGTACTATTGGTAAGTTTGTGAAGACCACCTTTCATGAAAAGGAGAACCGTGCTTCTGTGATCCTGGAGAGAGTTCACACAGACGTGTGTGGGCCATTCTCGGTTGCTTCAACAAAAAAACATAGTTATTATGTTATTTTTGTTGATGACTATTCTCGTATATGCTGGACCTTCTTCATGCGGATAAAGATCAAACATTCTCAAAGTTCTGTGAGTTTAAAGCATTGGTGGAGAAAGAGTCAACAAAGCAAGTGAAGGCTCTGTAGAGTGATAATGGTGGTGAATATATCTCGAACAAATTCAAAGACTTTTGTAGCAAAGAAGGAATTCGAAGAGAACTCATAGCACCTCATAATCCACATCAAAACGGGGTTGCAGAGAGGAAGAATAGAATGATCGTGGGTGTTGCACGAGCTATGCTGCATGATCAGGGCCTACTAATGCACTTGTGGGGGGAAGCATGAAACACTGTGGTTTATGTGCAAAACCTTTGTCCTCATAGAGTACTTTCCATGAGTACACCTGAAGAAGATTTTACTGGTAAGAAACTAGATGTTTCTCACTTTAAGATTTTTGGCTCATCTGTTTATGTGCATATGACCAACAATGCCAGGAAGACGCTGGAGCCAACTGCTGAAGTTGGGATATTTTTGGGGTACACAGAAACAACCCATAATTATCGTGTGTATTTTCAATGAGGAGAAATCCATGAGGTTGTTGCTTGAGAGGGATCTAGACTTGCATGCAGAGGAGGAACTGCTTGTTCCCAAAGATGAGTCTCTAGATGTGGATCAACCATAGGAGGAGGTTCATGGAGTGGATGAGTCCACTCACACAAAGCCAAACATCAAAACTGGAAGAAGGCGTACCATAGAAGCTGAGAGGCTTAACCTTGATGCGACACAAAATGTAGGAGTCCCTACTTCAAAGCACAGACAAAGATAGTCTCCTGAACGATTCACTGGATACATGACTCTCATGAGAAAATGTATTGTGACTGATCCATATTCCTTTTAGGAAGAAATGTAGGAGCCCACATGGGTAGATGCAATGGTGGAGGAGTATGACTCCATTGTCAGAAACAGTGCTTGGAAATTGTTCCAAAGCCGCTTGATAAATCACAGGTTCTGCGAGACTCCTATACCAATAGGTGTCATATTTCATGATTGACTTGATGAACTATGCAATATGTTCATACCTTTTATTATTGCAAAGGTTTCCATATTCTCAAAAAATCAATATAATTAAAAAAATGTAAAGAGGGTATACCCTAAAAGAAAAATCAAAGGGTGAAAAGAATAAAATGGCCAAAAAAAGTGAAAGAAAATGAACCCCACCAAAAGAAAGGCCAAGGAAAGTGTGCAAGCCTAAATGCCACTACTTTTTTGCTCTTATGTAATAAATAAAATTGTGTGCAACTTGTATTTTATGCCACAATTTATGAATAGTCAAACAGTTTAAGCTTGGCTAGTTCATTTTTCAATTTTATGTTTTAGAGATAGAGAATAAAATCTGACCAAACTGTTTAATCTTGGCAGATAAGTAGATAGGTAGAGTGAATAAAAGGAGCTCAACAGTTTAATCTGAGCCCTTGGATGTAATAAGGTTAGAATTAGATATATTTTCATATGTAAAAGAAAAAAGTGTGATAAGGGTTTGCCAGTCTAAGTGCACCCTAATAAAGAAGAAAAAATGGTAGGGTAAAGTAGATAGGGTAGGTAGATGATGTTGCAGAATTACATGTGATGAATGATGGCTTTAGATGTGGTAAATCTTTTACTTTCATCACAAGTGCATAGGCAAACAATACATTGAAGAATTTCAAGCAATGCAAAGTCAGATTATTAACTTCCCTTCTCATTTTTCCCTAAACATTTCACTAATTTCCCCTAAGTACTAAGGTATTTGAAGATTAAAGGGGCTCAAGGCATTTCCTTGACTTTTGGAGGGACTGGACCCTCGGCTCAATAAGTAGAAAATCCTAAATACTTAAAATCATTTATCATAACATTCATTCACCTCTAAAAAATCTTTTCCTAAGTAAAATCCCATTTTACTTAGGAAAAATCATGTAATATTTCACATAAAAACCCTCCTCATAAAAGCATAAGTTAAAAACATTAACCTAATGTTTACACTTAGCGCTTTTTTCATTTTTTCATATTAACTTCTGATTTTATTATTTAAATCCTTGTAAATTTCCCGTTTCCCGTATTATTTTAATAATAAAATTCCCAAATAATAATATCCCGCCCCTTTGGTTGAAAAATAACCATATTAATGTATTAATCATGATTAATTAGTCAAATCTTTGATTAATCGTGAGCGCATTTCTCCGCCATATCAATAAGGGTTAATTAATCCTCATGATTAATTAATAACTTGAATCTGCTAATCAAATCACCCCCGATGCGATTAATTCAAAATAAATTACATTGGGCCTGCTTGTTATCTTTCCATCATCTCGTAACCCCGACCACCGTTCGATCAACAGATCTCAGATCTATGGTTGATATCAATATCGCTAACCATCCTCGTCCGAACGATAACGCGCGATGGCCAAGCGGTTTTTCGAACAGTACCGCGCCACGCATCGTTCATCATATGGAATCGCTCGCCCTCGGCCCAAAACCACCTTTCCCCAAAAGCGGTGCGATCGCGTACCGCTTACCACCTCCCACTAACGACAAAACTTCACATCGTCAAGTCAGCGCCATCTGTCCACTGTTCATTCAAAGCTTACCCGCCAATATCAACCGTTTACCCGTTTAAACACAAACACCCTAGTGTTGCTCATTTTCACCTGATTGTGCAGTAAAACCCTTTGTAACCCAGTTGTGCCACCTGAAGCCTCTGTTAACCAATTTGAGCATGGTTTACCTCCCAAAAATCATTCTATATTCACTCCACAGACCTCTCAAAATCAAATGAAACCTTTTCGACCTCCCCTGCAAACCAATGCTTTCTTAACAATTTGTTTTGTTTTACAGGTGATCAGAAGACCACATCCTTGGATAAACAGTCTTAATACTAGTCATAATACTTGTTTACTCCAAGAGTGTTATCAAATCTATTCAAACAGAGATGAAAGATAAAACATACAGTTGAAAGACAAGCAAAGGAAACAGGATATTAAACGATTTACTATTGAAACAGACATTAAAAACCTAAAATACACATTGAAGGTAAAAGGACACAGTAAAGAACAATCAAAGAGTATCAGGATTAAAGAGTATAAAATTGAAGACCAAGTCAATTAAATCAGCTATCATGAAGATAAACAGCAGGGAAGACAGTTACAAAATAGAACATACAAGTTCATGACAAAGTGAAGATAGATAAAAAATAGAGCGGTAAAAAGTAAAAAGTAAATAGTAAACAGTGAAAGTAAACATGAAGATATTAAGGGTTAAAAAAAAATTAAAACAGTTTCACCAGCCACAATTAAGTTTATCCAAAGTAAAAGTGAAAAACAGTCAAAAGAAGTTTAAGGTTAAAAGATGAAATTAGAGAAAAAATGGTACATTCTTCAAAAATTTCCTGTTTAAGTCATAGTTTTGCGGAAACTATTGTGATCAATCCAAGATGAATTTTGCAAAATTGAAGGATTTTTATGTTCTTAAGAGGACAATCTACAAAAACCTCTCTTACTTTTCTAATAGCTATTATGGTTTTGGAAATATTAAACAATGTTGGAAAGCACTTTTTGCAGAAAATACCAATTAAGTCATAATTGTGCAGAGAATATTGTGGTAAATAAAAAATAGATCATACAAAACTAAAGGAGGTTTTTGTTCCCAAGAGATCCATCTACAAAAACCTATCTCATGTTTTGCACAGGGATTTCAGAATGAGAGATACATGTACATCGTTACAGGCTATGTTTCAGACTCTGTAAAACTCTCTTTTACACATATTTTTACAGAGCCTATTGTCCACAGCTGAAGAGGAATTGTAGGAAATAGAAAGAGGTTTATTTCACCAACATGGTAATCCACAATAACCTCTTTTACTTTTTACATATCTATTACGGATTGAGAAATACAAAGATATAATTGGACCCCAAGTTTGCAGAATTGTTGGAGCAGAATGCACAAAGAAAGGAAGCAATTAGTGACTTGGATGCCTCATCATCAACTAAGAGTTGGATCAAATTCGAATTATCCTCTTTATCATCACCTATCCATACAAAATAGTGCCAAATAGATGCATTATTTTGAGTGTCCTTTACTTAAGTTCTATTTATGTAAAATAGTTGGAGAGATTTGTGAACTAATCTTGATATTTTTTCAAGATATTTTAGTTTAGAATTTGTATAAATACTTCACTCTTGGAAGTATTTTGGGGTGGATTTTTTATAATTTGCTGTAACATTGACTATTTGGAATAAAGTGCTATTGGAGAAATTTTTGTGCCTAAGTTGGATGATGAATTGAAGCGAAAGACTTTTTACAGGATTCATGTGTCAGACTACGGATCAATAAGTCATCTTTCTCTTGTGTTTTAAAGTCTTTATATCTGTTTATTATATCACCGTGTTTCATTTCTGAATGATCAATGAAAAGGAGTAAATCAGAAAGTGCTTAAGTGTAATATGATTTTAATCTTTGTTATTCTAATTGTTTTCTTCTAAACTGGTTTTAAACAGTGAATTCTTAATTGCTCCTGTTTTTCTAGTTTAAGCATTTTGATTATTTAATAAAGAATACTTAATTGCTCTTTGTTAATAATCACTCAATTTTCCCTCTTATAAATGTGTTGAAAGATTCTTAATTGCCTTTCCTCCATTTATATTCCGTTCCATTCACTTTAAGATTTATAATTGTTCTCTGTTTGATTATCTTGCCCTGTGAAACCATCTTTTGCTAAGAAACTTAATCCAGTTAAGTTATCCTTTTTGACTCCATTAGCCCAATGGACTAAACTACTCAATCTTGCCCTCAGCTATTGAATTCCACCACCCAAATTCAAACAAAACCCTTGGACTTTATAACTAGCCTGATATCTTCTAAAACAAAGCTAAATTATACAAAGAGAGCCCTCTCCGGGTACAGATTGGCTAGATTTTGTACCTAAAAGTTGGTTTGTGGTTACCTCGGACCCCTTTCCTCTTCCCAACAACTTCAAGGAAAATCTAAGTGATAACATAGTGGCGAATCCACTGGGGACCTGAATAATTTTATTGTTACTGTGTTTACTTTATAAACTACAGATGGAGCCTGAAGTTAGCCAGGTAGCGTTTGAACTGCTTTTTCTTTGAAATTGCATAGTAAATAAATGCTACTTCAGTCTATCTCCGGTCTAGTTTATGAAATGAACTTTGGTTTCAGACATTTAATCAGTTCCTCTAGTTAAATAAATCTTTAAGAAAATTTAAATCCAATATCAGAAACTTCTTAAAGAGATTGTTGAAGTTGTATTATTTATTCCATTTAAACCTTTTTCTTCAGAAATATTTTACAAGTTCAAATCTGATCTATGATGGTGGACAATGATCAGACACACAAAGGTTAAAATCATCCACCTGGTGACTCCAAATCCATTTCACAATCAAGACTCCACTGGAGGAATGAACCTGGAATAACAATATGGAAAGATCAGGCTTTCAACTTGGATCTTAATCCAAGACATTATGTTCTTTCACGTTAAGAACGGTTTTCAATATGTATTGTATTTTATATAAGGATCTAACTTGGTTTTACAGATATCATGGCCTTTCATTATGGCTGATTTTCAAGATGATCCAAGAATAAAACAAAGATATGCTCCCATGAGCAGAGATCACATACCTGGATTTCCACACAAACTACCGAAGGTAAATTGGGGTGAAAATCTGCCCATGTTTCAAGATGAGAATATTGATGATCCTTTACTACATCTCATTAAATTTCATATACACTCATCAAGATTGAAGGGTGATTGGCATGAGGATTGCCTCATGAAGATATTTATGGCATCCTTAGAAGGAAAAGCAAGGGAATGGTATGAAGCTCTCAAACCTGCTAGTATATTTTCTCTAAAAGATTTTCATAAGGTATTTTATGAGCATTACAAAGAAGATTTTCCATCTTTGTCATTAGCTGAAAATTGTTGTGATCAAGCTGAAGATCTTATACATTACCTTAAAAATATTGATGAAGATTTTGGAAATTGGTTTCCTGAAGATTTATTAGAAGAAGTCCAAAACTTTCATTCTCAAGTTAAATTTCATAATAATCAAGAGGAGTTAAACAAAGATGAAATAAGTCAGGAGATAAATCAAGATCCACAAAACCCCTCTGTATTAACAAATGATGTTTCATTTAATGTTTTGAATGGAGTTAAAGACAATAATCAACCTCATGATCAACTTTTAGATAAGGGAAAAAAAAATTGTCATTTCAATCTAAGAATTCAGAGATTCCCACCCCCCCTCACCGAAGAAGAAATCAATTTGCTTCTAAACATGCAACCATCCTCAAAATATTTACATAATGAAGAAATTGTTTCTACTTCTTCTAATGTTGATGAATGTACAAAAGTTTTTATCCATGAAGGGACAGAAGAACAAGTTGATGCTCATGTTATTCTACCTTCCCAAAAAGGCGCATTGCTTGATTTCACGCCTATTGAACAAAACAATGATTTTCAAACAGAATGCAACCAATCCAATCAAGATATATTAGGATTGTTGGAAGAAAAATCTGCTGATCCATTGTTTATAATTGATGACATTCCTTCTTCTGAAAATTTGCCTAAATATGATCAGTATGATGATAATTATGTTCTCCCAATTCAAGATAATTTCCCAGAACAATCACTAGCTATTTTGAGGGATGAGATATTAGAACTTCAGTTTGATGAGGATTTTCTAAGAGATTTCTTTCTTTTTAAATCAAGAAAATGTTCTCCTCAAGTTAAAAAATGGCTTCTTGATATAATTTGCGAAAATTATGAAAATTAAATCAAACTTTTTCATTCTCAAATTCAGTCATACAATTTCCGAAATCCTAAAGAATTCTTTGAAAATCTTCCTTCTCCAAAGCAAGAGTAAATTCTACTATCTTTTGACTTGCATATTGAGGATGATTATTCTTTCAAACACAAGACTGAGGAAATAGTTTCAAGGATTAATATTCAAAATACAACTGAACAATTAGTCATTGAAGGCCTAGAAGTAAATAACATACATCATGCTTTTATTGATCCTATATCAGATTATATGGATAATCTTTTGAGCCCAAATTTGCAAACATGTTTTATCTAAGAGATCAAATGAGCACTAGCAATTGTCATTTGGTACATCATATCATTTATTATAAAGGCACATGATCATAACATACTTCCAATTTTGATCACAAGCAATCAAGTTATCCATTTATTTTTACAGCTACTTGATTGGCTTCATTGGAATTTTTGTATTACCCGATTCAATAAGGTTTTTAGTAGATTAGAGTAGGTAAATGAGTGCTAATAAGCTCAAAATTTTGAGCATTTTTTTAGTTTTCAATTTTCAGCTAGTTTTTCATTAAGTTGGTTTGAAAATTTTTGTGTGTTGTTTTAGTTTCAGATCAGATTTCAGGTTGCAGAAAAAGGACTATATTCAATTCAATATTTTCAGCCACAGCAAATGCATGTTTGGGATTGGACCAAGGCAGAAGATTTCCAACTGGGAAACAAAGTTTTAAGTTTTGAGTGGATAGTAACTTACTGGAGTTGAAGCCCGAAGAGAAGGCCCTAAGCTTTAGAAGTTTTACTATCATGCTATACAATAGAAGCAAACAAGAAGAAGAAGATTTTAAGTAAATTCATGCTTAAAGGCATTTTTGAGGCATCTGACTCATTGTTTTTGACTTTTCACCAGGAAAAGCCATCCCTAAGTGGAGCCAGTGTTAGACTCCTATACCAATAGGTGTCATATTTCATGATTGACTTGATGGGCTATGTAATATGTTCATACCTTTTCTTGTTGCAAAGGTTTTCCATATTATCAAAAATCAAAAAATTTAAAAAATGTAAAGAGGGTATACCCTAAAAGAAAAATCAAAGGGTGAAAAGAATAAAAATGGCCAAAAAAGTAAAAGAAAATGAACCCCACCAAAATAAAGGCCAAGGAAAGTGGGGTAAAAAGAATAAAAATGGCCAAAAAGTAAAAGAAATGAACCCCATAAAAAAAAAGGCCAAGGAAAGTGTGCAAATCTAAATGCCACTACTTTTTGTTCTGATGTAATAATCAAATTGTGTGCAACTTGTATTTTATGCCACAATTCATGAACAGTCAAACAGCTTAAGCTTGGCTAGTTCATTTTTCAATTTCATGTTTTAGAGATAGAGAATAAAATCTGACCAAACTGTTTAATCTTGGCAGATAAGTAGATAGGTAGAGTGAATAAAAAGAGCTCAACAGTTTAATCTGAGCCCTTAGATGTAATAAGGTTAGAGCTAGATAGATTTTCATATGTAAAAGAAAAAATATGATAAGGGTTTGCTAGTCTAAGTGCACCCTAATAAAGAAGAGAAAATGGTAGAGTAAAGTAGGTAGGGTAGGTAGATGATGTTGCTGAATTACCTATGGTGAATGATGGCTTTTGATGGTTAAAATTCTAACTTTCATCACAAGTGCAAAGGCAGATAATACATTGGAAGAATGGAAAGCAAGGCAAAGTCAAATTATTAACTTCCCCTTTCATTTTCCCCTAAACATTTCACTAATTTCCCCTAAGTACTAAGGTATTTGAAAATTAGAGGGGCTCAAGGCATTTCCTTGACTTTTGGAGGGACAGGACCCCCGGCCCAATAATTGGAAAAAACCTAAGTATTTAAAAACATTCATTATCACACCCATTCACTTCTAAAAAATATTTTCCTAAGTAAAATCCCATTTTACTTAGGAAATTCATGCAATTTTCCATAAAAACCCTTTTCATGCAAACATAAGTTAAATACATTATTCTGATGTTTTATACTTAGCGCTTAGTTCATTTGTCATATTAACTTCTAAATTATTATTTAAATCCCTATTGAAATAACCTTTTCCTATGGTATATAACTCCTTTTATGTAGTAACCCAAAAACCCACTTATATAATTTTAGCCAAAGTTTATAAATCCCACGTGTTCAAATAAAATACCCACTTTATAAATCCCTTTGGCTAAATATATCTTTATATAATTACCCCACCCCCTATGGTAAGCGAATCGCATTGGTTTAAATTACCATATAATAAAAATATATCAAAAACCTTTAAACATATGATTTATATGTTTAAAACAAAAAATAAACCCGAAGTCTAATTCAAACCAAACTTCAAAACAACCCGTCCCTCGCGCATTTTTTATCCCCGACCCTCATCGTACAAAGGGATTAATTAATCCTCACGATTAATTAATAACCTCCCCCGCCAATGAAAATGCTCCCGATGAGATTAATTAAAAAATAATCGCGTCGAGCCCGCCTGTTAAGTCCCTATCATCTCGACACTCCGACCATCGTCCGATCAATTGATCCAAGATCAACAGCCATTAACGATATCGCTAGCTATCCACGTCCGAATGATAACGCACAATGGCCAAGCAGTTTTCTGGATCGTACAAAGCCACGCATCGTTCATCGTATGGAATCGCTTCCTGTTCGCTTAAAACCACCTTTCCCCAAAAGCGGTGCGATCGCGTACCGCTTACCGCCTCCTACTAATGACAAAACTTCACATCGTCAAGTCAGCACCATCTGTCCACTGTTCATTCAAAGCTTATCCGCCAATATCAATCGTTTACCCGTTTAAACACAAACACCCTAGTGTTGCTCATTTTCACTTGATTGTGCAGTAAAACCCTTTGTAACCCAGCTGCGCCACCTGAAGCCTCTGTTAACCAATTCGAGCATGGTTTACCTCCCAAAAATCATTCTAGATTCACTCCACAGACCTCTCAAAATCAAATGAAACATTTTCGACCTCCCCTACAAACCAATGCTTTCTTAACAATTTTTTTTGTTTTACAGGTGATCAGAAGACCACATCCTTGGATAAACAGTCTTAATACTAGTCATAAGACTTGTTTACTCTAAGAGTGTTATCAAATCTATTCAAACAGAGATGGAAGATAAAAAATATAGTTGAAAGACAAGCAAAGGAAACAGGATATTAAACAATTTATTGTTGAAACAGACAGTAAAAACCTAAACTACACATTGAAGGTAAAAAGACACAGTAAAGAATAGTTAAAGAGTATCAGTGGTTAAAGTGTATTAGGTAAAAGTCAGAGTGAAAGTTAAAATGAAGTTATAGAGCAGTCAAAGGTAAAACAGTAAAAGTAATTACAGAGGCAGTAAAATGGTAAAAAGAAATGAAAATAATTTCACCAACATTGAAGTTTGTCTAAAAGTGAAAGTAAAATAGTCAAAAGAACAAAAAAGTGAAAACATGAAAAACACAACAAGAAGGAATATTTTTGCAGAAATTGCATGTTTTAGTCATTTTTCTGCAGACACTATTGTGATCAATCCAAGGTTAATTTTGAAAAAATGAAGGAGGTTTATGTTCTTAAGATGTCCATCTACAAAAACCTCCCTCACTTTTCTAACAGACATTATGGATTGGGAAATATTAAACAATGTTGGAAAGCACTTTTTGCAGAAAATTCCTGTTAAGTCATCATTTGGAAGAGAATATTGTGGCCAATAAGAAATAAATATTACAAAACTGAAGGAGGTTTTTGTTCCTAAGAGAACCATCTACAAAAACATATCTCATTTTTTTCACAGTGATTTCAGACTGAGAGATAAAGGCACATCTTTACAAGATATTTTTCAGACTCTGTAAAACTCTGTTTTACAGATATTTTTACAGAATCTATTGTGCACATATGGAGAGGAATTTTGGGAAAATGAAAGAGGTTTATCTCACCAACATGTTAATCCACAATAAAATCTTTCAATTTTTACATATCTATTACGGATTGAGAAATAAAAATATAGCATTGGACCCCAAGTTTGCAGAATTGTTGGAGCAGATTGCACAAAGAAAGGAAGCAGTTAGTGACTTGGATGCCTCATCATCAACTAAGAGTTGGATCAAATTCGAATTCTCCTCTTTGTCATCACCTATCCATAAAAAATAGTTCCAAATAGATGCATTAGTTTTGAGTGTCCTTTAATTAAGTTCTATTTATGTAAAATAGTTGGAGAGATTTGTGAACCAATCTTGATATTTTTTCAAGATATTTTAGTTTAGAATTTGTATAAATACTTCACTCTTGGAAGTATTTTGGGGTGGATTCTTATAATCTGATGTAACATTGAATATTTTGGAATAAAGAGCTTTGGATAAACTTTTCATGGCAAAAATGGACAAGGAATTGAGGTAGAAGACTTTTCTTAGGATTCATGCGTCAAATGAAGGATCAATAAGTCATTTCTATCTCATGTTTTGAAGTTTAATATTTTTTTAAAATATCATCTCTGTTTCATTATCTTGATATTTAACGAAAAATATTAAATCAGAAAGTACTTAGGTGTAATCTGATTTCAGTCGTTATTATTCTAAATTTTTTCTTCTAAACTAGTTTAAACAACGAATTCTTAATTGCTCCTGTTTGTCTAGTTCATGCATCTTTGGTTATTTAGTAAAGAATACTTAACTACTCTTTATTGATAATCAATCTATTTCTCTTCTCTTGAATGTGTTGAAAGATTCTTTATTTCCTTTCATCCGTTTGAATTCCATTCCATTCACTTTAGATCTATAATTGTTTCTAGTTTGATTATCTTGCCCTGATAAACCATCTTTTGTTAAAAAACTTAAGCCAGTGCAGCCAATCCTTTGACTCCATTAGCCCAATGGACTGAAACTATTTGATCTTAATCTCAGCTAAAGAATTCCATCAACTCAAACAAAATCAAAACCCTTGGACTTTATAACTAGCCTAATATTTTCAAAAACAAAGCTAAATTTTATAGAGAGAGCCCTCTCTGGGTACAGATTGGCTAGATTTTGTACCTGAAGGTTGGTTTGTGGTTACCTCGGACCCCTTTCCTCTTCCAAAAACTTCAAGGAAAATCTGAGTGATAACATAGTGGCGACTCCACTGGGGACCTGAATATTTTCATTGTTACTATTTTTTATTTTATAAACTACACACGGAGCCTGAAGATTAGCCAGGTAGCCTTTGAAACTGCTTTTGCTTTGCAATTGCAGAAGTAAATAAATGTTGTTTCAGTCTATCTCCGGTCTAGTTTATGGATTGAACATCTAGTTTCAAATACTTGATCAGTTCCTCTTGTCAAATAAGTCTTTAAGAAAGTTTAAATCTCATATCTAAAGCCTCTTAAAGAAATCATAGAAGTTGTTTTGAAAATTCATAAAAAAACAAAATAATCATAAAATACTCAAAATTTGGTTTCCTGAAAGAACTAACTTTTCTTCAGAATTGTTTTACAGGTTTAGATATGATCTATGATGGTGGACAGGGATCAGACACACAAAGGTTAAAATCATCCACCTGGCGACTCCAAAATCCATTTCACAATCAAGACTCCACTGGAGGAATGAACCTGGAAGAACAATATGGAAAGATCAGGCTTTCAACTTGGATCTTAATCCAAGACATTATGTTCTTTCTCCTTAAGAAGGTTTTTCAATATGTATTGTATTTTATATAAGGATCTAACTTGGTTGTATAGATAAAGTGGCTTTTCATTATGGCTGATTTTCAAAATGATCCAAGAATAAAACGAAGATATGCTCCCATGAGCAGAGATCACATACCTGGATTTCCACACAAACTACCAAAGGTAAATTGGAGTGAAAATCTGCCTATGTTTCAAGATGAGAATATTGATGATCCTTTACTACATCTCCTTAAATTTCATATACACTTATCAAGATTGAAGGGTGATTGGCATGAGGATTGCCTCATGAAAATATTCATGGGAACCTTAGAAGGAAAAGCAAGGGAATGGTACGAAGCTCTCAAACCTACAAGTTTGTTTTCTCTAAAATATTTTCATAAGGTATTTTATGAGCATTACAAAGAAGATTTTCCATCTTTATCATTAGCTGAAAATTGTTGTGATCAAGCTGAAGATCTTATAAATTACCTTAAAAATATTGATGAAGATTTTAGAAATTGGTCTCCTGAAGATTTATTAGAAGAAGTCCAAAACTTTCATTCTCAAGTTAAATGTCATAATAATCAAGAGGAGTTAAACAAAGATGAAATAAATCAGGAGATAAATCAAGATCCACAAAACCCCTCTGTATTAACAAATGATGTTTCATTTAATGTTTTGAATGAAGTTAAATAAAATATTCAACCTCATGATCAACTTTTAGACAAGGGAAAAAACAATTGTCATTTCAATCTAAGAATTCAGAGATTCCCACCCCCCCTCACCGAAGAAGAAATCAATTTGCTTCTAAACATGCAACCATCCTCAAAATATTTACATAATGAAGAAATTGTTTCTACTTCTTCTAATGTTGATGAATGTACAAAAGTTTTTATCCATGAAGGGACAGAAGAACAAGTTGATGCTCATGTTATTCTACCTTCCCAAAAAGGCGCATTGCTTGACATCACGCCTATTGAACAAAACAATGATTTTCAAACAGAATGCAACCAATCTAATCAAGATATATTGGGATTGTTGGAAGAGAAATATGCTGATCCAATGTTTATAATTGATGACATTCCTTATTCTGAATATTTGCCTAAATATGATCAGTATGATGATAATTATGATAATTTCACAAAACAATCACTAGCTATTTTGAGGGATGAGATATTAGAACTTCAGCTTGATGAGGATTTTTTAAGAGCTTTATTTCTTCTTTTGAAATCAAGAAAATATTCTCCTAAACTGAAAATATGTGTTCTTGAGATAATTTCTGAAAATTATGAAAATGAAATCAAACTTTTGCATTCTCAAATTCAGTCATACAATTTCCGAAATCCTAAAGAATTCTTTGAAAATCTTCCTTCTCCAAAGCAAGAAGAAATTGTACTATCTTTTGACCTGCATATTGAGGATGATTATTCTTTCAAACACAAGATTGAGGAAATAGTTTCAAGGATTAATATTCAGAATACAACTGAGCAACTAGTCATTGAAGGCCTAGAAACACAAATCATACATTATGCTTTTAATGATCCTATAGCAAATTATATGGAGAATATTTTTACCTCAAATCTGCAAACATGTTTTATCTACGAGGATCAAATATATGAGCAATTGCCAATTCACATCTTATCGTTGATTATAAAGGCACATGATCATAATATACTTCCAATTTTGATCACAAGCAATCAAGTTATCCATTTATTGTTACAGCTACTTGATTGGCTTCATTGGCATTTTTGTATTACCTGATTCAAATAAAATTTTTAGTAGATTGAGTAGGTAGATGAGTGTCAATAAGCTCAGAATTTTGAGCATTTTTCTTTTTTAGTTTTCAATTTTCAGCTAGTTTTTCATTAAGTTGGTTTGAAAATTTTTGTGTGTTGTTTTAGTTTCAGATCAGATTTCAGGTTACAGAAAAATACTATATTCAATTCAAGATTTTCAGCCACAGCAAATGCATGTTTGGGATTGGACCAAGGCAGAAGATTTCCAACTGGGAAACAAAGTTTTAAGTTTTGAGTGGATAGTAACTTACTGGAGTTGAAGCCCGAGGAGAAGGCCCTAAGCTTCAGAAGTATTACTGTCATACATACAATAAAGCAACAAGCAGAAGAAGATTCCATAGTTCAGTCATAATTATTTTGAGGCCAACTGACCTGTTGTTCTTGACTTTTCACCAGGAAAAGCCATCCCCAAGTGGAGCCAGTGTTAGACTCCTATACCAATAGGTGTCATATTTCATGATTGACTTGATGAGCTATGTAATATGTTCATACCTTTTCTTGTTTCAAAGGTTTTCCATATTTTCAAAAAATCAAAAAATTTAAAAAATGTAAAGAGGGTATAGCCTAAAAGAAAAATCAAAGAGTGAAAAAATAAAATGGCCAAAAAATTAAAAGAAAATGAACCCCACCAAAAGAAAGGCCAAGGAAAGTGTGCAAGTCCAAATGCCACTACTTTTTTCTCTTTTCTAATAATCAAATTGTGTGAAACTTGTATTTTATGCCACAATTCATGAACAGTCAAACAGTTTAAGCTTGGCTAGTTCATTTTTCAATTTCCTGTTTTAGAGATAGAGAATAAAATCTGACCAAACTGTTTAATCTTGGCAGATAAGTAGATAGGTAGAGTAAATAAAAGGAGCTCAACAGTTTAATCTGAGCCCTTGGATGTAATAATGTTAGAGCTAGATATATTTTCATATGTAAAAGAAAAGTGTGATAAGGTTTTTCCAATCTAAGTGCACCCTAATAAAGAAGAAAAATGGTAGAGTAAAGTAGGTAGGGTAGGTAGATGTTGCTAAATTACCTATGGTGAATGATGGCTTTTGATGGTTGAAATTTTAACTTTCATCATAAGTGCAAAGGAAGATAATACATTGGAAGAATGGCAAGCAAGGCAAAGCAAAATTATTAACTTCCCCTCTCATTTTCCCTAAACATTTCACTAATTTCCCCTAAGTACTAAGGTATTTGAAGATTAAAGGGGCTCAAGGCATTTCCTTGACTTTTGGAGGGACCGGACCCTCGGCCCAATAATTGGAAAAAACCTAAGTACTTAAAATTATTCATCATCACACTCATTCACTTCTAAAAAAAAAATTCCTAAGTAAAATTCCATTTTACTTAGGAAAATCATGCAATATTCCATAAAAACCCTTTTCATGTAAGCATAAGTTAAATACATTATTTTAATGTTTTATACTTAGCGCTTTAGTTCATTTGTCATATTAACATTAATTTTATGTATTAACTCCTTACAAAAAATAGCATTCTCCTATTATATATAACTCCTTTTTAAATATCCCAAAAAACCTATGTATTATAGTTTTAGCCAAAGTATTTAATCCCCACTTGTTCAAATTAAAACCCACATTATACCCCCTTTGGCTAAAATATATCTTTATATTATTCCCGCCCCCTATGGTAAATAAATCGTTTTTATTTAATTACTATATAATAAAAATATTCGAAAAATGATTAAACATATTTATATGTGTTTTAAACAAAAAAACACGAAGTTTAGTTCAAACTAAAACTTGAAAATAACCCCTCTTTGCGTATTTTTCTCTCTTCCCATCTCTCCGTAGTAAAAAGGAAATGATTAACCCTCCAAGTTAATTAATAACATGTCCCGCCAATAAAAATGCCCCCGATGAGATTAATTAACATTTAAATCATGTCAGGCCCGCTTGTTATCCCCCCGTCATCTCAACACTCCAACCACCGTTCGATCAACTCTTTTGAAATCAACGGTTATTAAAAATATCGCTAGCTATCCACATCCAAACAATAACGCGCAATGGATTGGCGGTTTTCTAAACAGTGTCGTGCCACGCGTCGTTCGTTGTATGGAATCGCTCGCCCTCCGCTCGATACCACTTAACTTCAAAAGCGGTGTGATCGCGTACCGCTTACCGCCTCCCACTAACGACAAAACTTCACATCATCAAGTCAGCACCATCTGTCCACTATTCATTCAAAGCTTACCCGCCAATATCAACCGTTTATCCATTTTAACACAAACACCCTAGTGTTGCTCATTTTCACCTGATTGTGGAGTAAAAGCCTTTGTAACCTAGCTGCGCCACCTGAAGCCTCTGTTAACCAATTTGAGCATGGTTTACCTCCCAAAAATCATTCTAGATTCACTCAACAGACCTCTCAAAATAAAATGAAACCTTTTCGACCTCCCCTGCAAACCAATGTTTTCTTAACAATTTGTTTTGTTTTACAGGTGATCAGAAGACCACATCCTTGGATAAACAGTCTTAATACTAGTCATAAGACTTGTTTACTCCAAAAGTGTTATCAAATCTATTCAAACATAGATGGAAGATAAAACATACAGTTGAAAGACAAGCATAGGAAATAGGATATTAAACGATTTACTGTTGAAACAGACAGTAAAAACCTAAACTACACAATGAAGGTAAAAGGAAACAGTAAAGAACAGTCAAAGAGTATCAGGATTAAAGAGTATCAAATTGAAGACCAAGTCAAGTAAATTATATAGCATGAAGATAAACAGCAGGGAAGACAGTTACAAAACAGAACATACAAGTTCATGACAAAGTGAAGACAGATAAAAAATAGAGCGGTAAAAAGTAAAAAGTAAACAGTAAACAGTGAAAGTAAAAATGAAGACATTAAGGGTTAAGCAAAAATGAAAATAATTTCACCACATTGAATTTTTTCTAAAGTGAAAGTAAAACAGTCAAAAGAACAAAAAAGTGAAAAGATGAAAAAAAACAAGAAGAAGGAGCATTTTTGCAGAAATTTCATGTTTTAGTTATTGTTTTGCAGAAACTATTGTGATCAATGCAAGATGAATTTTTCAAAACGGAAGGCGGTTTATGTTATTAAGAATACCATATACAAAGACCTCTCTCACTTTTCTAACAACTATTATGGTTTTGGAAATATTAAACAATGTTGGAAAACATTTTTTGCAGAAAATACCAGTTAAGTCATAATTTTGCAGAGAAGATTGTGGCCAATCCGGAATGCATCGTACAACACTGAAGGAGGTTTTTGTTCCTAAGAGACCCATCTACAAAAACCTATCTCACTTTTTTCACACTGATTTCAGAATGAGAGATACATGCATATATTTACATGTTATTTTTCAGACTCTGTAAAACTTTGTTTTACACATAGTTTTACAGAGACTATTGTGCACAGCTGGAGAAGAATTTTGGGAAACTGAAATAGGTTTATCTCACCAACATATTAATGCACAATAAACTCTTTCACTTTTTACATATCTATTACATATTGAGAAATACAAAGATATCATTGGACCCGAAGTTTGCAGAATTGTTGGAGCAGAATGCACAAAGAAAGGAAGCAGTTAGTGACTTGGATGCATCATCTTCAACTAAGAGTTGGATCAAATTCGAATTCTCCTCTTTGTCATCACCTATCCATAAGAAATAGTGCCAAATAGATGCATTATTTTGAGTGTATTTTACTTAAGTTCTATTTATGTAATATAGTTGGAGAGATTTGTGAACTAATCTTGATATTTTTTCAAGATATTTTAGTTTAGAATTTGTATAAATACTTCACTCTTGGAAGTATTTTTGGTGGATTCTTATACTTTTTTGTAACATTGACTTTTTGGAATAAAGTTCTATTGGAGAAATTTCTCTCAGGGAAAACCGGACAAGGAATTGAGGCCAGTAAGAATTTTCAGACTGTACAAATGAAGGATCAATAACCCATCTCTAGTCTCATGTTTTGAAGTTTCATATTTGTTTACAATTTACTTCTCCGTATTTCATTATCTTAAGATTTAACGAAAAGGACAAATCAGAAAGTACTTAGGTGTAATCTCGATTTTTACTATTATTATTCTAAATGTTTTCTTCCTAAACTGCTTTAAACAACGAATTCTTAATTTAAGCCCTGGGTTATCTAGTTCATACATATTTGGTTATTTAGTAAAGAATACTTAACTGCGCTTTATTGATAATCAATCTATTTCTCTTCTCTTGAATGTGTTGAAATATTCTTTATTGCCTTTCATCCGTTTGAATTTCATTCCATTCACTTTAGATCTATAATTGTTTCTAGTTTGATTATCTTTCCCTGATAAACCATATTTTGTTAAAAAACTTAAGCCAGTGCAGCCAATCCTTTGACTCCATTAGCCCAATGGAATAAAACTATTTGATCTTAATCTCATCTAAAAAATTCCATCAACCTAAATTCAAACAAAACCCTTGGACTTTATAACTAGCCTAATACCTTGCGAAACAAAGCTAAATTTTATAGAGAGAGCCCTCTCTGGGTACAGATTGGCTAGATTCTGTACCTAAAATATTGGTTTGTGGTTACCTCGGACCCCTTTCCTCTTCCAACAACCTCAAGGAAAATCTGAGTGATAACACTTGCCAAGGTATTGGCACATTGTAATGAGCACGACAATGGATATTTTATCCCATCAAACAATACCATTAGTGTTACTAAGGTATTGGCCTAAGGTATTGGCTAAGGCCTAAGTTATATAAGGAGATGGAGATGAAGGTGTTATGTGTGAAAGTTTTTTGTTTTCTATGAATGATTTTATCTGAAACAAGTGTGCACCAAGGAGCAAGGAAAAGACATGGATCCATAAAATATGATGGTATCATATGTACTTATTTGGTTTGAGTGTTTAAAATATATAACTGTGATAGATTTGTGGTTTTAATTCTAACATAAATATTAGACAATACAAGTTTTGAAGTATAGTCTATGGTTGCAGTGAAAGCGTGACTCGGTGATTCTAGATCTGTACGTTGGTTTTCCTCTAAGATATCATGTACATACGTTGATATTCTTTTGACAAGTCACATATATATTCTACAGTATAGACAAATATGTACGCATGTGTCAAGTATGAAAAGCGTGTACATATGCTAAAATTCGGTATAAGGGCCGCATACGTCTGCTAGGGTATTGAAGTATGAGCTGATAATAATGGTTGATTTGTTCTGTTATGTTTGTTGTTGTCTACCGATGAATTATCTCTTACAATAATCAGAATTTGACAATACTGATTGGGTGGAATTGATTATGAAATAGAAATTGACTAAGTAATGATCTTACTGTGTGATTATATGTATTTGGTTCAGTGATTTATGTTGGCCTCAGTATATGATTTGGTGATTGATTCAGTGGCATAGTGATTTAGATTCAGTTATCAATATTTTGATATCTATATGCAAGTATTTTCAGGAGAAGCGTGTACATATGTAGGTATGATTAAGAAGAATAGTGTATACAATATGATGTATGTTTGATCAGGGTTTGCAGTGGCAACAATTGGTTTTTGTGATGGGTAACAATGTTTGGTTTGGTATATTGATGAGTGGATATGCATTGGCATGATCTATTCTGATATAATTGATATAGTTTCATTGGTTACATTAGTTGATTTAATAATTAATTTGGTTCATTATTTTCATATTTGATTTCAGAATAGTTGAGAATGCAACCAGTTTAAAAAAAATTGAAAAGTGATCCACAAAGAGTTGAGGATAGCAGTCTTCAGAAAGGCGGTTGTAGCTCCCTTCCAATAGGGTCGAGAAAATGGGAGAAGGTTTTAGCCTTATGCAAATAGGATCATGTGTACTGGTTAAATTATGAACCAGTACAAGATTGTAAGAATATTATTTTTAATAAAAGAATACAGATATGACAACAATAGTGGTTTTCTCCCACATTGGGTTTCCACCTAAAAATTCTTGGTGTTCATGGGGTGTGTGTTAATGTTTTTTTTGCTTCTTAACTGCTCATACTCACTATTTAATTAATGAATAATGGAATAGTTATGCACTGATTAATGTTGCACAAGTAATCAGATAAGTTATCAAAATATTCATGGGTTTATGTAGTAACAGTCGTGTACATACACTAGTTTCCTTGACAACAGTCGTTGTTGGAGCAGGGTCCCTTAGGACCACAATTTTGGGACAAAGATCAATATTTTTTTTAGTTTTGAGTTGTGTAAGTTGCGCAAGGAAGATTCAAGGGGCTTTGGGGTGGGTCAAAGTCCGTTCATGAGTTGTAAATGGTTAATGGATAAACTGGGGGTCTCAAACCACGATTTGAGGACCATAGTATGAGCGCAAATGAAGGCATAAATAGACGTATAGAGAGAGTCAGATAGAGATATAAATAGATGAATAGAGATTGATGATAGATCTGAGAAATTGAATTTTTTGTAAGTGTTTGTTTTTGAAAGGATCATGTTGGTTGTGTCCATGGAAACCTTAGTCCGGCTGTGTGTGGA